>CM055063.1:36100119-36143049 GCA_029204045.2 Tillandsia leiboldiana
AAAAACCGAAATTTTAGAAATCGAAGCCTAAAAATTCCGTTAATTCAGGAGAAACCCCTAGCATATATCAAAACTAATCTACCCAGAGTTCTTATTTCAAAAAAAATTTGATCAAAAAACCATCCACAAACAAAATTGATCCAAGAAATTCGTGCGTTTGAGGAGGAAAAAGAAAAACGGTGAAAAACCGAGATTTTGATCAATAAAACTTACTTGGATTGAAGAACTTGAGTTTGAAAGCTTCAAGAAGGATGAAATCTAGAGAGAGCGCTCTGGAAACTTTTGAACAAAAGATTGGAGTAAAAGAAATCAAAACCCTTTTGTTCTTTATAAAAAACCTAGCCGCGATCCGGATCCTTCCGAGCTGCGATCCGGATCGGCTACCCGCAGTGAGAAAACTGCGTTCGGGATCCGGATCGGCAGGTCCAATCCGGATCGTCAGCCCGCAGGAGAAAACCTGCGTTCGGGATCCGGATCATCTTGCCCGATCCGGATCGGCCCCAACTTTTTCTTTAGAAAATTTCAGAGAAATTCAAGAAAAACCAGAAAAAGATTGTAAGCACAAATGTGTATCAACTTTAAACAAAAATCATCGTTTCATACAACAAGAATTAGATTATGCCAAATCTATCAATAATATCCAAAAATGAAACGAAAATTTACAAAAATTAAATCCCTTAAAGTTGAACACCTTCAATTACATCTAACTTGATCTTATGAGTAATGCCTTTATCAAATCATCAATTCAGTAAAGAAAATGAAATACAAAGATCAATAGATGTTTGAAATCCCAAATATAGTAGATAATATTTCTAGACAATCTGTTGAAGAGAGTGGCTCTTTGAGCATCTTTCTTTAAAATCCCACCTTATACCAACCTTGAAATTTGACAGAGTCAAGTATTTCAACATGCATTTTACTTAATCAAAAATTTGAACAACCATGCTTGGTATACATGTGGTAGCTGCACACAATACTCGGACGACCGAGGTGGTAGCTCTTTCCTCCATGTGGTGGTAGTTTTCACACACCTCATTGGGATGTAACTCTTTCCACATCTTTTGAGCATTTTACATTTCTTTGACTCCCCCTCAATTGGCTATCAATTATTTAAGATATAAAGTATTCAACCAAAAATTGATCTCGATTTCATACTCGACTAAACAGTCAAATAAGATAATGACTATACCAAGAGATCATTGAGAGAGAAATTGACTTTGATCACTTTAGAAGATGATTTAATTAACATAAATGATCATTGCAACAGTGAAATATTATGATGGCAAAAGCATAATAAATTTCTAATGTGTGAACAGATGCAATTAAAGTCAATTATGATCTATGCTCAATTAATGTCCTATGTACAAACATAGATATTGAATAGAACAAAACAAATACAAATACAAAACCTATCCTAAGCAAAGATTTCAAAAAGAAGATTATTTCAAGGAAAGCATCCCAATTGCTTTTCGTAAATGAATAAAACGTTTTTGATCCAAAGGTTTGTTAGAAAGTCAGCTAATTGATCTTCAGTTGAAATATATGAAAGTTGAAGAGTATTTGATTCAACTAGCTCTCTAAGAAAATGATATCTAAGTTCAATATGTTTTGTTCTAGAGTGCAACACAAGGGTTTTTAGAAATGTTAATTGCACTTGTGTTGTCACAAAGAATTGTTACCGAAGATGCTGAAATGCGGAAGTCACTCAATACGCTTTTCATCCAAATGAGTTGAGTTGAGCAACTTCCAGCTGAAATGTATTCCGCTTCGGCAGTCGAGAGTGCTATGCAATTCTGCTTTTTACTGTGCCATGCAACAAGGCAATGGCCAAGATAGAAGCATGCACCACTCGTGCTTTTCCGATCATCCACTGATCCTGCCCAATCGGCATCTGAGTATCCAACAATGTCCAGACTTGTTCCCATAGGATACCAAATTCCGAAGTTAATTGATCCTTTGATGTACCGGATGATCCGTTTCACCGCTTTCAGGTGAACCTCCTTTGGTGCTGATTGATATCTCGCGCAAATCCCAACACTAAAGGATATATCCGGGCGACTAGCCGTGAGGTAAGTAGACTTCCAATCATACTTCTATACAGTTTCTCGTCTACATCCTCACTATGTGATTCACTTCCAAGTCCCTTGTGGCTAGTTCCCATTGGAGTTGGAAAAACTTTACAATTTTCTAGATCAAACTTTTTGACCAACTCCAGTGCATACTTGGATTGACTCAAGTGAATACCTTCATCATTTTGTTTAATTTGCAATCCAAGAAAATAAGACAATTCGCCCATCATGGGACATCTCAAATTCGCTTTCCATGGTCTCCGCGAATTTAGAAGCATCATTATCTTTTGTTGCACCAAATACAATGTCATCGACATAGATTTGTGCTACAATGAAATTATTTTGATAATGCTTCACAAAGAGAGTCCTGTCAGCTCCCCCTCGAGTATAGCCCTTCTCCAAAGGTGCTTTGTTAACCTTTCGTACCATGCTCGCGGTGCTTGTTTCAGACCGTAAAGAGCCTTTTCAAACGAAAAACATGGTTAGGTTGTTTATGATCTACAAAACCTTTCGGTTGAGCTACATAAACTTCCTCATTTAAAAACCCATTTAGAAATGCGCTCTTGACGTCCATTTGAAATAATTTGATTTTAAAATGACAAGCAATAGCAAACAATATACGAATGGACTCGAGTCTAGCTACAGGGGCGAAAGTTTCGTCAAAGTCTATACCTTCTACTTGAGAGTAGCCTTGAGCAACTAGTCGTGCCTTGTTCCTGATGATAGTACCATCTTCATCTTTCTTGTTCTTGAAGATCCATTTGGTACCTATCACATTATGTTGCTTTGGAGGCTTCGTTAATTCCCAGACTTTGTTTCGCTCAAATTGATGGAGCTCTTCCTGCATTGCTTTAATCCAGTAGTCATCCTGAAGAGCTTCATCTATTGTCTTTGGTTCGATTAAAGATACGTAGCAAGCAAATCCGCAAACCAACTGCCTTCGAGTTCTAACTCCTTCTTGTGGATCTCCAATGATGTTCGATTCCGGATGATCCTTGGAGATTCGTAGCGTTTGTTGAAACGGAGTACTCGGAGGTACACGAGATGATTCCTGCATATCAGATAAACTAGAAGAACCATTAGATGCATCATTAATATTGGAAGTATTATTATGAGAAGATGCACTAGCAGGAGAATCATCATCTAGAGAGATATCGAGGGTAGATTTTTCAGATTCAAAATGAGAAGCTTCATCTACTTTAACATTTATAGATTCTACAATCGTCTTAGATTCAATGTTAAATACTCGATATGCTCTGCTATTCGTAGAATAACCCAAAAAGATCCCTTCATCACTTCGAGAGTCGAACTTTCTAAGATTTTCACGGTCACGTAAGATGTAACATCGACTCCCGAAGATACGAAAGTACTTGATATCCGGTTTTCTACTAAACCACAGCTCATATGGTGTATTCAAGGTTCCTGGGCGCAAATACACTCTGTTAATGACATAGACAGCGGTGTTCACAGCTTCAGCCCAAAAATGTAGCGGTAATTTCCGGCTATGAAGCATCACACGCGCCATCTCTTGAACAACCCTGTTTTTGCGCTCAACAACACCATTCTGCTGAGGTGTATAGGGTGCCGAGAATTCATGTTTAATGCCATTTGAAGTACAAAAATCAATGAATTTTGAATTTATGAATTCTCCACCCCTATCACTTCTAACACGAATGATCTTTTCATTCTTTTCAATCATAATACGATGGCAAATCTCATGAAAAGAGTCAAACGTATCAGCTTTCTCTCTCAAAAATGCTACCCATGAAAACCGAGAGAAATCATCAACCAATAAAAAGATGTACCATTTACCTCCCAAGGATGGTTGACGGGTCGGCCAAAAGAAAAAGAAGAAAAGAAAAATAGTCTACACAAACTATACAAGATTTAATCGTAGAACGATTAAGGACAAGGAGGGGTTTCACCTTTGCATACCCAAACCTTTTGAGTTTTGGAGTATGTTGGTAAAGGTTGAGAGATTCTCCTTGAAGACGACGTCTTGTATGATTGATCTTTTTCTTTTGTCATCGTCTTGTTTGAGGTGCTACCAATGTTCTTTCCTTTTGAAAAATCCTTCCTTGAATTCCGGGAAGTGAGCTTATTGGTAGCAATTGCAAGATGTGGTTGATTTGTTCTTTGAGCTCCAATCTCGCAATTTCTTTCGATGTGCCCTGCAGAATTACAACGAAAACATACCTTTGAGCTTGACGATTCCGAAGAGGATGAAGTAGGGTTTGTTGTCGTTGTTTGTCTTGAATTCCGATGTCGGAGGAGGAGATACCGACTGAGGCACAAAGACTGTCCCACTCGAACTTGGACTGTTTCCAGTTTGAGTGTACCCGAGGCCGAACCGATTTGTTTGACCAAGACCAAGGAGTTTATCCAACTTACTCCTTCCTAAGGAGAATTGCTGTAAGTCATCCTTGAGTTGGAGAATGGTCTCTGTCATTTCCCGTCTTTCCTGTCGGCCCTCGCCATAGAGCTTCAAGAAGTAGTTTGCTTTGTTCACCATATCTATATAGTTCTTCTTGAGCTGCTCATTGGACTCTTGAAGGGAAACATTTGCTTTTATCAAACTATCCCTTTCCACTTCAAGATCGGTCGAGAGAGAAGTTACCCTTTTTACTTCTTCTTCGAGATCCTGCAATCTCCCTCTCAACCCCTTGTTTTGCTTAGCCGGTTTCTTTAAATCCTGTAAAGATCTGTGATAGGCTAGAGCAAACTCTTCACCTTCCGAATCATCCGATTCATTGTCCATTGCATTCTTTTCAACAGTGGAGTTGGACAATGATTCAGACGTACTTGCCATAAAGCACATGAATGGTGAAGATGTGGACGCGTGGAATGCCGTGGAGCTCTTTTCTTCATCACTTGAAGACGACTCATTTGACGTTGAGTTGTCATCCCAAGTGACGACTTGCATCGCCTCCTTCTTTGCCGGATACTTGTTAGGACACTCCGTTGCAATGTGGCCGTAGCCTCGACATTTGAAGCATTGCAGTTGTCCTTCTGAACTTTTCTTATCCTTTGAGAAGTTCTCCTGCTTTCTTGACTTGTGACTTGGAGTACCCTTGCCTTTGTTCGACTTTCCGAAGGATGGAGATTTGCTTGAATTACCCCTTCGAAAGTTACGGCGAAAATTCCTTGTCAAGAGAGCGAGCTGCTTCTCAAATTCCTCCATAGAAAGGTTCTCGTCATCGTCCGAGGAGGATGTATCCGCGTCTTCTTCCTTAGTTGTTTTCAACGCATAACCTGAAGACTTAGAAGTGGATGCTTTTCCAGAAGAATTGTTAGTATTAAAAGTCATTTCATAAGTTTGTAATGAACCAACTAATTCTTCTACACGTATTTCGTCCGGGTGTTTAATAGTTTCAATGGCAGTAACCTTTGGGCGAAATCGTTCAGGAAGAGTTCTTAAGATTTTTCTTACAATCTTAAATTCTGGAATCTTCTCTCCCAGATTAGCACATGAGTTTACGATGTCTTGCAATCGTGTATAGTAGTCCGTGAAAGATTCATTTTCTGCCATCAAGATGGAGTCAAACTTGCTCGTAAGCATCTGCAGTTTCTGAATCTTCACGAGGTTAGTTCCCTCATGTGTAACCTGGAGAACATCCCAGATTTCTTTCGCAGTCTCACATGCCGAGACGCGAGAGAATTCAGTTTGAGATAAGGCATTAAAAATAGCATTAATTCCCTTGCCATTGTAAGAAGATAACTCAAACTCTTCCTTGGTCCATTTCGACCTAGGTTTTAAGGTGTGAACATCAGAGATAAGTTCAGTTGGATTAGACCATCCTGATTCAATTGAATGCCACACCCTTTCGTCGATGGAAGATAAAAAGGCTTTCATCCGTACTTTCCAGTACGCATAATTTGTTCCATCAAAGAAAGGGGGTCGATTGATGTTTCCACCTTCAACCATTGTTCACAACCCTATTCCCTCTCTGATACCACTTGTTGGGTCGTATATAATACGGATCTAAATAGGGGAAGAAACACCTAGAGGGGGGTGAATAGGTGTAAACGTATAAACACTCCAAAAAATCGTTGCGATAAAACCCAATGCGGAAAATAAAATAACACGCAAGATTTTTACGTGGAAAACTCCATCACCGGAGTAAAAAACCACGGGACCGATAACACGGCAGAAATCCACTAGAATTAAAACACGTACAAGGTGATTTACCGTACACACTTACGACTCAACCTTTTCCATACGCTCCTAGAGGATCTTCTCCGCTCGCTCCGACGCTTCTCGAATCCACGATCTGCGCCCAACGCCGAATCCACGGCGTCCAACGTCGAATCCACGACGTCCGACCGAATCCACGGTCTTCACCCAATAGCACCGTTCGAATCCACGAACGTGCCTCGCTCCGAATCCACGAGAGCGATTGAACCTTGAATCCACAAGGACACGCGAATCCACGCGCCGATTTTTGGGGAAAATCGTTGTTTTTGGGTGGTGATGATCCGCCGAATACTTAGATCAAAGATAGATCGGAAATACCATCTAAGTATTCATTAGTTTGATTCAACTCAAGATGTGAGTATGAAAACCTAGAATCAAACTAATCAATATAGATGAAGAAACATAGAGTATTCTCTAATGATTTCCTTTCTTCTCTATATGTGGATCTATAGCCGTATAAGATGATACAAGAAAATGACGGCTATGTGGATTCACCCTAGAAAGAGAGTCATAGGGTGTATTTATAGGTTAGAAACCCTAGGAAGGAGATAAGAATCAAAAACAAACCATTTCTGGATATTTACGGACGGCGATCCGGATCGTGATAACTAGGATCCGGATCGTCATAACAAAACAGCCAATTCCAGAAAAACGAAGGTTCGGGATCCGGATCATGTGACTACGATCCGGATCGTTCATACAGTTCACCAAACATCAACGTTCGGGATCCGGATTGCGAAGCAAGATCCGGATCGTTCAAGGTAGATGGTAAACTCAACGTTCGGGATCCGGATCAAGAGACTACGATCCGGATTGCGACGATGTATGAACGAACCACCTTCGGGATCCGGATCGAACAACCTGATCCGGATCCTGAACATGTCCCAAGTCCAGTTTTTGATTTTTATGCAATGAAAGATTCTTCCAAGTGTTTCTACACTACAAGAAGTATTCGGATCACACAAATTCTTTAGTTAAACATACCTGATCCTTTTGAATTCTTCTTTCTTGAGATTGAGTTAAATGATCCAACTTTCTTCACCTTCAATCTTCAAGACTTGAGACTTTCACGACACTACGCCAACTCAAATTCCGTAACAGCGAACACCACCAACTCGTGGCACTAAACTCACAGGCTGGAGATACTCCACAACCGGGATCGACCCACAACTCAGGGCTAACAAAATTGGTCGGACGACACTCAACGACCCGGGACCACCGTCAACCTAAACGGTTCACAACAACACCGACCGGAAGATACTCGACGGCCCGGGACCACCGTCTACCCAAACGGCTCCCAACAACACTAGCACATGTCTAAACTCAGCTACCAGACTCCACTCAGCCCCCAGGCACGAGTGCAATAATGCCCCACAATAACCTGACTACTCGGCCCACTACCCGAGCGAGGAAAAACTAAGTCTAGGAAATATGCAAGGTGTGGGATGTCTAAAACTCAAAAGAACCTAGCCCAAATGAAGGTTCTCTACTAGTCAGGTTAAACATGCAACATATGATGGGGTGCTAGGTCAAGTTCCAACAATAGCATTTAAATAAACCGAATCATAAGTAGGGAACATTAACAGATATGATCACCAAAATCAATCAAAATAAGCCTCAACTCCCTAAGCATGCTCTCAACTAGCATAGGTGAATACAACCATTTAAATATGTATAAGATCTCAAAGGTACCCAACATGTACAATAAACCATGTAAGCCTCAATCCACATGAACTACCTCATTTCATATGCTTACATCTCAATGTTATAGGTTGTACAATAAATTATGCATGCTCTCAATCTCATAGGGGAACACTACACCTATGTAAGCTCTCAATTACCATAACATGGATAACAATATCATGCAATCTCTCATTTAATATAACATGAATATCTTATCTTGCAAGTTTCTAAACAAAATACCATTACCAAGCTTACACCTCAACCATATATCGGTACACTAACATGCATGCATTCTATCATATAGAATTAGAGAACCATCCACCGGTTCTGGAGACGAAGCAACCCACCTGAATCGCTTTCCGCAGGCAAAGCCGAAGTCGGTGAAGTGCGACGTCACCACAAACGAAAGCCTCCGAAACCGCACCCTCGGTACTCGGTCGCACAAGCCTCTGCTCAAACCAGCATCACAGACAACAACACAATCAATACCCCGAACAACATTCACTGTTTTGCAGGCCAGCACAGAAAAGGGGATTTTCACCTGCATTCAGTCCTCCAAAAAATCCAGAAAAATCACGGTTGCGATCCTCGCGACGAGTAGATGCAAATCGAGTATTTATACTCCTTATTCCGACACATGTAGGCCAAGATACACACGAAACATCACGGTAAGCCAAATTCCCCCACAATCACAAGTCTGCGGAAATCAGTTCTAAAGAAGCTTAAATATCACCTTCGAAAAGACCTCCAAAAATTCCGATAAAAATACGGTCGCATTCCTCTCAAAACGTAGATCTCGATCGAGTCCTTACAGGCTGAAATCCGACAACCGGGCACCAAGATAAAAATCCAACAAGCTCCGCTATCCAAAACATCGTCACAGAAAAAGGGGGTCAAAAGATGCCTCGAAAACCCCACCAAAAACTTGAAACAGAGCAAAGTAATCAACATGGAAATCAAAGACGTACCTATCGTGAACGTGCTGCCACAAAAATCGGCTCAAAACTCCATCGGTGCAGCTCAGGGGGCCTCGCGCACTGAAATGCGACGGTAGAAGCCAAAATGAATGAGCGTCGAAGTGCGCCGCGTCGCAGAAAACGCCGATGTCGCGGCCTCCAAAAAAATCTCACAATCCATAAAAAGGTGGAGGACTTGATGAAGAAGAGCTCTGCCAAGGGGGGCCTCCAAGAAGAACTCCAAAATCCCGAAATGGGCACCCCATTGCCTATTTATAGGCAAAAACTTCAAAAAGGGACGGTTTGGGGGACACTTTCCGGGCGCCCGAAAGTTTTGGGCGCCAACAATGCTCCCCCAAACCCCCAATTGAGGAGCGCCCAAAACACCCTCGGTCCGCCACGTCACCCCGGACAGCAGAAACCGAAACGGGCCACCCGCTCTGCGCCGCGCCGCGCGCGCCCACCGCGCGGGTGGCCAACAACGTGCCGACGCGTGGCGCGCCCACGCGCTGCCCACCTGCCCGCGGTACGGCCACCTGCCCCGCGCCATTCCGCGCACGACCCGCACAGTGGCCGGCCCAATCCGCAGCCGCCACGCGTCCATCGCCTCCGCTCGATGCGCCCGATGCACGCGCCTGCCATGGACCGCACCATCCTGCAGCGCTGCGTGGACCGCGCCGCGTGAGCCGGCCACTCCCGTCCCGCCACGCGTCCCCGCACCGGTCCATGCACCCGGCCGCGCGACTCCGTGGACCGCGCACTCTACGCCGGCCAATTCGCCTCCGCCACGTGGCACCCGGCGGTCCACGGCTCCTCCCGTGCACCCAAAAACACTAAAAACTTCCGGGTGTCCGTTCTCGGGCGTCCGGACACAGAAAAATACATCCAAATAGCCGATTTCCATCGTTTTTCCGCGCTGAATCCATAAACGGCCTCCGTTTTATCCGAAACTCATTCCAATTTTTGACGGAGGCATCCGAAGTCAACCTTGATCCATTTTCGCGCGGAGTCCTTTTCTTGAGTTCGCTTCGCGCACAAACACCTCCAACACACAGCCTAGGCCTCCAGAAGCCGCTAGTCCAGCAGTAATCCTTTCGTGGGGATTCGGGTCCTCACACTCTGCTTTCTTCGTCGTTAAACCGGGGCGGTTTGATGTCCTCTTTGGTTGAAATCGTTCTTGGATGAGGCGATAATCTTCTCATCGGCTGCTTCTTCTATCGACTGATGACTTCAACCGATGGCCTGCATCGCGTATTGCATTTTCACGCGACTAAAATCGGTCTTAGTTAAGACGCCGGCCGCTCTTTATTGACTCATCCTTCTATCGGCTGATGTCTTTAGCCGATGTTTGACGCCACGTGTCATTCCCCTAAGTGGCAAAAATTTTGGTCTCAACAATACCCTATAGGGTTAGTATCTTTGTATCTTTCATTAAATTAATAAATTGGCATTTATTCATTCATAGTATTGTCAAATGTATACATGAATCATCCATAAAATTAATGGTAGAAGAATCATATTCCTAAAATATTAGGAATTTGAGACATGTATCCTTTTGTAATTAATTATTAAATGCTCCTGATCATAGGATTATCACTAGGGCGGTGATAAATCCGGTAGGTCAGTGTATACTGTGCTTTCCTTATGGGATGACGAGTCTTAAATCATTATTGTGGTGACACTAGAGCAAGTATACAGGTGAATGTTGGAGAACATTTTCACTGAGCAATCACATGGATGTCTACTCACTCGTCAGTGAATTGTTCCATACTGTAGTAGTGTGAGTGATCCTTTGACCTGAGGCACCACGATTATCTTACGTGTGGGTTACTGTAGTTTGACCATGTAAATACTTTATACCCTAATCATGGGTTAGAGTCAACACATGTTGGCTACAGTGAGTCATACGTAGAGATAGGTGTGTGTCAAGGTGGAATCTATCACCCTCGGTAGAGAGGTAATTATTCTATGCTATCTATTCTTTAAGATATAAAAACCCTTGGCCAAGACAGTATGATTTTATGAAAATGAGTTTCCATATATCAGTTGTCGACCAGAAAAATATATATAATTGAGTAATGGAGTTTGACAAGTTATCCATAACCTCGACTCAATTGGGACAAGTGATAAAAGGATTTAATCACACACTAACTACACCTAGAGATTTAGTCCATTATTCATTCTACTTGAATTACTACGACACACTGCTAGGTGTCACTCGTGGATTGTGGGACTTACGTGAGTGATTAAGATTGTTAATCACACTCAGTTGGAAGAGCCAAAAATATTTTGGTCCATCGAAAGGAGTTCCGATGGTGACACTAAAGGAGTTTAGTGCCACATCTCACAACCAGGTAGAATTGAACCTATGTGGTCACACACAATAAAGGTTGCATTTGATTTTGTGCTTGGAGAGTTTATAGAGACTATTTTGCTTAAAATAGCAAAGTAAGAATTTATTTGCTAAGCTGGTTAGCAAAACACTTATTGTAATATATATGGGGATACTGAATACTAAATTTGATTTGGTATAAGAATTTATATGCAAAAGTTGTAATAAGTTAATAGAGAAAAAAAAATAAAAATAAAAAAAGAGAAAACTTACAAACTATTTCTCTCTCTCTCTTTAATTTAATTAATTATTATTTGATTAATTAAAGGAAGAGAAAGGAAAGTGAACTAGTGTGTTCACTCACCCTATTAATGACACGATTAATTAAAAGGAAAAAAAACCCTATTCCTCTCTCTTCTTCCCTTAGCTCTCTCCTTTCCACCTATTAAATGAGAGGAGTTTTCTTCCTCTCATTTATGGTGATGGTTTCTTTAACCTTTTTCTCTTCTATTTGCCAACTATGAGAGGAGTTTATTTTTCTTCTATTTATGGCTCTTAAGCCTATAAAAGAGGAGGAAGTAACCTCTCTCAATAATGTGACAAAAAGTGAAGATTGAGATAAGAGAAAGAAAGTCCTTGATCCAATCATATAGAGCCCTCTTGTAATCATAAGAGGAAGTTTTCCTATAATAATTGGTCTTTATATTATAGTTAAACCCTCTTAAAATTACTAGCACAATTTGAGAATTAATTCTTCTCTACATTGACACAAGAAATCATGCAAGTAGTTTCGAGATTATATTGTGATTGTGTGAAGCACAGATTCCGGAGCAGCCTTGTGTGGATACACATAAAGGTTGGGCAGTTGTGCGGCTCAAATGACCAGAAGTTCAGATCCAATATCAACTGACAGACAATTTCGATAATGAGCAAAGGTTGAAATTCTAACCCTTCTTCTAATTAGATTAGAATAATAATTTTTGTATGTCACACGAGATATCTTGATACATATATATATATATTAATGTCATAAATGTTATGGTATTAAGATATATATGATTGAATCATACTTTATAAAATTATATATTTTCGCTACATTAAATGCGCATGCACGCGCATCCGTTTACTAACAGGTTTTACAAGTTATACATTGTCTTCGAATTAGAATATTTGGCTTGATTACTATTATTTCCTTGCAGCAATAATAGATGATTTATTTTATCGAACTATTTTTTTCGACTATCATAGCAAATATTATGACAATATTAGATGAGAATGATGACTATTGGGATCAAGTAATTGTGATGCTCAATAATCATGGCTACATGACATCAGTTAATACAATAAGCAGATAATCATGTCGTGCTCAGCCTTTTAGTGGGCATCAATTTATTTGTGATATTTTGAATGGTCATTCGGACTGTGGGTACAATCAATTTCGAATGACAATAACGGCATTCATTGCTCTCTGCGATGAGCTTGTTGGAAAGGGGCTTGTAAATAACATAAGAAATATGACAACTGATGAACAGTTAGCAATTTTTTATTTTGTATAGGCCAGAGTGTTGCAAATAGGGTGATCGCAGAAACCTTTCAACATTCGGAAAAAACAATTAGCCGATATTTTAACAATGTATTTCACAGCATTATTCAAATTTTCATCCTTTCAATATAGGAAATATGATCTTTTATGATTAATATTGAGTTTTACCAATGATGACTAACTAATGGAGTTTTTGGATGTTGCTTGTACATTTGTATAATGCAATCGGTGCGGTGAATGGAACGCATAGTCTGGTGGTTGTTCAAAAAAGCAAACAACTGCGATTTCGCTGTCGCAAAAGTTTTACATCGCAAAATATGATGGTTGTCGTATCTTTCGATCACCACTTTCCTTTTTTTGCACAAGTTAGAAGAATCTACTGCTGATATGCGAGTACTCATATAGACATGTGAAAGTGGAGGTTTTACAATAGCTGAAGGTATCCTCCAAAAACAAATTTCTTATATTATATTCATTTTTTCGATTAAATATAGTGTGACGCCCCACTTCCCAGGGGGTCACCCATCCTAGAACTACTCTAGCTCTAGCACGCTTAACTCTCATGTTCCTCTTGGATCTTGCTACCATCCAAAATGCTATAGCCAGGTTAGAGATTTAGTCCTATTATATCATTTATATAGAGGACTAATCCAAATTCCGGGGGTGTCACATTCTTCCCCCCTTTAAGCCCTGACGTCCACGTCAGGCTCAAGCACACTCACAAGCACCAGGCGATGTGAGACTCGTCTCGCTAGCCTTAGCCGACCTTGTGAGGAGCTGCACTCCACTCACAACGATCATTAGCCGGGGAGCCTCGCTCTACTCGCTATATGACCCTGGCTCAGCCGAGACTCATCTCACATTTCCGGCTGGTAAATGTCTCTGATACCAACTGTGACGCCCCACTTCCCAGGGGGTCACCCATCCTAGAACTACTCTAGCTCTAGCACGCTTAACTCTCATGTTCCTCTTGGATCTTGCTACCATCCAAAATGCTATAGCCGGGTTAGAGATTTAGTCCTATTATATCATTTATATAGAGGACTAATCCAAATTCCGGGGGTGTCACATATAGATTTTTAATCACTGTCCAAATTTTTATTATATCCACAGGCAAATATTACTTGGTTGATTCCTGGTATGCGAACACAGATAGATTCCTTGCGCCCTATAAAGGCGAGAGATACCATCTGAGTCAATTTAATAGTAACACACGTGGTCGTATACATCGAAATCCGCAGAACCTGTATAATCATCGGCATGTACAATTAAGAAATGTGGTGGAGAAGACATTTAGGATGTTGAAGAAGTGATTCAAGATTTTAAACCTTGCAACACTGTTTCCCTATAAAGTGCAATATCTAATTGCTATGGAATGCAGTATGATTCACAATTTTATTTGAAAGAATCAAAAAAATGATAGATGTTTCAACGAAGCGTTTGACCCACAGCCTACAGAAGATGAAGAGGAAGACACTACTTCTTTGGCCGGTAGATCAGACGCACGGCAGAGCGACGACCTTCGAATTAGTATTACTGAGCAGTTGTGGAATAGTAGAAGTTAGATCAGTGATTGTAAATGACGATTCGATGTTTACTTGTAATTTATATGTTTATATCACGTTGTCTAATTACCGATATAAATGTATACATTTTTTTTATATGTTCTTTTCGTTATTTATATATGATGTTAATCGAATTGATATATATCACGTTGTCTAATTACCGATATAAATGTATACATTTTTTTATATGTTCTTTTCGTTATTTATATATGATGTTAATCGAATTGATATTCTAAAAATGCATCTTCGGTTGTGCCTGTCTTATCGTTTATGCGTTTAAAATTTATAATTCTACGGTATTACATTACGAAGAGCATGCTTGTGTGATGATAAATTTATTCAAAATAATTGAATGACTAGATATTATGTTACTTTAAGTAATGTATAAATTCATACTTATATTTGATGATAATAAAAAACAAACACTATTTTTACAATAAAATCAATAATTTTTACATATGAACCAAATTTAACAATATTACAATTTACATATTCCCTTATAAGTGAATTCAATATTTAAACATTTTGTAAAGAATATTAATTTAAAATTATATAAAATTACGCAAATTTATATTAATTTTATAGCAAACAAATAATTCAGTATTTTACAATTTATGGCATTTTAATGTAAATTACACCTTTTTATTTTAAAAAAAAATAAATTATTTTATATATCATCAAATTTATTAAATTATTTATATAAAAAATACTATATTTAAAAAACTATAAATAATAATTTAATTTAATTTTAAAAAAGATCTAAAGACAATTTCGTCATTTAATACAAAATACTATTCTCTATTATTCTTATTTTCCGTTATCAAACCAAATACTAACTTTTTTACACCTCGTACTAATCTAATATCCAACCAAATACAAAATTACAATAATTCCTCCCTTATTCCCAAACTTATGTTTATTCTTGAAACTACTAGGTCTCGTCCAACAAATTACCTCCCACGAAGCAACTCGCCGGGGCTAGATTGGCCTTAAGCTAGCCCCACCAACAATTACCAGATGTGCTCATTATACAACATGTCGATAATTTGGTCATCAGAAACAAGAATGTAACAAACTGCAACAAATATAACCACAGGAAGAACAGATTCACTCAGATCCTATAACCCATGAATTTCCTTGATGAGGAACAAAATGTCATTATCAGATGGTGTTAGAGGGAACATCAACATCCTTCGAGCGTGCTAATTGAAAGAGTTTAACATGCTAGCATACCACAACATAGAGAAAAGATCAGTACACTCTTGAATAGATGTTCAGTTGTCCACATCAGGTTTGAACAGATTAAAGCCGCGCCTTCTTCCGCACAAAAATCAAATTTACACACCTGAAACCAATCAAGACTTGGGATCTGATGGTCTGCACTACTTGTCAGCACAATCAGTGCATTCAGCAAAGATAATGTACAATATGCAGTGAGTACTCTGGACGAATGTTCCTTCGGTCTCGTAGTTCCAGACATGTAAAACAAGAAAATAGAAACAACAAGATGGTGGTAACTGCTATCTTAGGATCTCATCCATAAAGTTCCAGTCAAAACTTCGATCAAGAAATACAAAAGAACATCGACAAATAACAGAAAGTGGGATAAACTGAAGCTGATCTTCGAAAGCCCTCTTCTGTTATAAACCCAGATGAAGCCGATGATGCATTCATGCTAAATTTCATAAGAAACCTTTCGAAATCCCTCATCACTTCCACGTGAAAACCCAGATGAAGCAGGAGATGCTTTGATGCTAAAGTTTGTAAGAAACATTCTCTCAAAGTGCCCGCTCATTTTTTTTGACACAGAAATGTGTATCGCCACCTAATGTTATCTCCAGCATCTCAGCTCACTCTTTCACAGCTGGCTTTACGAAGCAGAACTTCAGCTCACATTACTGATCATTCTGACTATTTTCGATATCCAAACACTTCTCTAGCACCATCCTTACCCGAAGCTGCATTTGAAAGGCAAATTATCAAAACAACTAAAAACCAAACTGTCAAATAAACATTATAACCTTACACCTTCATATAATTACATCTATACTCATTTAAAATTTGAATTTTTATATAAGCCGCACAAAAGTACAGTTACTAACAAAAATACCCTAATCTAAGTTGGAGAGCCCTCTAAATTCATGGGGGGAAGTTGACTTCATTGTGGAGCTCCTCAATGAGATCTCATTGGGAGTGTTTGGTGAGCTGCGTGATTCACCCAACGCCCAAAACTTAAAGCTTCGTTTTAATATACAAATTTTTCATCCGAATCCCAACACTGCATTGGATGTAAATGCCCAATAAACAAGAATGAGGTGCACCTCATTCAAGGATTTTTTATTTTTTTTGCTTTTCTTGTTTTTGTTTTACAAAGAGATGAATTTCTAAGAATAAGGTGATCTAGTATTATATAATTCATATAAAATAGAAAAATTTTAAGTCAAACAATGAAGTCCACTCAACATTAAAAAATTGCACAAACTATTATTTTATTGTAATATGATATTCAAGAGATTTATTAAATCATCTTTAATTCATATCATGTAATTATTTGAAATATGTAGAACTATATACAATCTCAAGATTATATAAAAATATTTATATTTTTCTGAATTCTTATTTGTAACTAAACTCAGTAACTTCAAATCATTTTTTACTTTTCAAAATGTATTAAAATCTTTCATAAGATTATATCTGAAAGTCTATAGTTCTCTGATATCTTAAGATTATTCATTATCTATGTTTATCTAAAATTATATCTTAACAATATACATATATTGGATTGATAAACACTCTCTAAAGCACCACAATAATTAAGTACCAATAACTATCTAATGCTTTTACCGATATAAATATAATAAATCATTTTTTTTTTCTATTACGATCGATCACTAGTTAAGTTATATATTGCAATAATTATTAATCTATTTATATATTAATGTAAACTCTATTATTAACAATTTAAATTATTTATATATAAGAACATATGAAAATATTTGAGATTAATTACTATCCAGTTCCTGTGCATGAGAATTCAGATTTTGCATGAAGATATAAGTAGATAATTTTGCATTGGTATATGCGACAACATCTCAAATGTAATGCAAACGAAAAGGACCTTGCAATCCAAGCAGGGATCGTTGACCATAGTTTTTAATTGAGAAATTATCCCAACGTCCTTGAGTCTTGCAATTCTGGAAGAGGAGCTCTCGCAACCTGGGTAAACCAGGTTCAGTATACACCACAAGGAGGCCACCTGCAATGATTTATCCTTGCTGTGCAGAAATTTGAGGATAAACAAAGGGGTGCTATTATCTGTTTCTGGCCAAATGACACAATTCATAACAGCTGCTTTATGGGATTCATCCACAGCTGCAATATTGCTAAGTGTGAACATTCCCTGAAAGGAAACAGATAAGATGATATTAATAACAACTTATGTCTAAATACTGTTACCTCCATCAGAGAGAGAGAGAGAGAGAGAGAGAGAGAGAGAGAGAGAGACTGTTGACTTCTATAATAATTTGTTTTAAAAGACAAAAAGAAATAAGTGGATCATCCACATAGAAGCCTTTCCAAGTGCCCTCGAGTGAAGAAACAAGGACTTAAATAATTGATTTCTCAGCAAGTCTCCTTCTGGTATTCAAGATAGCAAACACTGCAAGGACCTAATAGTCAAATTTTACGCAGGTACTGTTCCTTATCTTAATAGCAGAAAAATGAACAAATTTAAACTGGCTTCTTAAACATTTTTATATAATGAACAGGAGGCCCAAAGAAAAGCAAGAACCTTTATGTACAATGAATGCAGGTACCTAATAAAGAGGAGAATTGTAATGGAAACCCAACCTGTATACATACTCCGGGAGCACATGAATTGCATAATTGTCTGGAAATAACATTTAGAATTTCATTGTCTTCGGCAAAGAGATGCTTTATAGAGTCACCACATCCATCAACAAAGTTGCTGACTAGTGCCAAGGCCTGCTCTTGAATAAGATGTTCGTCATCTGTAATATAATGTTAATTTTAGCCAAGCATGTTAAAGATCAAATAACGTAGAAGGTCCTTACAAAGCTTAGGATGAAAATTTGAGCTTACCACATATCAGGCTCATTAGCGTAGGTACAGATAGCTCAATAAGAATGTTGTCTTTATCCTTTCTATCTAGAAGGAACATAAGGTTCCGAAGAGCCGACACAGATTTCAACCTCAGTATCGAGTCCATTGACTTGGATAATTGAATAAGCTGTGAGACACCTCCATATTGAAAAAAGGAAGATTTTCTAGCAGTAAAATTGACAGACACATTGCAAATAGCACGAAGGGCAGCAAACTGCAACCATGTAATGAGGAAAATATTCAGACAAGTTCTTACCAAATTGAAATTCTTAATTTCTCAAATGCTACTACAGGTACTTCTGCCGAAAAGCAGACGTCTTATTCAGTTAAAATGGTTCGCAACAAGTTATCATACATTAAAAAGGTGATTCCCATAGAAAAAGCAAAATACAGGCAACAACACTAAAATTGCAACATCAGCAAGAAAATACCAATATATATGAGTGGGAAAAATGTACAGAGACTCCCAGAACTTCAGCTCCTCTGCAAACAGGCACCTGAACTTTAAATTTTGGCAAATAGACCCTCTAACTTTATAAAATAGTTCAGTAGGCCCCTCTGTTCAATTGAAGTTACTAATTATATATCCACTTTGGTTGTATGTTTTGTATATAATCTTATAAAGCTTCAACACACACACACACACAAAACAAAAACAAAAACTTAAACTTTTCTATTTTTAACACAAAAAACAAGAAATAAAAATCAAAGTTAAGTTTACCTCATTCTTCAATCCTCATGCTTATTATCGAAATTGAAAAGAAAAAAATAGGTTTATTTACATTTTGAAGTGTTACAAAATTTTGTGCACGACATCCGATAAAAAAAGCTGTGTAATTAGTAACTTTGATTGAGGAGCGGGGCCTATTGAACTATTTGATAAAGTTTAGGATGTCAAAATGCCAAAATCGAAAGTTCGGACACCTGTTTACATGAGAGCTAATGTTCAAAGGGTCTTTGTACTTTTTTTTTCCCTATATGAATTAAATAACTCTAGTTACTATACACTCAAAAAAGGAAAAAAAAAAACTCCAGATACTACAATAGCAGTTCAAACAGCAAAAGAAAAGACATACACCAGATCTCCAAAGCAAGTAAATCCATACTTGTCATTTCATGGCCACAAGTTCACAATAAGGCCTCATTTGATACCACTGTCATTTTTCTTTTACATACAAATTCTATATGATTGGATGGACTGGTGGACAGACTTCCCTAATTGTCTTCGTTATTTAGCTTGTTATGCACCCCGACAGAAGGAGCAACAGCATCTTCTTCAAGAAAACAAAGAAGCAGAAAAGGTTTACTACCAATATTTGCTTTTTGTTGCTAAACAAACCTTGTAGATGTACAGAATGTGAGCATTCCATTCTCCACAGGCACACTCCATCGCATAAAATGAAAGTTTAAAAAAACACAAAACACAGGAACTGTGAGACCCAAGAGTCTTGGATTTACCGAAACTAATCTTCAGATACATGCGCCGGATCAAACTTCGCATCTTAAGGGCTTTTAAGCAAACCCATCCTATGAACATATTTGGGCTGGGTTGGTAGGGGTGCCAAATTATAAGGATCATACGTTTCAAAAGGTTATAGGGCAGAAGTGTTCACTTGGGTGTAGCCAATTCGAAGTTCACACCAATGTGATTAGAAACTAAAAGAGAGTATGAAAATTATTATGGATATAAGAGCCAATGAAGAGAACAGAGAGTAGTGATGCAAGAGAAAGAAAAAATGCAATTTATGAAGACAAGATTGCTCTGGGTGTCATTTAATTGGATTTCCATCTTGATGGTGTTGATAAAAGAGGAGAAATAGCATAAGGCATGAGATCGGTCCTTGAAGCTAAGGTTACATATTTGAAGCAGGCAAACCTATTGGGCTGAGACTCTCCAAAAACCATGAAATAGATGATGCAATATAATTAACAAAGGTGAAATTTACGGATGGGATATTATATGGCAACTTAGTTCCTGTACTTTCAAGCTAAACACTTTGGTCCCTGAGAGTATGAAAATTATTATGGATATAAGAGCCAATGAAGAGAACAGAGAGTAGTGATGCAAGAGAAAGAAAAAATGCAATTTATGAAGACAAGATTGCTCTGGGTGTCATTTAATTGGATTTCCATCTTGATGGTGTTGATAAAAGAGGAGAAATAGCATAAGGCATGAGATCGGTCCTTGAAGCTAAGGTTACATATTTGAAGCAGGCCAGAGCAATCTTGTCTTCATAAATTGCATTTTTTCTTTCTCTTGCATCACTACTCTCTGTTCTCTTCATTGGCTCTTATATCCATAATAATTTTCATACTCTCTTTAAGTTCAGGGACTAAAGTGCTCATGTAAAAGGTATGCAGACCACGTCGAAATAATTGGATATACAGGGACTATCCATGCTTTTACCCATTAAAAAACATACCATGCAATATCAAGCATATTTTCTATAAATTAAGGAAAATACACTTTTCTAACGAACGCATAAAGATTAGATTATCTTAAGTCCAACTATTAAAAACAAAAAAAAAAAAGTCAGACTTAACAGCAAGAAAATGTGTCAAGATTACACAACAATAGTGCCATGCAAACCCTCAGTAATGCATCAAATAAGCAACCAAATAACTGGATGATGTGATTAGGAGGTTTGAAAAACCAAAATCAGTGCTAGGTCTAAGAATAGTGCACCATTAAAATTCAGAAATAAGTACAATAGCGTTTAATTTCGCTACATCATAGACCAACAAAAATTTCATTTGATTTTCCTATTCAATCTATTAATTTTAAGATTTCGAAAAAGAGGGACAAACTCTATATTTTTGTCTACAACACCTGCAAGCATGAAAAATTGCTGAACAAAACTGCCCGCTTACGGCTTGATTTGTTGCTTCTAAGGGTGTGTTTGGATCCTTTGTAAAACTACCCTGGAATTTTCTTCTCTTGGAACATAATTTTTTTGATGTTTGGTTGTTTGTAAAATAAATTTCTTTTACAGATTCTGGAAAAATATAGGGTTTTCGTTTTCCACTCAAAAGGGTGAAAAAATGCAGCTCATGAGCTTCAACACGCGGTCCACAAGGTCCACTTCACCTCGTGGACCGCATGAGAGTCCACAGTGGACCTCCCTTTCTCCCTCTTTCATTACACGTGCGCGCGCACACACACATATTATATAAAGATAATATTTTATTTTTTATATAAATATGCTATCGTATAATATTTTATTAATAAATATTATTTATAAATATATAGTAATTTATTTTATAGTATTAAATATATATTACTATATATTATATTACATACTTATTGTATAATATATTTAAAATATATTTTATTTATAAATATAAACTATAATAATAATATATTGTAGTATGATAATTATTATATATCAATAAAATAATATATAATATATAGAATAGGAGAAAATATATATAATAATTTTCTATTCATTAATTTTTTTTCATTTCAACCAAACAACCGCAATGAAAAACTATTTTCCTTTTCCTATAAACCAAACACTAAAAGAGTAAATTTATTTTCCTCCGAAATTTTTTTTTATTGAATTTTTTTTTTCACAATTTTACGTGGAACCAAACACACCCTAACTAAAATTAGCTTCCTAAGATATTGACTAAACTTTGAATAGTTTAAATTAGTTAAGTGACCCAACAAAAAACAATCTTTCACTTGCTTTTTGAGAGCTTGAGAAGACCGAAGATGAGCAGATATAGCAACCAGAAAATTTTGCCACTTCAAACAACCATTGCAATATAATATTATAAAGAAACTTATAACTTCCTCAACCAAAAAAGAAACATGAGTATAATCATCTGCTAAAGAAAAAGGTATTTTCTGTGGTTCCCTTTCTTTAATTTGGCAAAGTGACAATGTTTCCCAAGTTGATTACGGGCTTCCATTAGTCTTTCACCCTAGGAAGCAAATATGCTTCCATGTAGATTAAAGAAGTCAACTAAATAAGGACGGTGAGATTGTCACTTGATTTGAGACACAGCATGAACAGTATAACATAATAGGGTGCTATCAAAATAGACCTACAAGTAACATAACTCAGTATAGAGACAAAGACATGCCATGTTAGTCAATAAAATAAAATTGCATTGTTATAGGGCCCAAGAAAGTATATGAATATACACAAAATGGTCATATAGGCACAATACTTACAAATATAATCAGTATAGAGACATAAGATAATATGCTTAATCTATACAAAAAGAAAATATAATTAGTAACAAATTATGCATACCTGTACAGAAGTAGATGGATCATGCAAAAGTTGGATTAAGGGAACAACAACAGAGTCACTGGAAAAATTGCCCGCACTAAGGTTCTGCAAATCAAATCTATCAGATAATATTTCCTAGAAATACATGAAGTGAACAAGAAATTTAAATTCAGAATAACTACCTTTAGCGAGCGAAAAATGTTCTTTATACAGTTGCAAGCTGCAACACGAACATCAGCATTATCGTGCTTCAGTGCATCAACAATTAAGTGTGATACCTGTACCAGCATATCAAGGAAGAGAACTAACTAAGGCACAGAAATAATGTTTCTAAAGGACAAATTTAGCCATATGTTGCACTGGACCGATTTCAAGATGCTGTCCTCAAGCTGCTTTTAATTTCAAAGGACAGAAATCAGTTCACTTTAGGGGAAAACATCAATAACAACTAGAAATAGCTTTAGCCACAATAAAATTCTCGATTCTAGTTAAAACACAAAATTCTATTGAAGTCCCTACGTCAGAAAATCTTTTCAATATAGGACTCAAAATAGGAACATGGGGATTCATCAAATCTAATCATGTTCTAAACAGTAGCCGCTACGGCCGCTATAGCGGTTTTAAAGGGTAAACACTACGCTATGCTTTTAAAATAAAACATAGCAGACTGAGATCATAGCAGCCACTATAACGGGACAAAAAGCAAGTCCATTTTAGACCTCAATTTTCTTAAGATTCGGTAGGTTGTTAAATTCTAAAATCACTAAACTTTGAAGAAACTGTCTTAATAGAAAAAATAAAGTATTTAGTGGGTACTGGAGGAACTATTCAATCATATTTCTTATGACAAACAAATAAGAAAAATCATGATTTTATTCAAGTGGGGAGAAAAGCAAAATGGCGACAACATAGGTTTATCGATGGCCATTAAGGATCACCGTGGCTAAGAATGATCACCATGCTAAGTAGAAACACTATTTGGAATACAAATATAGAGAAATTGAAAGTGTCATACTTCTATACTTGGAACTAATATATTATTGCTATCGTTTTAAATAAAAATGCAGTTAGGAATATAAGCATTTAAATAATTTATTATAAATCCCGCATTGAGTTCATAGCAGCGGTTATAGTGCCCGCTATCCACTATCCACTTTGATATTCCGCAAACGATGTGTACAATCTTGATCTGGCCAACCTATCAACAAGAGCCTAGATCTCTATTGGGATGTTCAAAGTTGATTACTCAAGTGGCCTACTTAAAAATTAATAAAACTAGAGGAAATTAGAAAGGAATAAAACTCATAAATATTTTTCTTGTAAGCTTCTATGCACTTGCACTAAGGAATTTGATGAAATTTAGAATTAAATTTCTTTCCGTTTTCCACAACAGTAACACGTTTAACTAAGCCCAGTAAAGATCTCAAAGAATGTGCAAAAGGACGGATCATGAAGGTTTCAGGAAAGTAGAATGGTAGATCATGCCATGTGTCAACTATAATGATCTGCCACACATATCATGCCCTGATTAAAAAAATTTTGGCGGATGCCAATTCTATATTTAAATGCTCCTTGAAGATGATATTAATCATGAAAACAGATGCTCCACTGAATGGATTCCATATATTATTAGATGTTTAGAGAAGCCACCATGTATATTTACAAGAGGAGATGAGACTACAGGATTTTAACAAATAAAAATTCATAAATATTTGCTCTAGATGTAGAGGAGAAAATGATCCATCTAAAAAATATGACCATGAAAGTATGGTGGAAACCAAATAACTAACTCAAACTGACACATTTTGAGTTAAATTAACGCAGTCATAGTGAAAGTTCAGCTTCACAGTTGGGAAGACCATCATTTTTGTTTTCGGTTTTAGTTTAGATGAAAAGCAAAATAGGAGTTAAACTAATAGAGTAAATAAATGAAATGACAACATTGATTAGACAAATAAACTGAATAACTTGAAGATTGTACATTGAATAGGCAAATATATCACTAATTTCACTATATGGTAAGCATGTTTATATTTAAACCATAGATTATAAAGAACAAAATTTAGATATCTGTCTAATTATGGTGCTTAAATATATTAATCAATATCTAGTAGAAATTAGTCCACACAACCCAAACAAGAATAGACCTAAACTGATCGGTCATACCGAAGCAAATTGAGAGATTTCTTTCCTACAGGCACATGGTGAATTGTCTCCAATTGTACCAAGAGAGCTTCAAATGCATTTGATTATATGCCTAAGCAGAAGAGAAAAGACCACTCTCAGACATAAAATTGTGAGAGTATGACCTGTTGGCAGGCTTTCAGCATACGCAGGTATCTCATTCAATGTATACAGTAAGGACAGAAGTCAAAATTGACATTTAATCATTATACAATCTCTACTATTATCTCTCCTTGAATCTCTCTATGAAATAGATACTACTATTAAGAAATGTCAACTATGTTACTCCTAAAATTGATGCGGGGAATAGAGACAAGGATTAAAGTGTCGTGGCACAGGAGCGTGCCAATGGTTGCCTGGCACGGTACGACACAGGCACGCCTCCGTACCAACACGTGGCACGCTTGCATACCGATGGATACGCATGACCTCCCAGTGGCATACTCTAACACGACTATTTTTTAGTTTTTTTTATTTCTAATAAACTCTTATAATGTTATTTTGAAAGGTTTAGTCAAATAATTATGAATATTGACTATATAGCTTACTATACTCACCAATTAATATAGTGGTAAGTCTTTTTTATATATAAAGAACAACTATATCTCATAGGGAATAGAATTAAACAAATAAATTGATTGATTTAAAAATCAATTGATTTAATTTAGCTTTTAATTTTATCAGTATTTTCAATCTTCTAAATCCAAAAATAGATTTTTTAAGTTAAAAATATTTTTGTCGCAAATCTCATAAAAAATATTAGATCTATACAAAACAATTAAAAATTTAACCATATAATAATTAAATCAAGTAGATCTATTTTCAACTTTTTGTAAATTATAGATAAAAAATTGCCTAATTTTATATTTCTTCAAAAAAGAAAATTTACAAGCTTTACAAACTAGTAATATTCAAAATATACAAACAAAACTTAAAATTATAACTTTTTTTATTTACCTAATAAGTAGATCTTCGATTTGCTATTTTTTTGTTTGTTTTTTTAAGATCAAAGCTATAAAAGAAGCAAAAGAATGGAGTAAAAAATAGGAAGAAAAGAAAGAGAGAGAGAGAGAGAGAGAGAGAGAGAGAGAGAGAGAGAGAGAGAGAGAGAGAAGAAGAAAAAGTAGAGAAAGAGAGAGAGGGTTCTCGATTGTGCAGGGGGAACTGAAAGGAAAAAACGAATGGGGGGAACAAAAAACGGATGAGGGTTCTGGATTGTGCAGGGGGGTGGGGGGAAACCAAAAGGAAAAAAACCACCAAAAGAAAGAAAAAAAAAAGGATGGGGGCCACAAAGGCCCACTACAAGAAAAAAAAATCACCAAAAGAAAAAAAAAAAAATAGGTGGGAGGTACAAAGGCCCACCAAAAAAAAAAACCACCAAAAAAAAAACCCACCAAAAGAAAAAAAAAATCACAAAAAAAGTGACACGGACGACACACAGAGAGAGAGAAGGAAGGGGGGGGGGGGGGGGTGGGGCCTCAAAAAAAAAATCACCAAAAAAAAAAGAAAAACAAGCGGCACAAGCGCCACTGTGCCGCGAGGGGTGCTGCGATACCCCCCCTATATGGGGCCACGGTACGTACCGTCCCGTGCCGTATATGGGAGCACCGTACATACCACCCCGTGTCATACTTTAATCCTTGATTAGAGACTAGTTATAAAGTAACAACTGATCATGAAAAATAAAGATATTGCCAAGTGAATCTGCAGTTACATTGGTAGTTATGATCACTAAATTTTTCTTTTCCACCAAATATTCCTAGATCGTGTACTAGCTTTCCAACCATTTGTAACAAACATAAACAAAGTGCAAGAAATTACCATAATTTAGGATATAGAATTAAAATCTTAGCAGATACTCTCTTGATCCACCTTTCTTGAAAAAAACAGACCTGCAATGACATGAGCAGAGATCTGGAGTTCTCTAACTTCGAGCACAGTTCGGCTAATGCAAGAAATACTCCCTCGAGGCGCCGGGCTTCTATTGGGCACTTACCCAAGAAGTTGCAAAGCTTCTCGACAGCATTATTTGAAACTGCCTGTTTATGCAATTCCTCATTATCTGCAATGAGATTTGTCAATACTGATGGAGCCTCATCTCCAACTCGACCATGTTCTTCAAGAAGCTCAAGTAGGATGAGAATCATCTTGGTCTTAATTTGTAGATCTCGAAAACAACAAGGATAAGAGTTCCCAATAGCAACCAAGCATACACAGGCAAGCAATCTTGTCCGTGGGCTCCTATCCTTCATCAACTTGACTAATGAATTAAATGCTTTTCCATTGGCCATACTAACAAATTTAGAAGCAACTTCAGAGTTGTTTTTTACAATTGCTGTAATTGATTGTAGACAAGCATCCCGTTGATTTAGAAAACCTCCTAGTAGACTGGAGAGTCTCTGCAGAACACCAACATCAGCAAGCGCCATTTGTTCAGCATTTCTCTCACAAGAGTGTGAAATAATAGTGGCAGCCAGTTCATTTATATTTTCATTCTCACTGTTCAGAAGGGAAAGAAGAAAATTCATGTTTTTCTCCTGGAGAACATCATATTTTGGTGCCACAGTTGATTGAAATATCATCCTAAGAGAGCGTGCAGCTGCATCCACAACCTGTAAACAGAAAAAAATCAGTTTATAACAGGATAGTACACCTTAATTTTAGGAAATCAATTTCATTTGTGAGATTTTGACCAACAAGATGCTATATATGGACATTTGAAATAAGCAATCAGTGAATTTTCTTTAACAAACTCATCAGAATATATTCAACACTAGAAAATTTAATTGAATATCATATATTCAACTGAATGAACAAATATTGAACAAATATTGAAAAGTGTGCTTCATAATAGTCAAAGTAAAGTATGTGTTGAATCCAGATTGCGCAATCCAATTCATGGTGAGTTCCAATCTAGATCGCCAAGAGTGGCAAACCAGATTGTAAAAAAGAACTTAGATTTCCTAGATTTAATTTGGATAACATAATACAAAAGAATCCTGGCACGAAGAAAAAGAAAGCCGGTTTTGATGAGAAGAGAATATACGTAATCCAAATCTTAATGAAAGAGATAAATTATACATTAAGTATAGGTAACTGGTTGATATTTTCCAAATTAATGATCCAACTAATCCTAACCACTTCAGATCGTGTTCTAAGAAACTTGCCTACTGTGTCCCGGAACCAGAACCCGCACAACATCATATTCTGCTCCAGGTAACAGTGTAACACATTAGTTGAAACCCTGTCAGTACTAAAATCTCCAACGTCCTACTTAATATCATTTTCTATACCTAAGTTTCCCTATGTCTAATTAGTTTGCCATAAATTAAATTCATCAATCTGCCTTACAAATCAAAACTATGTAGCACGGGCTCTAGGGACTATGATTCATTGGCATTTAGCCAATCATGTAGATTTCAAATTCAGCATTTCATCCACTAAAGATTGAAAAAAAAAAAAAATACCTCTACAATTCTATCATGGCAATGAAGGCAACGACCAAATTCAATATTTCATCCATGAGGAATTCAAAAGGTAAACAAATGCCTACTTGCCTAGAATTCAAGCAATTTTTACAAATGCCTGGCTTAGATTTTCTTGAGGCTAACATGACCTCAAACACTGTTTCAACTTTCAAGTAACTAGATTAGGAAGGGGGGCAGGGGCAAGAAATTTTCTAGATGAGGAAGAAAAAAAAACCATATAAACCAATAAAAGTGTACATGAGTTAGGGAACATACATGGAATCTTCCATTTAATATTTTGCTAATATGCACGAGCTCTGCATTGTTTACTACATTAGTAAGACATATATGAGTTATCAAATCTTTGTCTTTGTTTTCTCTGATTCTATTTTTGTCGTGAGAACAGATAATCCTCATAATAAAGTTTTGAATTAGCATCAATACATCCTCGTACACTTGCAATAACACATCCCCAGCATCTCTCTCTCCCTCATCATTCTCCAAACTACAACCACCATTATTGTACATCACAATTAATTCACATAATAACAAATACAATAACATCGTACCAATCATAGTATAAACATGCCAAATTAGATCGAAACACCGCGGATCAGATCCAATCATAACAACTAATTACGCCTTCGCGCAGGGCAAATCGAAACGATATTGCATCATGGTTACCTTCTCCTCCGGGTGCGAGAGGAGGCGGGTGAGGTGGGGGATGACGCCGGCGCCGACGACGGCGTGGGCCCCGTCCTCCACCCCGCAGGCGAAGCTGCCGACGGCGGCAGCGGCCTGGACGAGGAGGGCGACGGAGGCGGCGGGGGAGGCGAGGGCGGTGGCGATCTTGGGGACAGCACCGAGTTCGAGATAGAGGAGCTTCTTCGTCTTGTTCCCGATGATCTGGTTCTTCACCTCCCTTATCGCCCTCACCAGCGCCGCCTCCCCCTCCTCGCCTCCGCCGTCTCGCCCGCTGCCGCCGGAGCTCAGCCGCTCCGTCAGCTCCTCCAGCCGGCTACTGATCGCCGCCGACGACGTAGGCATTGAGAGAGGGAAGAGAGAAGGGTTTGGTGGAGAGGAAGGAGAAGGGTTTGGTGGAGGGGAAAAGGAAGGGGAGGAGGAAAGGGGCGAGAGATTTGGGAAGAGGAGACGAGGAGATGGGGACAACGATGAGGGTTCCACCGTGGTCTATTAAGCGACGCCGAGTCGCCTAGCCGTCGGGTGGAAATCCGAGCTCGTGGTCAGCTCGAAAGGAATTCGAGATAAATATTTTTAGGATTTTTTTTGAAATTGACCCTATAAAAATTTAAATTTTTGAAAATGGTCCTGTAAAATTTGTATTTGCAAAAATGGCCCTCTCCCTGCCACGTCAGCAAGCCACGTCACCCGGGGCCGCCACGTCAGCGAGCCACAGGCGCTGGTGCGCCCGGTTTGTTTTAGTGAAACACGCAGGCTCAGCCTGCGTGTCCACTTGCCCTAACACCCCGCCCGCGCCCGACCCCGACCCTCACTGCATTTCTATCTCCTCTCTATCTCTCACTCTCTCTCTCTCTCTCTCTCTCTCTCTCTCTCTCTCTCTCTCTCTCTCTCGCTCCTGTGCCGAAGCCGCCGCACCCGCCGCACCCGCCGTTCGTCGTCGTCGTCGGAGGTTCAACAGCCGATCTCTCACTTTCCCGTGCAGCAGCCGCGTCGCCGTCTAAGGTAATTTTTGTGTATATAATAGGTCAAAATTTAGGGCTTTTTTCATAGTGATTATATGACTTGCATTTCATAGATCATATGATCCTCATGCATGTATGAGAATCCCTCGGGTTCAACCCAAGCAGTTCGAAACCGAAACTAAGATTGATTCTTTCTCAATTCCGAATCCATTTTTATGTGCTTGGAATGGTAAAAAAAAAAGAATGGAACTCCCTGAAATGAATCAAGTAAATGGAGATGGAGTGTACCATCTTGCATTTCATAGATCATAGGGTAGTTATTATTTTTTTTGTTTTTTTTTTTTAAATCTGTAATTGTGCTTTGTGCATTATATGCATTTGTTTGTGCATATAGTAGATTTTAAAATACTAATGTAGAGAGAGAAAGGGTTTAATGTAGAGAGAGAAAGTCTTTAATATAGATTTTAAAATATATGCATAAAATGTAAATAAATTATATAAAATTAATGTGTAATATATATATAAAGAGAAAGGGCTTATATACTTTTAAAGGTATAAACCTATATCTGAAGTTTGTATTAGAACATTCGAATTTTAAATGTTAAGCTTTTGGGCCCTAATTGCCAAAAGGTCTCGCAAGTTCCAAAACATGAATAATTTCATAATACCTTAGATGATTAATTTCATGAATAGCAAGTTCGAAAACATGAATAATTTCATAATACAACTAAATTTTCATTAAAAATAGTAAATAAAACTTGCAAGGACAATTTTGAAAAATAAACTTGTAAGGACAGATAGTGATTCACTATGATTATTATTAAAAATAACAAAGTTTATAAGTTTTTTTTTTGTCAAGCTCATAATACCGATCTTAATTTGTCGAACTAGAGTAGTCATCAAACTGACGAATGTTATATTATTTATTGTTATTTTTAGTACGTCAGTATGTCTGGTGAATGTGTTCCGTTTTATATTCATTGGGACGGAAACTTAGTCGTGAATAATAATATACCACAATACATTGGTGGCTATAAAGAACTGATCGGAATTCGCCGCGACATCACATTTCGGGATTTCGAAGCAGAAATATACAAGGTCACTAATTATGATCGAGCGGAGTTCCGTCTACGCATAACAGTTCGATGTCCAATGGGAGCTAATGAATGGGAATTACTTGACATATCAAGTGATCATGGGATTGTAGGCGTGATGAGTTTTTTTCCATTTCATGGTTGCCTCAAAGTATACGTAGAGAAGCAAGTGTTGACTACACGTCACCGTCCAACCTCTGTTTACCAAAGAGATTATGTCGATCTTGAACGAATTCGTACATCAAGGTATGAAAATTTAGGAATTTTCAATTTCAATCTTTGTCCTTTAATAGTATAGGTGCGGAAAATGGATAATTTACATTGTATAAGTCTTGCAGAGCGTCTGAAGTCCCATATGTGCCAGTGAGTACATCATTACCATATATTACTGTGGATCCATCTTTATTCGGTGGAGTTGATGAGCGGTAAGTGATTATATGATTTAATTACATATATTATCTCAATAGATTCGAATAGTTAATCATAAATACCTTTGCAGATCAACTATACATCATAATCTATATGAGGGTCCATCATCTAGCAATCGACACGTCACTGATGTAGAGTTGAGAAATATAAATGAAAATGAGGAAGTAATAGAAAGTGATAATGAGCAAATAAATAGCAGTGACGATGAGCATGTAAGTGAAACTGATATGGACTCTACAGATGATGATAGTGATGGTATCCCACAATCTATTGATGTTGGTCATGATGGCGGTTTGAATTCTCTCACATGCGCCATTCAAGATGAAGGGATTGAATGGATTGAAAATTCATTTGCAAACAACGATGATGTCGAGGATCCGGTAGAATTTGAAGAATTTGAAGATCACCGACAGCGTTTTTTACTGGGCAATGAATTAATTCACCAAAGCGTTGTTGAACAAAACATTTATCAAGGTCCTCCGTGTGATGATCAATGGAAAGATCGGATATTTTCTGACAAGACGTCCTTGGTGAATGCTTTGGATCGATGGCACATTGAACATAATGTGCAACTGAGAGTTGTTAAATCAAACACAACTAGATATACTGTGAGATGTTTGGTCAATTCTTGCCCATGGAGATTACATGCCTCTCGACCTAAAGGTTCATCACATTTTAAAGTAAAGACCTATGCGGGACCACATACATGCATGCTTCCTATTTTGAATACAATGCATAGGAATTGTACATCTTCTTTTATATGTCAACATATACTACCCACAATGAAGGCAAGGCTTGCTATGAGTCCTACAGAAGTTCAAACCAGAGTTCGGAGTGACTTTCACGTCACCATTTCATATAGCAAGGCTTGGCGGGCACGGAATAAAGCCTTGCAAATTATATACGGTAGTTGGGAGCAATCATATCGTGACCTTCCTCAATATTTTTCAATGTTAGAAACAACAAATCCCGAAACTATTACCAAGATTGAAACTATAAGAGTGACCCCTACTTCAAGAATGTTTGCACGCGCCTTCTGGGCTTTTGGACCCTCGATTCTTGGTTGGACGTTTTGCCGGCCATTACTTAGTATCGATGCCACGCACTTGTATGAAAAATATGGAGGCCATGCATTAATTGCCACAGGTGTTGATGGCAATGGTGGTTTGTACCCGCTAGCATTCGCAATATGCGAGGGGGAGAATAGCTCGAGTTGGGAGTGGTTTCTAAATTGTCTACGGAGGTACATAACACGAGGTCGAGTTCTTACATTAATTTCTGATCGCTTTAAAGGACTTGCGAACCTTGTTGAACTTGTATTCCCACAATCAGAAGGACATGCTCATCGATGGTGTTTGCGACACATGAAAGCTAATATGAATATTCATTTCAAAGCAAAACACCTACTTAAGAAATTTTATGCCATTGGGAGTGCCTCAGAAGAACGAGAATATAACATGTTAAAGGATGAATTGAGAGCAATGGATGAGGATGCTTGGCAATGGGTTGACAGACTTCATGCCGATAGGACATATTGGGCTTAAGGCTTTCGATGGTGGTCGACGATTCGGCATTATGACTACAAACCGTTCAGAAAGTTTAAATGGAGTCCTGAGGGGAGTTCGTGTCACGCCCCGGGTGGAAACCAGAACCCGGGCTCGCCAACAGATCCGCCATGCACACGGAATTTTCCATGTACACGAAGCGTCGGTAACCTGCTCAGATATAAATGTACAAAAAAAGAGCATAATACAGAGCTGAACTAAAGAACTACATAATATCTCAGACTGGAAAAGAAATAAAAACTGTAAAAATACAATAAACTCCCAGCTCACCAAAATAATACACCCAGCTGGCCAAAGCCAGACCACAAAAATAAAAGTGAACTACTACAGTCTGAGTAAAAGGGTACAATATCTGTCTAATAGCAACTCACAGCCTCACCGGAGATCTATCTACTCAGCGATCCCCTCACCTCGATCCGCTGCCGATGGCCCAGCAGCTCCCGCAGAAGGCTCTGCAAAACAAGGAAAAGAAAGAGAGAAAAACAACAGTGGGGGTGAGAACCACTAGTAAACCAGTAGCCTCCCCCTGTGGGTAAAGCCTCAAACTCCGACGTACCCACTAAGTCTACCAGAGGCAAAGAATGAAGAAAGTGGTAAGCTATAAGACTACAAATAAAAAGGAACTACCACAAGTATGCCTCTAAATGCAGTGCCAAAATGAATGACTGTAAGTATGCATCAGTAACCGCATCTGTCCAAATAAACCCAATCTAGCCACCAGTAAAAACTGGTACCGCCTGCTGCCGCTATCATCATCGTGCAACCTGATCCGCACCAAAGTGATAGCAATGAGTCAATGCCGTCCGGTACCCACTTGGTACCCCGCACGCTTCGAAGTGGCACTCGAGGGGAGCTACCCACACGAGGAAAGTAACCATGTCATAAGTATCATAAAAGCAGGACTGGATCATGACTATGATCAAAGTGGAAAACCCCTCCACTAAAGAAACCCCAATCTGATGCAAAGGTAAACATCCGGTCAACCGCCTAATGTCCGCGGTTACCGCAATACCCCACGGTATCGTTTGGTTCGGGAATTAGTAAGAATTAGTAGTACCAGGTATAAGTATAAAGTTGAGTATAAGGTAGGATAAATAAAAAAAGTGTTTGGTTGGGATATAAGATAATTCAGGTATAAGAAAAATAGTGTTTGGTTGGGATTGAAGAATAAGAGGGTATAAATAGTTGACTTTTGAGTAAAAAGACCAAAATGCCCTTTTACCTTTTTATGTGTGGGTAAAAATTGGTAATTATATATTGTATTATAACTTTTTAAAATTAGTGTTAATTATTTATATGTAAAAAATGATTAATTTTATATAAAAATTATAATAAATATTTCTGGTAAGATATATAATTTTAAAAAATCAATAATTAGTGTTAATTAGTGTTAAATAAAAATAGTGTTAATTATTTATATTTAATATTAATTTTGTATTTTTTAATAATTATTGTACTTATCTATTAATTAATAAATTAAATAGTATATAAAATTATTGTTAATTATTTATATTTAAAAATAGATTAATATTATCTTAACATTAAAATAATTTTTTCTGATAATATATAAAATTTTAAAAAATTAATAATTAGTGTTAATTAGTGTTAAAATTAAAGTCATCCGAAATTCTACTTCAATCTGCACTTTGAATTTCACTTTCCATCCAACAAGAGAGAGGGAAGAAGAAATAACTATGCAAAGAGATGAGTAGAAATCATCTTTATTTTCTTTTTTTTAACTACAGCAGGAAAATAGTAGCTCTAAAAAACAAAACAGCAATCAACAAATCGACGCTCCCCACAACAACGTCCAAATGAGAGCGACAAAAAAAAAAAAAAAAAAAAAAAAAAGAGAGAGCATCATCACCATCCATCCAATCAACAAAAGTGCCATGAGAGCCCAACAAACCAAAAATAATAATAAAAAAAAAAGTAAGAAAAAATAGATGAGAGGTAAAGCAATAGAGAGAGATAACGATATGGTAAATGGTCTCATCATCGGATCCGCGTAGATCATCTAACTCGTTTACAAGAACATGGCGAAGGCGTGCACCGCCAAGGCAAGCGCCGCCGTCGCTAGGGTCCCGGCGGCCCTCGCGGGCGTCGCCGCAGCATTCTTCACGTCGGCCTTGTCCGACTCGGCCGCGGGCCCGTCCGCCGGGGACTCCGCCGGGGTGGCCGCGGGTGGCGCCGGCGGAGAGGCGTGGTGGGCGCGGTGCCGAGCGTGGGGCGGGCGAGGGGGCCTTCGCCTTGGGAGCCGGGGCGTGCGCCGGGGCTGGGGAGGCGGCGGCGGCGGGGCCCGGGGTGGGGGCGGAGGCGGGGGCGGCACCGAAGAGCTCGACGGGGAGGAGATGGGAGAAGAGGAGAGATGAGAGGGGAGAAGGAGAGAAGGGTAATAATAGAGGAGAGAGAAAGTTGGAGTAATTCCTGGGGGGTGGAATCACCGACGTGTTTATACCGGGACAAAAGGGAAAAGGGGGGGATTCGAATCCCCCCCTGTTCCAAAGCGTTTGGGTACAAAGGGGGGGATAACCCCCTTTGTACCCGAACCAAACAGTGCCCACAAGTCCACAATCAAGTACGACCTGTCCCAGACTCCAAGGTCCCGACTACACTATCCCAAACCCCTGCTCGAACCCGAGCAATATGAATCCAAAGTCAAAATGAGAAGGAGAAAGAAAACAATCATGGTTTCTCCTAAGTCAAATCCCAATATGATAGTGTAGCAATAAATAGTGGCCTATCTAGATGTCCAAATAAGCATGCAACAGTCCTCAAGAAAGATAAAAGAAAGAGTATCAAACAGTAACTCCACATGTGTATTAAGTAATAGTTCCGCATAAATATAACCATCATGCTAAAATCATCAGCCAACTACACATGTATATAATCCATGGTCCATAATAAATCTCAAAGTGGTACCCGCACATAGATATGTCATCATGTCCCAATACTTAATCCATTTAACCAACTTTTATAAAATCTATGTGCTACATGGCATGCTAATTATCACTATTAAAATATCTCCAAGATCATATTCCAACAACAATATTATCCCAGTAATATTTCCAACATGCTTTATCCACATAATTAATCTCAAATGATAGGCTCGCATTTTTATCATTCAATCATGCATGGTAATCAATCAATAAGTCCAAACGGGGAATCCTCTAAATAAACTTAGTGAGTAAATCACAGTAAGAGGTAAGCAACAACTACCCACCTGAAGAGCTGACTGTCCAAATCCCACAGCTGAAAGTACCAGGAAATATAAATCTCCTACTCCAAGGGGTCCAGTAATACCCGCAACTCTCCTGGGTACAACATAAAGTCCATAAATCCCAAAAACTACCCCCACATACACATACAGAAATCAGTCCCAAAGATGCCCTTATTTCACCTGCTGAAAATGCCCAGAAAATTCCAATAAAAATATCACAGCGATCCTCGCGTCGATACCTTCGAAACGAGTACCTGCACGTCCAAATCCGAGTTCTGCAGGTCAAGATATAAATTCTACAAGGTAACCATCCCTAAAGGATCCTCCAAAAAAAACTGTAGCACTTAACTCTGGAGAAACAGTGATTTCTCACTTTTGGGAAATTCAGAAAAATCCAAGAAAAATATGGGGATGTTCCTTGCGACGAATAGATCAAAATTAACTCTTTAAACGCCTCGATCCGATGTTCCTACGCCAAGATATAAAATCAACAAGCTCATGCTGTCCAGGAAATCCATCACAGAAAATGGGGTCAAAAGATGCCTCGGGAACCATGCCAAGAACCCAAAATAAAGTGAAACAATCAACACGGAAATCGAAGCCTTACCTCTCAGGAACATGCAGTCGAAGAAATCGTCCAAAAATTCCTCCTGGTTTGCGCACAGGAAAATTCTGACTGAACTGCGACGAAAATGGGCCGAGAAAGAGGAAACGTCGAAGCGCACCGCGTCGCAGATGACTCGCTGTCGGCAACTCCAAAAATTCCAAAACTTCCTAGAGAGATGGAGGATAGAGAGAGGAAGAAGTCTTCTTAAGGACACACCCTCAGATTCTCTCTCTAAAGCTCGGAAAAAGAACAGAAAGGGAGGAAAGTGGAGCTGTATTTATAGGCCCAGAAAACAAATGCCAAAATTCCCACTGTGTCCCAAGAATCGGGCGCCCGGAAATATTGGGCTGCTACAGTGCGGCCCAATTCGGGAACACTGTGCGCGCCCGGAAGAGCCCGGGCGCGACACGTGTCCGCCAAACAGCGGACAGCGGCGCCCCACCCATCGGGCGTCGCCACGTGTCCCAGCCGCCCACGTGTTCCACGTGCCTCGAGCACGTGGGCGGCGTGCACCCGCCAATAGGGACACGCCACGTGTCACCACGCGGTTCACGTGGGTCCACGCCCCCGGTCTACGCGCCGGGTCTTCCGGAAAGTGTCGGCCAACCAGAAGTCGCCACGTGTCCCAGACAGGCCGCCCTCCTTGACGCCGCCCGACCAATGAGGAGCTGCCACGTGGCAACCTCAACCTTCCGTGCACCCGGTGCACGACTATTCTGTGGACCGCCCGCTTGCGCGCCTGCCCGCGCCCGCCCGCCGCCCTGCTCCGCCGCTGCGCCGCTTGCTCCGCCGTGCGCCGCCCGCTCGCCGCCTGCCGCCGGTCGCCGGAACAGTATTTCCGGCGGCCGGAATTACTGTTCCGGCGTGAACAGTAATTTTGCGCCGAAAATAAAGTGAATACACCATTTTGATCGTTTTCACGCGCTGAGTCCAAATCCGCTGTCCGATTTTCCAAATTCTCATCCGAAATTTTGCCGAAAGCCCCCGAAAAAGCCAAATTGATCCGATTTTTTGCGCCGGGTCCATTTTAAAAATCCAATTTCAATTCTACAAGCTCCATGACACTGCGTGAGCTTCCTATAGTCACTGATAAACCCGCAAAAGCTTCTACAAAAGTCCGGGTCACCACATCCTCCCCCACTAAAAAGAGTTTCGTCCTCGAAACAAAACTAAACAGCATCCCATAGTCCGATGCCTCACATAAGTACGGGTAGGTGTCCGTCATCTCCGACTCCAGCCCCCAAAACTGTCTGCAAGCTCCTTCAAAAATATGAAGCAAACCTCAAGCTCGAGCCACCATATCTCTTCTGGCATCCCTAGTACACGAACACCTCTGGTACACGAACACCTCCTGGTCAATATCCTCGCGGCACAATCGATCGTCGTGAAGTACCGAGCCTGCCCATCCATCCCGAGCATCCTATTCATGTCCCGCAGCCATCTGGTCTGCTGGTAAAATCTAGGACTCAATCTACACCGGGTAGGACCAATGACACTCCTCCATGTGCAAAATATGATCGGGAATCTGAACCTCCCGTGCACGTGGTAACCATCCTACCCCTAACCCAGGCAATGATGCAAATATACTCCTAACAAATGACTAGGATGCTCAAATGCAATACAATGCAAAATCTAATGACAGAAGGTAAAATAATACCTGTCACCACATAATCGGCTGCTGTAAAGTCCTCCACCTGAGGCGGCATATACCCGACCGCTCTGAGCCGGTGGCCAGTGATCAGAAGAGTGGAAGGGAGGTGACCTGCTCACTGGAGCAAAAGACTGCTGAGCTGACGTCCTCTGTCGAAATGCACTAGGAGCCGAGGCTGAAGATGGTGCCGTGGAAGTCGATAGGGGGCATGAAGCTCGAACGTGGCCTGACTGTCCACACTTATAACAACGACCCCACCTCAGATCACAGGTGTGAGACAGATGAGGTTCTCCACAGAAAATACATCTGTCACGACGTCGTGGCTGCTGCTGCGGCTGCTGCTGTTGCTGCCTCTGGGGTCCACCAGACTCTTGTTGCTCAGAATGCCCCTGGCCATGAGACTGAGGCCGCGACGGTCGTGGCGGTCTCCAAGAACTAGCCTGTCCTCCATCATCAGGTGCTGGTCGCTTCCTCTCAGAACTCTGTGCGACCGACCCGCTCCTCTTGGCAATCTTCGTGTTGCCCTGCTCCACCCACAGTGCCTGCTCAACGGCTTCACCAAGGGTCTGTAGCCTCCGAGCGTGCACCAGGGTATAGATCTCAGGTCGAAGACCAGACTTGAACAACTCGACCTCATGCGGTCCATCCCGGGCAACGAAAGGCACGCAGTTAAGCAACTGCATAAACTCCTGGTAGTACTCCTGCACCGATTTGTCTCCCTGCTGGATATTCTTCAAGTCGTCCTCCAGCTTCCGTTTCACGCTCCCAGAAAAGTACGTTCCAAGTAGCATACGCCGGAACTCGGACCAGGGCAGCTGTCGTGTGGTCTGGAACTCCGCTGGCTCCACCCGACGCCACCATGCGTCAGCATCCCCTCGAGACAATGCACTGCCATGTGCACTCTGTACTTCGGGTCGATGAAGAAATCCCTAAACAACTTCTCCATCGAAGATAACCAAGCCTTCCGAATCCACGGTCGCGCGTTCTGCCCCGAGAATCTAGGCGGTCCATACTGGCAGAACTTGGTGAGCTTCTCCGCGAATATACTCCTCCTGAGAAGGGGTCAAAGGCTGGGCCGCTCCTCGAGCCCCACTACTCGATGATGGCGCCGTCGGCACACGAAGTGGTACAGGTGATACAGGGGCCTCCAAAACAGTCGGGGACGGCGCCGCCTCTCTCTGGGCTACAAGCTGGTCAATCCTTTGCTCCTGCCGACGGGTATGCTCCGCCAATTGGGCCACCATGGCCCTCAGCTCACTCAACTCCGAAGATCCGGTCTGCTCCGGCTCCTCAGGGGGTGTAAGGGTACCCGCGTAGTAGTAATCCGACGTCGGGGAGGCATCCTGCCAACAGAAAACACAAGTCAGGACGTAACCACGCACGACCCAATCTAGCGAAAGTCAAAGACATCCCCCTATTTCTGTAGCTTTATGTTGTCTGCAGCCAACATAACCGTTCACAGAAACAAGATATGTCAATCCCTCTTCCCTCATCGGAAGAGTCAAATAACCCAATCACCGACTTTCGCCAACAACATCACGTCTCTCACGCCCTATCATCCTAGGGTCCAACATAAGCCTAGGGTTTTCTAAGTCCCAACTGACCTATCCCTAAGCTCTGATACCAACTTAATCTGTCACGCCCCGGGTGGAAACCAGAACTCGGGCTCGCCAACAGATCCGCCATGCACACGGAATTTCCATGTACACGAAGCGTCGGTAACCTGCTCAGATATAAATGTACAAAAAAAGAGCATAATACAGAGCTGAACTAAAGAACTACATAATATCTCAGACTGGAAAAGAAATAAAAACTGTAAAAATACAATAAACTCCCAGCTCACCAAATAATACACCCAGCTGGCCAAAGCCAGACCACAAAAATAAAAGTGAACTACTACAGTATGAGTAAAAGGGTACAATATTTGTCTAATAGCAACTCACAGCCTCACCGGAGATCTATCTACTCAGCGATCCCCTCACCTCGATCCGCTGCCGATGGCCCAGCAGCTCCCGCAGAAGGCTCTGCAAAACAAGGAAAAGAAAGAGAGAAAAAACACAATGGGGGTGAGAACCACTAGTAAACCAGTAGCCTCCCCCTGTGGGTAAAGCCTCAAACTCCGACGTACCCACTAAGTCTACCAGAGGCAAAGAATGAAGAAAGTGGTAAGCTATAAGACTACAAATAAAAAGGAACTACCACAAGTATGCCTCTAAATGCAGTGCCAAAATGAATGACTGTAAGTATGCATCAGTAACCGCATCTGGCCAAATAAACCCAATCTAGCCACCAGTAAAACTGGTACCGCCTGCTGCCGCTATCGTCATCGTGCAACCTGATCCGCACCAAAGTGATAGCAATGAGTCAATGCCGTCCGGTACCCACTTGGTACCCCCCGCACGCTTCGAAGTGGCACTCGAGGGGAGCTACCACACGAGGAAAGTAACCATGTCATAAGTATCATAAAAGCAGGACTGGATCATGACTATGATCAAAGTGGAAAACCCCTCCACTAAAGAAACCCCAATCTGATGCAAAGGTAAACATCCTGGTCAACCGCCTAATGTCCGCGGTACCGCAATACCCACAAGTCCACAATCAAGTACGACCTGTCCCAGACTCCAAAGGTCCCGACTACCACTATCCCAAACCCCTGCTCGAAACCCGAGCAATATGAATCAAAAGTCAAAATGAGAAGGAGAAAGAAAACAATCATGGTTTCTCCTAAGTCAAATCCAATATGATAGTGTAGCAATAAATAGTGGCCTATCTAGATGTCCAAACAAGCATGCAACGTCCTCAAGAAAGATAAAAGAAAGAGTATCAAACAGTAACTCCACATGTGTATTAATAATAGCTCCGCATAAATATAACCATCATGCTAAAATCATCAGCCAACTACACATGTATATAATCCATGGTCCATAATAAATCTCAAAGTGGTACCCGCACATAGATGGTCATCATGTCCCATACTTAATCCATTTAACCAACTTTTATAAAATCTATGTGCTACACGGCATGTTAATTATCACTATTAAAATATCTCCAAGATCATATTCCAACAACAATATTATCCCAGTAATATTCCAACATGCTTTATCCACATAATTAATCTCAAATGATAGGCTCGCATTTTTATCATTCAATCATGCATGGTAATCAATCAATAAGTCCAAACGGGAATCCTCTAAAAAACTTAGTGAGTAATCACAGTAAGAGGTAGCAACAACAAACTACCCCCTGAAGAGCTGACTGTCCAAATCCCACAGCTGAAAGTACCAGGAAATATAAATCTCCTACAAGGGGTCCAGTAATACCCGCAACTCTCCTGGGTACAACATAAAGTCCATAAATCCCAAAAACTACCCCCACAACACATACAGAAATCAGTCCCAAGATGCCTTATTTCACCTGCTGAAAATGCCCAGAAAATTCAATATATACATTTCTACAAAGGTACCATTTCCCTAAAGGATCCTCCTCCAAAAAAAACTGTAGCACTTAACTCTGGAGAAACAGTGATTTCTCACTTTTGGGAAATTCAGAAAAATCCAGAAAAAAATGGGGATGTTCCTTGCGACGAGTAGATCAAAATCAACTTTTAAACGCCTCGATCCGATGTTCCTACGCCAAGATATAAAATCAAAAGCTCATGCTGTCCAGGAAATCCATCACAGAAAATGGGGTCAAAAGATGCCTCGGGAACCGTGCCAAGAACCCAATAAAAGCGAAACAATCAACACGGAAATCGAAGCCTTACCCTCAGGAACATTAGTCGAAGAAATCGTCCAAAAATTCCTCCTGGTTTGCGCACAGGAAAATTCTGACTGAACTGCGACGGAAATGGGCCGAGAAAGAGGAAAACGTCGAAGCGCACCGCGTCGCAGATGACTCGCTGTCGCAACTCCAAAAATTCAAAACTTCCTAGAGAGATGGAGGATAGAGAGAGGAAGAAGTCTTCTTAAGACACACCCTCAGATTCTCTCTCTAAAGCTCGGAAAAGAACAGAAAGGGAGGAAAGTGGGAGCTGTATTTATAGGCCCAGAAAACAAATGCCAAAATTCCCACTGTGTCCCAAGAATCGGCGCCCGGAAATATTTGGCTGTACAGTGCGCCCAATTCGGGAACACTGTGCGCGCACCGGAAGAGCCCCGGGCGCGACACGTGTCCGCCAAACAGCGGACAGCGGCGCCCACCCATCGGGCCGCCGCCACGTGTCCCAGCCGCCCACGTGTTTCCACGTGCCTCGAGCACGTGGGCGGCGTGCACCCGCCAATAGGGACACGCCACGTGTCACCACGCGTTCACGTGGTCCACGCCCCCGGTCTACGCGCCGTGTC
>CM055063.1:36143149-36206730 GCA_029204045.2 Tillandsia leiboldiana
CCAATCTAGCCACCAGTAAAAACTGGTACCGCCCGCTGCCGCGATCCGCATCGGCAACCTGATCCGCACCAAAGTGATAGCATGAGTCAATGCCGTCCGGTACCCACGATTGGTACCACCGCACGCTTCGAAGTGGCATCGAGGGGAGCTACCCACAGCAGGAAAGTAACCATGTCAGAAAGTATCATAAAAGCGGACTGATCATGACTATGATCAAAGTGGAAAACCCCTCCACTAAAAAACCCCAATCTGATGCAAAGGTAAACTCCGGTCAACCGCCTAATGTCCTTACCGCAATACCCCACGTCTCGTTTGGTTCTGGAATTAGTACAGAAGGAGTATTCCGGTATAAGTATATTTGAGTATCAGTTAGGTAAATAAAAACAGTGTTTTGTTGGGAGTATAAGATAATTCAAGTATAAGAAAATATGTGTGGGTGGGATTGAAGAATCAGAGGGTATACATAGTTGACTTTTGAGTAAAAGACCAAATTGCCCTTTTACCTTTTGATGTGTGGGTAAAAATGGGTAATTCTATATTGTATTATAACTTTTTAAAATTAGTGTTAAATTATTTTATGTAAAAAATGATTATTTTATATAAAAATTATAATAAAATATTTCTGGTAAAGAATAAAATTTAAAAAATCCTCAGAGTGTTAATTAGTGTTAAATAAAAATAGTGTTAGTATTTCTATTTACTATTAATGTTTTATTTTTTAATACTTATGGTACTTATCTATTAATTAAATAACTTAAATTCATAGAAATTATTGTTTTATTATTTATTTGACAATAATTCATATTATCTTACATTAAAAATTTTTTCTGATAATATATAACAATTTTAAAAAAATTAATAATTAGTGTTATTAGTGTTAAAATTAAGTCATCCGAAATTTCTACTTCAATCTGCACTTTGAAATTTCACTGTCCATCCAACAGAAGATAGGGAAGAAGAAAGACTATGGGACAAAAGAGATGAGTAGAAATCATCTTTATTTTCTTTTTTTTAACTACGCAGGAAAATATCGTACTCTAAAAAACAAAACAGCAATCAACAAATCGCTCGACGCTCCACACAAACGTCCAATGAGAGCGACAAAAAAAAAAAAAAAAAAAAAAGAGAGAGCATCATCACCATCCATCCATCACACAAAGTGCCATGAGAGCCCACCAAACCCAAAATAATAATAAAAAAAAAAGTTAAGAAAAATAGATGAGTTAAAGCAAAGAGAGAATAACGATATGGTAAATGGTCCCCCTCATCGATCCGCGTAGATCATCTAACTCGTTTACAAGAACATGGCGAAGGCGTGCACCGCCAAGGCAACGCCGCCGTCCGCTAGGGTCCCGGCGCCCTCGCGGGCGTCGCCGCAGCATTCTTCACGTCGGCCTTGTCCGACCGCCGCGGGCCCGTCCGCCGGGACTCCCCCGCCGGGTGGCCGCGGGTGGCGCCGGCGGAGAGGCGTGGTGGGCGCGTGCCGAGCGTGGGCATGGCGGGGGCCTTCGCCTTGGGAGCCGGGCGTGCGCCGGGCTGGGGAGGCTGCGGCGCGGGGCCCGGGTGGGGCGGATGCGGGGGCTGCACCGAAGAGCTCGACGGGAGGAGATGGGAGAAGAGGAGAGATGAAGTGGAGAAGGAGAGAAGGGTAAAATAGAGGAGAGAAAGTTGGAGTAATTCTGGGGGGGGTGAATCACCGACGTGTTTATACCGGGACAAAAGGGAAAAGGGGGGATTCGAAATCCCCCCTGTTCCAAAGCGTTTGGGTAGCAAAGGGGGTAACCCCCTTTACCGAACCAAACAGTGCCCACAAGTCGCACAATCAAGTACGACTGTCCAGACTCCAAGGTCCCGACTCCACTATCCCAAACCCCTGCTCGAACCCGAGCCATATGAATCCAAAGTCAAAATGAGAAGGAGAAAGAAAACAATCATGGTCTTCTCCTAAGTCAAATCCCAATATATAGTGTGCAATAATAGTGGCCTATCTAGATGTCCAAATAAGCATGCAACAGTCCTCAAGAAGATAAAAAAAGAGTATCAACAGTAACTCCACATGTGTATTAAGTAATAGTGTTCCGCATAAATATAACCATCATGCTAAATCATCAGCCACTCACATGTATATAATCCATGTCCATAATAAATCTCAAAGTGGTCACCCGCACATAGATATGTCATCATGTCCAATACTTAATCCATTAAACCAACTTTATAAAATCTATGTGCTACATTGCATGCTAGATATCACTATTAAAATATCTCCAAGATCATATTCCAACAACATATTATCCCAGTATAGTTCCAACATGCTTTATCCACATAATTAATCTCAAATGATAGCTCGCATTTTTATCATTCAATCATGCATGGTAATCAATCAATAAGTCCAAACGGGGAATCCTCTAAAACTTAGTGAGTAAATCACAGTATAGGTAAGCAACAACTACCCACCTGAAAGCGACTGTCCAAATCACAGCTGAAAGTACCAGAACTTAAATAATCTCCTACTCCAAGGGTCCAGTAATACCCGCACTCTCCTGGGTACACATAAAGTCCATAAATCCCAAAACTACCCCCACATACACATACAGAAATCAGTCCCAAAGATGCCCTTATTTCACCTCTGAAATGCCCAGAAAAGTCCAATAAAATATCACAGCGATCCTCGCGTCGATACCTTCGAAACGAGTACCTGCACGTCCAAATCCGAGTTCTGCAGGTCAGATATAATTCTACAAGTAACCATCCCTAAAGGATCCTCCAAAAAAACTGTAGCACTTAACCTGGAGAAACAGTGATTTCTCACTTTTGGGAAATTCAGAAAAAATCCAAGAAAAATATGGGGATGTTCCTTGCGACGATAGATCAAATTAACTCTTTAAAAGCCTCGATCGATGTTCCTACTCAAGATATAAAATCAACAAGCTCATGCTGTCCAGGAATCCATCACAGAAAATGGGGTCAAAGATGCCTCGGGAACCATGCCAAGACCAAAATAAAGTGAAACAATCACACGGAAATCGAAGCCTTACCTCTCAGAACATGCAGTCGAAGAAATCGTCCAAAATTCCTCCTGGTTTGCGCACAGAAAATTCTGACTGAACTGCGACGAAAATGGGCCGAGAAAGAGGAAACGTCGAGCGCACCGCGTCGCAGATGACTCGCTGTCGGCAACTCCAAAAATTCCAAAACTTCCTAGGAGATGGGGATAGAGAGAGGAAGAAGTCTTCTTAACACACACACCCTCAATTCTCTCTCTAAAGCGCGGAAAAAGAACAGAAAGGGAGGAAAGTGGAGCTGTATTTATAGGCCCAGAAACAAAATGCCAAATTCCCACTGTGTCCCAAGATCGGGCGCCCGGAAATATTGGGCTGCTACAGTGCGGCCCAATTCGGGAACACTGTGCTGCCCGGAAGAGCCCCGGGGCGCGACACTGTGCCGCCAAAACAGCGGACAGCGGCCCCACCCATCGGGCGTCGCCACGTTCCCACCGCCCACGTGTTCCACACGTGCCTCGAGCACGTGGGCGGCGTGCACCGCGCCAATAGGGACACGCCACGTGTCACCACGCGGTTCACGTGGTCCACGCCCCCGGTCTACGCGCCGGTCTTCCGGAAAGTGTCCGCCAACCAGAGTCGCCACGGTCCCAGACAGGCCGCCCTCCTTGACGCCGCCCGAACCAATGAGGAGCTGCCACGTGGCAACCTCAACCTTCCGTGCACCCGGTGCACGACTATTCTGTGGACCGCCCGCTTGCGCGCCTGCCCGCGCCCGCCGCCGCCCTGCTCCGCCGCTGCGCCGCTTGCTCCGCCGTGCGCCGCCGCTCGCCGCCTGCCGCCGGTCGCCGGAACAGTATTTCCGGCGGCCGGAATTACTGTTCCGGCGTGAACAGGTAATTTTGCGCCGAAAATAAAGTGAATACACCATTTTGATCGTTTTCACGCGCTGAGTCCAAATCGCTGTCCGATTTTCCAAATTCTCATCCGAAATTTTGCCGAAAGCCCCCGAAAAAGCCAAATTGATCCGATTTTTGCGCCGGGTCCATTTTAAAAATCCAATTTCAATTCTACAAGCTCCATGACACTGCGTGAGCTTCCTATATTCACTGATAAACCCGCAAAAGCTTCTACAAAAGTCCGGGTCACCACATCCTCCCCCACTAAAAAGAGTTTCGTCCTCGAAACAAAACTAAACAGCATCCCATAGTCCGATGCCTCACATAAGTACGGGTAGGTGTCCGTCATCTCCGACTCCAGCCCCCAAAACTGTCTGCAAGCTCCTTCAAAAATATGAAGCAAACCTCAAGCTCGAGCCACCATATCTCTTCTGGCATCCCTAGTACACGAACACCTCCTGGTACACGAACACCTCCTGGTCAATATCCTCGCGGCACAATCGATCGTCGTGAAGTACCGAGCCTGCCCATCCATCCCGAGCATCCTATTCATGTCCCGCAGCCATCTGGTCTGCTGGTAAAATCTAGGACTCAATCTACACCGGGTAGGACCAATGACACTCCTCCATGTGCAAAATATGATCGGGAATCTGAACCTCCCGTGCACGTGTAACCATCCTACCCTAACCCAGGCAATGATGCAAATATACTCCTAACAAATGACTAGGATGCTCAAATGCAATACAATGCAAAATCTAATGACAGAAGGTAAAATAATACCTGTCACCACATAATCGCTGCTGTAAAGTCCTCCACCTGAGCGGCATATACCCGACCGCTCTGAGCCGGTGGCCAGTGATCAGAAGAGTGGAAGGGAGGTGACCTGCTCACTGGAGCAAAGACTGCTGAGCTGACGTCCTCTGTCGAAATGCACTAGGAGCCGAGGCTGAAGATGGTGCCGTGGAAGTCGATAGGGGGCATGAAGCTCGAACGTGGCCTGACTGTCCACACTTATAACAACGACCCCACCTCAGATCACAGGTGTGAGACAGATGAGGTTCTCCACAGAAAATACATCTGTCACGACGTCGTGGCTGCTGCTGCGGCTGCTGCTGTTGCTGCCTCTGGGGTCCACCAGACTCTTGTTGCTCAGAATGCCCCTGGCCATGAGACTGAGGCCGCGACGGTCGTGGCGGTCTCCAAGAACTAGCCTGTCCTCCATCATCAGGTGCTGGTCGCTTCCTCTCAGAACTCTGTGCGACCGACCCGCTCCTCTTGGCAATCTTCGTGTTGCCCTGCTCCACCCACAGTGCCTGCTCAACGGCTTCACCAAGGGTCTGTAGCCTCCGAGCGTGCACCAGGGTATAGATCTCAGGTCGAAGACCAGACTTGAACAACTCGACCTCATGCGGTCCATCACGGGCAACGAAAGGCACGCAGTTAAGCAACTGCATAAACTCCTGGTAGTACTCCTGCACCGATTTGTCTCCCTGCTGGATATTCTTCAAGTCGTCCTCCAGCTTCCGTTTCACGCTCCCAGAAAAGTACGTTCCAAGTAGCATACGCCGGAACTCGGACCAGGGCAGCTGTCGTGTGGTCTGGAACTCCGCTGGCTCCACCCGACGCCACCATGCGTCAGCATCCCCCTCGAGACAATGCACTGCCATGTGCACTCTGTACTTCGGGTCGATGAAGAAATCCCTAAACAACTTCTCCATCGAAGATAACCAAGCCTCCGAATCCCACGGTCGCGCGTTCTGCCCCGAGAATCTAGGCGGTCCATACTGGCAGAACTTGGTGAGCTTCTCCGCGATATACTCCTCCTGAGAAGGGGTCAAAGGCTGGGCCGCTCCTCGAGCCCCACTACTCGATGATGGCGCCGTCGGCACACGAAGTGGTACAGGTGATACAGGGGCCTCCAAAACAGTCGGGGACGGCGCCGCCTCTCTCTGGGCTACAAGCTGGTCAATCCTTTGCTCCTGCCGACGGGTATGCTCCGCCAATTGGGCCACCATGGCCCTCAGCTCACTCAACTCCGAAGATCCGGTCTGCTCCGGCTCCTCAGGGGGTGTAAGGGTACCCCGAGTAGTAATCCGACGTCGGGGAGGCATCCTGCCAACAGAAAACACAAGTCAGGACGTAACCACGCACGACCCAATCTAGCGAAAGTCAAAGACATCCCCCTATTTCTGTAGCTTTATGTTGTCTGCAGCCAACATAACCGTTCACAGAAACAAGATATGTCAATCCCTCTTCCCTCATCGGAAGAGTCAAATAACCCAATCACCGACTTTCGCCAACAACATCACGTCTCTCACGCCCTATCATCCTAGGGTCCAACATAAGCCTAGGGTTTTCTAAGTCCCAACTGACCTATCCCTAAGCTCTGATACCAACTTAATCTGTCACGCCCCGGGTGGAAACCAGAACTCGGGCTCGCCAACAGATCCGCCATGCACACGGAATTTTCCATGTACACGAAGCGTCGGTAACCTGCTCAGATATAAATGTACAAAAAAAGAGCATAATACAGAGCTGAACTAAAGAACTACATAATATCTCAGACTGGAAAAGAAATAAAAACTGTAAAAATACAATAAACTCCCAGCTCACCAAAATAATACACCCAGCTGGCCAAAGCCAGACCACAAAAATAAAAGTGAACTACTACAGTATGAGTAAAAGGGTACAATATTTGTCTAATAGCAACTCACAGCCTCACCGGAGATCTATCTACTCAGCGATCCCCTCACCTCGATCCGCTGCCGATGGCCCAGCAGCTCCCGCAGAAGGCTCTGCAAAACAAGGAAAAGAAAGAGAGAAAAACAACAATGGGGGTGAGAACCACTAGTAAACCAGTAGCCTCCCCCTGTGGGTAAAGCCTCAAACTCCGACGTACCCACTAAGTCTACCAGAGGCAAAGAATGAAGAAAGTGGTAAGCTATAAGACTACAAATAAAAAGGAACTACCACAAGTATGCCTCTAAATGCAGTGCCAAAATGAATGACTGTAAGTATGCATCAGTAACCGCATCTGTCCAAATAAACCCAATCTAGCCACCAGTAAAAACTGGTACCGCCTGCTGCCGCTATCGTCATCGTGCAACCTGATCCGCACCAAAGTGATAGCAATGAGTCAATGCCGTCCGGTACCCACTTGGTACCCCGCACGCTTCGAAGTGGCACTCGAGGGGAGCTACCCACACGAGGAAAGTAACCATGTCATAAGTATCATAAAAGCAGGACTGGATCATGACTATGATCAAAGTGGAAAACCCCTCCACTAAAGAAACCCCAATCTGATGCAAAGGTAAACATCCGGTCAACCGCCTAATGTCCGCGGTTACCGCAATACCCCACAAGTCCACAATCAAGTACGACCTGTCCCAGACTCCAAGGTCCCGACTACACTATCCCAAACCCCTGCTCGAACCCGAGCAATATGAATCAAAAGTCAAAATGAGAAGGAGAAAGAAAACAATCATGGTTTCTCCTAAGTCAAATCCCAATATGATAGTGTAGCAATAAATAGTGGCCTATCTAGATGTCCAAATAAGCATGCAACAGTCCTCGAGAAAGATAAAGAAAGAGTATCAAACAGTAACTCCACATGTGTATTAAGTAATAGTTCCGCATAAATATAACCATCATGCTAAAATCATCAGCCAACTACACATGTATATAATCCATGGTCCATAATAAATCTCAAAGTGGTACCCGCACATAGATATGTCATCATGTCCCAATACTTAATCCATTTAACCAACTTTTATAAAATCTATGTGCTACACGGCATGTTAATTATCACTATTAAAATATCTCCAAGATCATATTCCAACAACAATATTATCCCAGTAATATTTCCAACATGCTTTATCCACATAATTAATCTCAAATGATAGGCTCGCATTTTTATCATTCAATCATGCATGGTAATCAATCAATAAGTCCAAACGGGGAATCCTCTAAAAAAACTTAGTGAGTAAATCACAGTAAGAGGTAAGCAACAACTACCCACCTGAAGAGCTGACTGTCCAAATCCCACAGCTGAAAGTACCAGGAAATATAAATCTCCTACTCCAAGGGGTCCAGTAATACCCGCAACTCTCCTGGGTACAACATAAAGTCCATAAATCCCAAAAACTACCCCCACATACACATACAGAAATCAGTCCCAAAGATGCCCTTATTTCACCTGCTGAAAATGCCCAGAGGTCAAGATATAAATTCTACAAGGTAACCATCCCTAAAGGATCCTCCAAAAAAAACTGTAGCACTTAACTCTGGAGAAACAGTGATTTCTCACTTTTGGGAAATTCAGAAAAATCCAAGAAAAATATGGGGATGTTCCTTGCGACGAATAGATCAAAATCAACTTTTTAAACGCCTCGATCCGATGTTCCTACGCCAAGATATAAAATCAACAAGCTCATGCTGTCCAGGAAATCCATCACAGAAAATGGGGTCAAAAGATGCCTCGGGAACCATGCCAAGAACCCAAAATAAAGTGAAACAATCAACACGGAAATCGAAGCCTTACCTCTCAGGAACATGTAGTCGAAGAAATCGTCCAAAAATTCCTCCTGGTTTGCGCACAGGAAAATTCTGACTGAACTGCGACGGAAATGGGCCGAGAAAGAGGAAACGTCGAAGCGCACCGCGTCGCAGATGACTCGCTGTCGGCAACTCCAAAAATTCCAAAACTTCCTAGAGAGATGGAGGATAGAGAGAGGAAGAAGTCTTCTTAAGGACACACCCTCAGATTCTCTCTCTAAAGCTCGGAAAAAGAACAGAAAGGGAGGAAAGTGGAGCTGTATTTATAGGCCCAGAAAACAAATGCCAAAATTCCCACTGTGTCCCAAGAATCGGGCGCCCGGAAATATTGGGCTGCTACAGTGCGGCCCAATTCGGGAACACTGTGCGCGCCCGGAAGAGCCCGGGCGCGACACGTGTCCGCCAAACAGCGGACAGCGGTGCCCACCCATCGGGCGCCGCCACGTGTCCCAGCCGCCCACGTGTTCCACGTGCCTCGAGCACGTGGGCGGCGTGCACCCGCCAATAGGGACACGCCACGTGTCACCACGCGGTTCACGTGGTCCACGCCCCCGGTCTACGCGCCGGGTCTTCCGGAAAGTGTCGGCCAACCAGAAGTCGCCACGTGTCCCAGACAGGCCGCCCTCCTTGACGCCGCCGACCAATGAGGAGCTGCCACGTGGCAACCTCAACCTTCCGTGCACCCGGTGCACGACTATTCTGTGGACCGCCCGCTTGCGCGCCTGCCCGCGCCCGCCCGCGGCCCTGCTCCGCCGCTGCGCCGCTTGCTCCGCCGCTCGCCGCCTGCCGCCGGTCGCCGGAACAGTATTTCCGGCGGCCGGAATTACTGTTCCGGCGTGAACAGTAATTTTGCGCCGAAAATAAAGTGAATACACCATTTTGATCGTTTTCGCGCGCTGAGTCCAAATCCGCTGTCCGATTTTCCAAATTCTCATCCGAAATTTTGCCGAAAGCCCCCGGAAAAGCCAAATTGATCCGATTTTTGCGCCGGGTCCATTTTAAAAATCCAATTTCAATTCTACAAGCTCCATGACACTGCGTGAGCTTCCTATAGTCACTGATAAACCCGCAAAAGCTTCTACAAAAGTCCGGGTCACCACAGTTCGTGGCTTACCAATTACCGCTTTTGTAATGGCAACATTACATCGACTGGTTGAGTTCTTTCTAAAACATCGTCAAGAGGGAGCAGCAATGTTTACTCCATTTGTATCGGATGTGGATAAAACTATTAATAGCCGAATGTCAGTGGGTAGAGCACATACAGTTAGACGATATGGATATCAAGAATTTGAAGTTCTTACAGGAAGGGATTTGCAATACCAAGTCATTATCAATGGAGCAAATTCTACATGTTCATGTTTGTGTTTGCAACTGACAGGATTACCTTGTTCATATATATTAGCTTGTTGTAGTTCGTTACACATGAACATAGATTATTATAGTCTATGCGCCCGTTGGTATACTACTGAATCCTTTCGAGATACATACGATCCACAGTTCCATCCGGTCCCCGATCGGCGTTATTGGGTTGAGTCATATGACACACCTATACTTCCACCACACGCGCGAAGAAAGAAAGGACGACCCAAATCTATGCGCATTCGCAATATTATGGACGAAGGCGCGGGAAGTAGTAGGAGCAAGTGTAGTCTGTGTAAACAACCCGACCATTATAAAAGCACATGTCCTGAAAATCAACAAAGAAGGACCGAAAGACGTCGACGATTAGGTTATTTGTTTAATATCTTGATTGTTTGATATATTGATTGTTTTGATTAATTTACAATACTTCATGCCTAATATAATTTTTGTTTTACTTATTGGTATTATTTCAGATGGACGATCACGAGGAGGCAGGACCGATTGATGCCTCTGTATTGACAGATCAGCCCCACCACAGATGTACTAGCATTAGAGATGAGGTTATATATATTTTTTTTTATTAACTTTTTCATTTCTTTGATATTTCATGTACTAATATTATGTGATTTTTATATAATTGCAGGGTTATTCTCCGGTTGAATTTGTGGAGCATAGTCGCACACTGAACCGCTGGCAGATTGAGCATTCTGCAGTATTGGAGCTACTGCGACGTGCGGGATTCTATTATGTATCGCGGTTGAGGCGCGTCATGCTCGATCAGGCTTTGTTAGGATCCTTAGTGGAGCGGTGGCGGGGGGAGACGCAGTTCTTTCACTTGAGACATGGGGAGATGACAGTCACCTTGATGGACGTGGCTGTCATTACTGGACTTCGCATTGATGGGGGGGCGGTGACCGGAGTAGGCTCGTATCAGTGGGGGGCGCTATGTGAGCTCTTGCTTGGGGTGCTTCCCGGAGATATCAGAGGCGGAGAGATCAAACTTGAATGGTTGTATCTGCAGTTTCACGACATCCCCGTAGATGCACAGCCCGCAGTGATAGAGGCTACAGCCAGAGCGTATATTTTGTTTCAAATAGGTTGTAGCCTAATGGCAAACCCAAGCAGAACTAGAGTGCATTTAAAGTGGTTGCCTCTTTTAGAGGATTTTGACGCTTGTGGTGCCTTGGCATGGGGTGCGGCGACGCTAGCTCATCTTTATCGAGCATTAGCAAATGCTTGCATGAGGGGGAAAGCGAGTTGTTGTTGTTTTGCGACATTACTTCAGGTACATTACTTTACTAGTAATTTCATTGATGAAATTCAATTATTATTTCTAAGTACCTTAATATGTAGATTTGGGCATGGGATCATCTGCACATTGGTCGACCTGAGATAGTCGGACCGCAGTTTGATCTTATTGATCTGCCACTAGGTTGCAGGTATGTATTAAATTTTAAGGTTTCTGTGTTTTATATTATCATTACTAATATATTATATGTGAAACAGGTGGAATAATAGGTTGGCTTTTCGAGACAATGTCAGGACGGCTGACATTGAGTTTTATCGTGATCAGCTTGATTGCCAGTTAGAGTCTCAGGTACATGAGTTAATTATCATAAGTTTTCATTCACATAACTTTTTTTTTTTTTATTACAAGTTACTTATCATTTACTTTTCACAATAGATTATATGGAGGCCATATACAGATGATATACTAGGGTCACTTCCACCTTTTTGTCTAGTGGGATCTCCGGTATGGCGATCACGGACGACCCTAGTATGTTTTCATATTATTGAGCTACATCTTCCGGATCGGGTGCTTCGTCATTTTGGATTTCGACAGCATATACCCGACGCAGTAGTTGCTCTACCTCGCATCACTTCAAGAGGTAGAGCGGATCTGAACTGGGCGGATTTTCATGGCATACATATTCAGGCTTGGGACGCTCGACTGCAGTATATAGTAGAGGTGGACCCCCATGTAGATCCCGATTATATACGCGCCGCTTCTATCTACATGCAGTGGTATTGGAGTATCACCAGGAGGTGGATATCTACTCCAGCACCGCGTCCCCCCCTTGCATATGAGCCCCATGGACATCGCGAGAGATTTTTGGTATGATATAATAATTAATTTCATTTTCAAACGAAAGTCAACGTAATTATTGTGATACTGTTTTCATTTCAGGTCGATCTCCTTCAGAGAATGGAACATACGGTCCGAAGTGTACTACCCCAGCTTTCACATACTGGACCACCTTTCGACATTCTGACACGTGGTGCTGATCAGGTGGAGGTTGGTTTACTGACTCTACAGACATTACCACCTACTACACCACGCCCAGCGGATCATGGTGGAGCATCGACGTCGGGGCATGCACCATCACCTAGTCCATCGGGGACACAGCCAGCAGAGCATGGTGGAGCATCGACGTCGGGGCATGCACCATCACCATCAGATACTACGCCACCATCGGGGTACGTACCACTTGGTCGTCGTCAACGAGGACCTGATCTTTTTTATTTGAGGCGACCACGGCAGCGACAGTCCTCCCAGACTGATCAGCCCTCATCTTCAGCTCCTTCACAGCCAGAGGGCATGGCTATTTCTCAGTTGGACCAATTGGACCGTATTGAGCCATTTGATTAGTTTACATTGTTATATATTGTTATATTTCTATTATTTTGTTCTGATGAGTTGTGTTGTTGTGTTGTTGTGTTGTTGTGTTGTTGTGTTGTGCGATGTGATGTGATGTGATGTGATGTGATGTGAAGTGTTGTTGTGATGCTGTGTTGTGCGATGTTCTACGATGTGATTGATGTGATGTGATGTGATGTGATGTAATGTGTTGAGATGTGATGTGAAGTGTTGTTGTGTTGTTGTGATGTTGTGTTGTGCGATGTTCTGCGATGTGATGTAATGTGTTGTGATTGGGTTGTGCTTTGTTGTGCCTTGTTGTGCTTTATTGTATTGTTGTGTTGTTGTGTTGTGTTCGTAATCATGTATTTTGCTTCTTCTTTGAAATGTTGAAACTTACTGTAATAATTGTTCAATGTAATATTTATAATTCCTCTTTTTCATTCCTTTCTTTTTTTTTTAAATGCTCACTATGTATATGCTTTGCATTTATTATTTGTTTAAAGCTTTGGTGATTGTGAAGAGATTGTTTACTTAATTTTATTCTCATGAGCTCTTGAATGATTTTCCTTTATGCTGACCGCAGTTCTACAAAATTGCTCTGCTAAGTCATATTGTCCACCTTTTAGCATAATTAGTGTTCTTGTTTTTAAAATTGTTGCTCTTAAATTCTCAAGATCCTGGTGAAATATAATATTAGACACTGCATTTGATCTCCTTTTTGCACTAGTTAAACACAAAGATTCATTGTTAGCTTCTAAAAGAAAAGAATCCACCAGTACATCTAGTGTATTAGAGAGTTGAATGCACGCTGAATTATGATGAAAAAAAATATTCAGACTAAACATGCAGGCTGAATTATGATGAAAAAAAAAATTATTCAGACTAGTGTAGAGTACAGGTTCTACATCGAGCATTGACTCCGCAGGTATTTACAGAAAAATTTAAAAATTCTTGCATCATGTGTATTTTATATTTACAGTGCGGTTCGGGTGGTTTTAGACTGTGGCGGAAGCTCCCGGGGCGAAAAGTGAGTTGGCGGCGCAAGATTGGAGCACTCTGGAGCTAGGTTGAGTGGCTGGTAGAACACGCAGGCTCAACCTGCGTGTTCTAAACACGCAGGCTGAGCCTGCGTGTTTAGAACACGCAGGTTCTACCTGCGTGTTTAATTGCATACACCCCAGCCGGCTGTGGCGAGCTGACGTGGTGGACCTGGCTGACGTGGATGGGTGACGTGGCAGGAAGAGGGTCATTTTTGCAAATACAAATTTTGCAGGACCATTTTCAAAAATTTAAATTTTGATAGGGTCAATTTCAAAAAAAGCCCATATTTTTAACAAGCCGAACACCACCTGCGACTATCTTACTCGTAATCAACACAATGTAATTCAAATATATATATATATAGAGAGAGAGTTCAGTTAGTATATTTTTATTATAGATTCTTTCGTATTTATAAATTTTCTGTTCTTAAATAAAAAAATATGCGCTTAAGATATCTATACTCATAAGAATATAATTATTATATATATATAAACTAGTATAATAATTCGAGCGACGAAAAAATAATAAAAAAATATATAAAAAATATTAATAAAATATATTTTTACAAATTTTTAAATAAAAATATAAGAATAAAAAAAATATATATCAAATTAATAATAAATTAATCCAAATGCATAACCAATCTATATATTTAAACTTAACCGTTCAAAAATAAATAAAGAGATTACATATTTTCACCAATACTAACTATTGTCTGAATCTAATTCAAAACTTACATATTATAATCGATAAATAAATTTAAAGATGGAAAAAAAATAATATCAAAATGGAACAACAGCTTACATTGAGATGATTTAATGGTCTTCAAATTGACTATTGAATTTTGTTCACCAAAAAAGCAAACACATTTCAAGTAAACAGAGGCAAGCAAGACAACGGAAAGAACTAACAAAATAAAATAAATAAATAATTTTTTTTATAAAAAAATAATATAATATTAGTAATTAGTTTTTAAAAGTAAATAATAAAGGACACGGAAAATATATTTGAACTCTCAATACATGAAAAAAAAAAAAAAAAAAAGAGAAAATCACATTTGAACTCCTATGTTTGGAAGCGGGCTAGAACGGGGAATAGGGGGGATATCCCCTTTGTTCTTCCAAACGCGCCAGGAATCAATCGCTATGACTTGTTTCAGTATAACTAGAATAAGCTGGAACAACAGTTCCCACTCTTTATTTTTATAATTTTTTTTTACCTTAATACCCCTGCTTTCTCTCCCGAGGCACTCACCCCTCTCTTCTTCTTCCCAGCTGTGTTCTCTCTCCCATCTCTTCCTTCTTCCCAGCTGAAGCCACCATTGTTGAAGCTCTCAAGCTCATCTCCCCGCCTCCCACCGTGCTCCCCGTCTCCTCTCCCCCTCCCCCAGGCGGATCGCGCGCCTGATCCGCGCTTGCGTGCATCCATCATCCCGCGGCACGTGTCCCGATGCATCCGAGATGAGCTCGCCGCCATTGTTGTTTGGTTGAAACTCTCAAGCTCATCTCCCCCACCTCCCACCGTGCTCCCTCTCCTCTCCCCCCCCCAGGTCGATCGTGCGCCCGATCCTTACTTGTGTGCATCCATCAACCCGCGGCACGCGTCCCGATGCATCCAAGGGCGCCGCCATTGTTGTTTGGTTGAAGCTCTCAAGCTCATCTCCCCCGCCTCCCACCGTGCTCCCCCTCTCCTCTCCCCCCCTCCCCTCCCCCTCCCAGGCCGATCGTGCGCCCGATCCGCGCTTGCGTGCATCCATCATCCCGCGGCACGCGTCCCGATGCATCCGAGATGAGCTCGCTGCCATTGTTGTTTGGTTGAAGCTCTCAAACTTATCTCCCCTGCCTCCCACCGTGCTCCCCCTCTCCTCTCCCCCCCCAGGCCGATCGTGCGCTGATCCGCACTTGCGTGCATCCATCATCCCGCGGCAGACGTCCCGATGCATCCGAGATGAGCTCACCACCATTGTTGTTTGGTTGAAGCTCTCAAGCTCATTTCCCCCTGCATCCCACCGTGTTCCCCCTCTCCTCTCCCCCCCAGGCCGATCATGTGACACCCCCGGAATTTGGATTAGTCCTATATATAAATGATATAATAGGACTAAATCTCTAACCCGGCTATAGCATTTTGGATGGTAGCAAGATCCAAGAGGAACATGAGAGTTAAGCGTGCCAGAGCTAGAGTAGTTCTAGGATGGGTGACCCCCTGGGAAGTGGGGCGTCACAGTTGGTATTAGAGACATTCACCAGCCGGAAATGTGAGATGAGTCTCGGATGAGCCAGGGTTATATAGCGGGTAGAGTGTGGCTCCCCGGCTAATGACCGTTGTAGGTGGAGTGCAGCTCCCTACAAGGTCGGCTAAGGCTAGCGAGATGAGTCTCACATCGCCTGGTGCTTGTGAGTGTGCTTGAGCCTGACGTGGACGTCAGGGCTTAAAGGGGGGAAGAATGTGACACCCCCGGAATTTGGATTAGTCCTATATATAAATGATATAATAGGACTAAATCTCTAACCCGGCTATAGCATTTTGGATGGTAGCAAGATCCAAGAGGAACATGAGAGTTAAGCGTGCCAGAGCTAGAGTAGTTCTAGGATGGGTGACCCCCTGGGAAGTGGGGCGTCACAGATCATGCACCCGATCGGTGCCGCGCTTGCGTGCATCCCTCCTCCCGCGGCACGCGCCCTGATGCATCCGAGGACTCCACCATTGTTGTTTGCTTGAAGCTCTCAACAATCTCTGCTCAAGAAATTGCGGTGTGCTCTTACCCTCTGTTGTGTTGCTATGCTCATGTGCTTCTTACCGCGACTCTGCCTCTGGCTTAGAGGCGTCGGATTTTGCGGTCCCTGTCGGCGACTGGGCACGTGTGTGGGCATCCGCGGACTGACTGTGCTTGTCCCGATCTTAAATATTGGAGTCGTCCCGCTGACTGTCTTTGCCGATCTGTTGAGGTGATTTCATCATCTCACTTCCAACAGCAGGGTATTGATACTCACGCAATGTAAGTCCGGTCCATTCATCTCAGTTCCATATGATTGCTCTTCCATATGATTGCTATAAGTGAGTGTTCATCCATATGATTGCAAACTAAAGTTAGAATTGCAAGTTGCCGCGTGAAATGACCCAGGAAGGATGATTCTTTGAACCTTTTGCAATGATGATTGTTTTCATATTCATCAGTTGGATGGCAAGGATTTATAATCCATTGCAACCCCATGTGTAGTTGGAAACTAATTGAGCAAAATTTTAAAATTAAAACACTATCCCTTGACAAAAACAAAGGTTGAAGATCATCCTTTTTTGGGCAACATTTCCTATTTCATATCAATATTCATATTAGTTTAGTTCATTAACACCTATGGCAAGTGTTGCATGATCTCTACTAATAACATATATTTCCATCAGATGCGTACTTGGAAGAGATTTTCTAAGTCAAGTTATAACATCGAATAAACCCAAAACTACCTCAAAACTGAAAATGTGCGGACAGAAGGTGGAAGCAGTTCGCGCGCACAAACGTGGTCGCGAACACCTAACTGGACAAAAATTATGAATAGCACCCTATTATCTTTGCTAACAGAGGAGCACGCGCTAGGAAACAATATAAATGGTTCTTTCACGAATCTTGCATGGAACCGAATCGTTAACGAGGTCAATTCTAGAAATAATACGTACCTAACGAATGACCAAATAAAGAACCAACTTAAAGTTCTGAAGAGAACTTTTGCATTATATAACTGTTTAGCAAACAAGAGCGGCTGGGGATGGGATCACATGAACAACATTCCTATAGCTGGTGATAATGAAGACTGGCAAGCTGTAATTGCGGTAAAATTTATATTATTTGCGTTAAGTTTTTAAGTTAGGAAATATTTAAATTGGTCAAGCTATCCTAATCCTCGTGTCTTTGTTCAGGAGAATCCGGCCTACACGAAATGTAGGGATAAACCTTTCCCTCCTTATAAGGACCTTGAGTTCCTTACACAAAAAAATACGGCAACAGGTAGATACGGGTTCTCCTCCGTTATGGAACCTCCCGAAACCGTTGATTGTTCATCTTCATCTTCTCCTGGTGAGAATGATACAGTTATACCACTCATGTATGAAAACATAAGGCCCGGTAATACATCACGATCGCCAAGTCCTGCTCCTCTAGGCCGAAATTTCGGTGCTAGTGGCAGTGGATCGGAGCATAGCTCTGCGGGGAAAAGGCCTCGATCTCCACGCCGATCAACTAGCCAGCGTAGACATGTTCCATCATCTGGCGCCCGAAGGCAAAAGGATGAAGGCGCAAGTAACACCTTCGCAGAAATGGTGGAAATTGGGAAGCAAAAGCTTGATCTAGTCCGTCAAATGTACCAAGTTGAAATTACCAACCGAGGCAATATCGCGACAATCGGGGAGTGTATGGGCCGAGTATACTCTTTACATGGAATCACAAATGAGAGGGTATTGGCAGCCGCAGGGGCATTAAAAGATTACAAGAATAGGCAAGTATTCATGACGATAAACGACGAGTTTGCCATTATGTGGATCGATGGGCAAGTTGCGAAAGAAAATATTTTGTTTAGACAGTTCTTCCCAGGAATGTAATATTCTAGTAACTTTGTGGTGCTTTCTATTATGATGAAAACTAGTATTTGGTAATGTAATATCTTAGTTACTTTGTGGTGATTACTTTTATGTTGAAAACTAGTAGCTAGAAATGCAATTTCGTAGTAACTTTGTGATGTTTTATTTCATGTTGAAAATTAGTATATGGGAATGTAATATTGTAGTAATTTTGGTGCTTTATTTGAAGATGAAAAGTAGCATGTTTCATATTCGAGAGCTGTTATGTTGTATGTTGTATGTTGTATTATAATAGTGTTGTATTATTTCATGATGAAAATAATTAGATGTTGTTAGCTCTACTATTAAATTGCTTGTAGTTGTTTGAAATAAGATTAAGTTATGTAGAAAAATGATTAATGTTAATATATCGTTAATGTCAGTGCTTGAGTTTACCAATGTTCTGTGCAGTTCCTATTCAAATTACTTAAACGATGCATTCAATTTAATTTACAACAATCTGCATTACACAATTGACGTATTTGTTTGTACTGTTTAGACAATGTCTATATACTGCAACATATTGCTTTAATAATATAATATCTTTGCAGCAATAATGGATGCTTCGTATAATCGCACTATTTTTTCGTCCGCACTCGTTGCAAATATACTGACGATATTAGATGAGGAAGACGATTATTGGGATGAAGTCTATGCGATGCTATATGTTCAAGGCTATCTGATATCTGTTAATTCAATCACGAGACAACCATGTCGAACCAGACCATTTAGTGGGCATCAATTTATTGGTGATATATTGAATGGTCATCCAGATCGTGGGTACCAGCATTTCAGAATGACGACTACCACATTCATTGCTCTACGAGATGAGCTCGTTGGAAAGGGACTTTTAAGTAGCTCAAGAAATATCACAGTTGATGAACAGCTTGGAATATTTCTTTTTTGTATTGGCCACGGCATTGCGAGTAGGGTGCTCGCCGAAACATTCCAACATTCAGGGGAGACAATTAGCAGATATTTTAATAGGGTACTACGGGCCATCGTTATGTTAAAAGACGAATATATCACTCAACCGACGAGCAACACTGAAATTCATCCGCGGATCTCAGATAATATAAATTTTTATCCTTTCAATGTGATGTATTAATTTTATATGATTGGTATTTTATACGATTAATATTGAGTATTACCAAGGATGACTTACAAAGGGAGTTATTGAATGTTCAATCTACATTTGTAGAATGCAATTGGTGCGGTTGATGGGACCCATATTCCGGTGGTTGTCAAGATGAGCGAGCAAGCACATTTTCGGTGTCGAAAAGGGTTTACATAACAAAATGTGATGGCTGCAGTCAACTTTGATCATCAATTTCTTTTGTTTGCACTAGGTGGAAAGGATCCGCCGCTGATATGCGAGTTCTCAGATGGGCGTGTGAAAGTGGCGGTTTCACAGTACCGGAAGGTATTAAAATAAACCTAACAATTCACTATATTATAGTTATCATTTTCAATACTTATAAAATTACAGTATCACTTCATGTTATATTGTGTCGTTAATAGGGAAATTTTACTTGGTTGATTCTAGGTACGCAAACACCGACAGATTTCTGGCGCCGTATAGAGGCGAGCGCTATCATATCAGCCAATTTGATAGTAACGCACGTAATCGGGTACATCGCAATCCGCGGGATCTTTATAATCATCGTCATGCCCAATTACGAAATGTGGTGGAGAAAATATTTGGGATATTGAAAAGGCGATTTAAGATTTTAAATATTGCAACACCGTTCCCGTTTAGGGTGCAATGTCTTATTGCTATGGTTTGCTGCGTCATACATAATTTTATTCGTAGAAATCAAGGTAGTGATAGATATTTCAACGATTCAGTTGACCAACCTGCTACCGTTGTGGAAGAGGATGACGGAGGTATTTCATTTCCTGGTACTTCATTGCCCGGTGCATCAGACTCACGGCGGGGCAACACCATTCGAACTGATATTACAGATCAATTATAGAATAATAGAAGTTAGTCCAGCGATAGTTACTTTTAAAAAAAATATATTGTTATAACCAGTTGTGTCTTTATGACAGATGTAAATACATGTGAGTCAGTTACATTCGGTACTTGGATTAAATTTAAATTGTATATATTAGTAGGGAAGTAATATGAAATTTATAGCAAACAAATAGAATATACCTTTTTTCATGAAACAAAATATTTTCCAAAAAATATGATGAATATTTTTTTTAAAAGGAAAAATTAGAGCAAATGAAATGTTAAATTAAATATTATTTTCATAAAATATAATTTGATTTTGATTTTGATTTTGATTTTGATTTTGATTTTATCTTATTTTTTATAAAGCTTTAATCCATTAATTAAAACAAATAAATTAGAATTTAACAAATTTTATTACATAATAAAGCTTGAGGGTAAAACGGTCATTTATCCAATTGTATATATTAATAGGGAAGTAATATGAAATATATAGAAGAGAAATAACATATACATTTTTTTATGATAAAAATATTTTTTAAAAGATATGATAAATAATTTTTTTTTAAAAAAATAGAGTAAATGAAATATTAAATTAAATATTATTTTCATAAAATATAATTTGATTTTGATTTTAATTTTACCTTATTTTTTGTAAAGCTTTAATCCATTAATTAAAACAAATAAACTAGAATTTAACAAATTTTATTACATAATAAAGTTTGAGGGTAAAACGGTCATTTATCCAATTGTATATATCAATAGGAAAGTAATACGAAATTTATAGCAGAGAAATAACATATATATTTTTTTATGATAAAAATATTTTTCAAAAGATATGATAAATAATTTTTTTTACAAAAAAAATTAGAGTAAATAAAATGTTAAATTAAATATTATTTTTATAAAATATAATTTGATTTTGATTTTATCTTATTTTATTGTAAAGCTTCGATCCATTAATTAAAACGAATAATTAAAATTTAATAAGTTTTATCACATAATATAGCTTAAGGGCAAAAAAGTAATTTAACCCAACTAAAACTCTTTATTCCTCTTATTCCTTATTATCATACTAAACACAAAATCTCTTACTCCTAGAACCATCACAAACGCTTTTTTACACTAGTTCCGTACTTTATACTTATCCCTAGAATAGCTAGTTCTGTTCTATCCCATTACCAAACGGGCTAAGAGTTAACTAATCATTATTGTATTCTCTTTGGAAACCTAAGGCTGCATTTGGTTTGGGTATAAAGAAAAATTAGTTATTCCTGGAATAGGTATAAGTTCAGATACAAGCAAGAATTAAAGTAATTTGTATTTGGTTGACTATAAGAATTGTACCGGAATAAGAAAAATTGTGTTTGGTAAATTTAAAAAGAATAAGAAGAATAGAGAGATTAAATTTATAATTTAAGATAAAAATTTTACTAATATCATTTTAAATATTTTATTTAAAATATTTATTAAAATTTATATTTTACTTATATATAAAAAAATTTATTAAAAAATCTTTGGTTTTTGAAAATTTATAAATTTTTAAAAAATTCAAAATTTTGTATATAAAAATAAGTATATATTTAAAATTTTTAAAAATTTGGTATAAATTTATTAAAAATTAAAGTTAAAAATTTAAAAATTTGTATAATTTTAAATTTAATAAATTTTAAAATTTTATAAATTTTAAAATTTATTAAAAATTAAAATTAAAAATTTTAAAAGCTATCAATTTTTAAAATTCTCAATAGTTAAAAATTTATAAATGTTAAAAATTTCAATTTTATTTGTCTCAAAAAATTACAAAAAGTGGAAGCAAAAATTTTAATTTTAAAATTTGTATAATTTTAAAAAATGTTATAAAAAAAATGTGTATAAATTAATAAATTTTTAAAAATTTAAAAAATTTAAATTTTTAGATTTATTAAAAAACAAAATTAAAAATTTAAAATTTTTTTTTTAAAAAAATTAAATTTTATAAATTTAAATATCTTATAATTTAATATATATATATATATATTTTTAAAAAAGGAACGATGTGGAACAAGCACCAAGAGGTGGGAACAACATTCCCACCCCTTAGGTGGGTGTTTGGTTTGGGGTACAAAGGGGGATATCCCCCTTTGTACCCAAACAAAACTGGAATGGGGGAATAGGTGGGCATACCTTTTTCCCCCTTACCGGGTTGTCCCGGTAAAAACCGGGACAACCCGGTATTAGGGGGGATTTCGGTTCCCCCCCCCCCACGGAACAAGCCCGAACAGTGCGAGTGCCCCTTCCCAAGAGTGCCTTGGGAAGGGGCACTCTGCCTTCTTTTTTTTTTTTTTTTTTTTTTATTATTTTATTATTATTATTATTATTATTTTTTTTTATACTTCTTTTGATTTTTTTTATATATATATGTTTTTTTTAGGCTGCATTTGGTTTGGGGATAAGAAAAATTTAGTTATACCGGGGATAGGTATAAGTTATGGTATTAGCAGGAACTAGTATAAATTTCTGTTTGGTTGGGTTTAAGAGTTATACCGGGTATAAAGAAAATTGTGTTTGGTAAGTTAAAGAGGAATAAGAAAAATAAAGAGGACTAAAATTTTAATTTATAATTAAAATTTTACTGATATGATTTTAAAAATTTAATTTAAAATATTTATTAAAAAAATTATTAAAATTTATATTTTACTTATATATAAAAAAAATTATTAAAAAAATTTATCATATAATTTATTAAAATTATATGATAAATTTATTAAAAATTAAAGTTAAAAATTTTAAAAGCTATAAAATTTAAAATTTAAAATTTATAAATTTATAAATGTTAAAAATTTTAATTTTAATTGTCTTAAAAAATTACAAAAGTAGAAGCAAAAATTTTATTTTTAAAATTAGTATAAATTTTAAAAAAATTATTAAAAAATTTGCATAAATTTAAAAATTTTAAAATTAATAAATTTTTAAAAAAATTTAGAAAAAATTATATTTTTAGATTTATTAGAAAGTAAGTTAAAAATTTTAAAATTTATAAAATAAAAAAATAAATTTTAAATTTTATAAATATATTAAACATCTTATCATTAAAAAAACAAAAAAAAAAAATAAAAAAAACTGGCAGGTGGAACAAGAAGTTGTTCCACTAGGGGTGGGAATAGCCTATTCCCACCCCTATAATTTTCATTTGGGTATAACTAGGGGATAAGCCCTTATCCCCCTTAGTTCTTGTTACCGAACGAAGGTTTAAATTAGAATTTTTAAATTTTAAAAGATATTTAAATTTTAAATTTTTTATTTTATAAATTTTAATTTTTTAAATTTTATATTTTAATAAATCTAAAAATTTTATTTTATTTTTTTTGTAAAAAAATATTAATTTTAAAATTTTAAAATTTATACAATTTTTTTATATTTTTTTAAAAATTTATATAAATTTAAAAATTAAAATTTTTACTCTCACTTAAAATTTAAAAATTAATTTTTTTTTTTGCTCCCACTTAAAATTTTTATAAAAATTAAAATTAATAAATATTAAAATTTGAATAAATTTTGAAATTTTAATTTTGAAAAAAAAAACTAAAAAAAAATGATATTTTAGTCTTTTAACACAAAAGTTAATTCTCTATTTCTCTTATTCTTCAATTATTTTCAAACACTATTTTTTTTATACCTGATACTAACCTAAAATTCAACCAAACACAAATTTACATTAGTTCCAGCTTGTTCCAAAATTTATACTTATCCTGGTACAACTAATTCTCTTTTATACCTCAACCAAGCGAAGCCTTAGTGGGTTATCCCTGTGGGAACAACAATTCCCACCCCCCAAAATACTGTTTGTGATAAGAGAAGGGATAACCCACTTATCCCCCACTTATTCCCATTTCCAAACAAGACCTTAATAAGGCTTCAACACGCATGCACTATTATATTAGTCCCAAATCTGTAAGAGCAACAAACTTAAGAACTGTTGGGCCATCAAAATGATTAAATGAGGCAAATAATCTTATAATTAGATACTCTAATTTTACATATAGGTCAAAAATTTTATGGTCAGATTATTCAATCATATGCCTTACAAATTTAGAATTGGAAGGATGACCAATTTTTATAAATCCACAGCATACTTCTGCCATAAAGACCCATCTTTGCTCCTTTGTTCATAACCATGGCTAGCCCAAAATAGTCATCAATATATGATGGCATGCAAATACAATTAGAAAACTATAATTAGTGAAGGAAAATATATATAAAGAATGAAATACCTAATATGTACATCATGAATAATAAAATATAGTTGCTGATCAATTTGATTGTGCTAAGTGATAGTAAACTTTAATAGGCAGAACATAAGCTAATATCCAAAAGGTTTATTTACACATTAAAAATTTACTTTGAGAAAAAATCTATATAGATTTTAAGTGTGCATACTTAAACTATGTTTCACTTAAAGAAATATTCATTTATCTTCCTAAAGAATGACGTGCAAGATAAATAATTTAGCCTTATATGTGACTTATGGGAAGCAACTCTACGGCCAATCTGATAAATAAACGACCTGGGCAGCTCAATTATTTTAGCACATCTACAATCATGGGACAAACAAAGAGTAAAATGGTTAAAGATGACAAAAAAGAAAGCATGTTCAGTTAGAGAAATGGAAAGAAAATATAAGCATATAAAAAGACTCAAGATAACTGTCAGGGCCAAAAATGCCGCGCTGACCGTTGACCGGATTTGGTCGTCGATCCGCCCCGGGTTGGTTGACCCTCTGGATGTGATGCACCGCATACCAACAGATCAAGCGATCGAGCCGAGGAGGAATCCGCTCGGCCGGATCCTTTTCAATCAAACTCTCGCGATCATCCGACTTAAATTAGCCGAATCGGGATATGGAGGTAGAGAAAGAGAGAGTTCGGCCTAGAATAGCCGAACTGGGGTATGGAGACAGAGATTTGGCACGACTAAGGAACCGATTAGGAATTCGGGATATGGAGGTAGAGAAAGAGAGAGTTCGGCTTAGAACAGCCGAACTGGGATATGGAGACAGATTTGGCACGACTAAGGAACCGATTAGGAAATTGTATTGATTGGAGTGGGGGTTATAAGAGTAACAGGTAGCTAATTACAAGTTAATCTACTCCTAGAGAATGCAATAAAATTATCTAGGAAAGCAGTAAATACAGGTATTGAAAGGTATGAAAAGCAAGGGGGTGGTCATGGCTTACGAGGTTGCAGGACCCCTTTTCCGTCGTTGGTTCGGGTATTTGTACACTCCCGAACCAAGCGTTATACTCATCGATTTGAATAATCGGCGTGATTTAGGAGAATCTTCATAAAATCATCAACTACTTCCTTTTGAGTCGCACTTCCTCAAATAGAATAGTAGTCATTTTTCCATCCAAATTTATTCCCTTATCAACGTGTTGAAAGCGTGATCTTTGATGCTTTCTAATGCTGGGCGTCGCTTGCCATTTCAGAAGCTATTACGAGATTCACGCCCGAATCTCTCATTCCTTCCTTTCAGAGTCTTTCCATCTTCGGCTTGATCAGCCGAGGGTTGATCTCGACTTCGCCTCTTTCGTCGCTCGACTGAGGCGGTCTGATGTTTAACTTCGGCCGAGGACGCTCTTGAGACGATAATCCTTTTGTTGGCCGCTTCTCCTATCGATTGCTGCCCTCAGCCGATGGCATATGTCGCGTGCCGCTTTCTCATGTGACTGAGGTTGGTCTTAATCAAGACGCGGATCCCTCTTTGTTGACTCATTCTTCTGTCGGCTGATGTCTTTAGCCCATAGTATTCACCACATGTCACCTCCTCGAGTGGCGAAAATTTTGATCTCAATAATGACAAAAAGGAAATATGTTTAAACAAATGAAAAAGGAAATAAGAACAAATTGTCATTTATTGCTCCTACCAACAATACATATTTGATGAGTTAGCCACATAGAAAATCAAATTTTGCTCTTCTTCTTTTGCTGAAATCTTTTTGAGAGTGAAGGAATGCAATGGTTGCCCCACCTTAGGGCATGCAAGTTGCCTCATCATAAATTACTTACAATATGTATAATACTCTAAGAATGGAAGAACAAAATCCATATATGATTTTCCTCGAAGTTAGAAAACAATCCACGATCTGTTCTTTACAACTGAACACCATTCTATCCATCATCGCCTTATATGAAAATATAAAGTGCCAAACATAGATAAATGTATAAAAAAATTTGGTAAAAGTAACTGTGATACTCTAAAAAGGAAAGAGCAAAGTTCAAAAAGTTAAAAAAATAACCCACGATTTGCTTCAATTAAACACCATTATGTTCATCATCACATTTTATAGAAATATGAAGTGCTAGACATGTATATATGAATGTATAAAAAAATGATAAAACTAAGAGAAAAATTTTAAAAATTAGATGTTACTGCAGCTATTCAAAAGAAATGAGAGGAAAAAGCTCAAATCCATGTAAGGCGAGGGAACTCAAATTGGCAATAAAAACGAATTGTGCTCGTTTGGAGTTCTCTTTGCACATTGCTAGAAGGGAGAAAAGCTTACCGGTTACCCTAGTAGGGCTGGAAATAAGGGTTAGTGATGCCTTTGGTCCATAATAGAAGGAAGCATTTCATCAAACACTTGAAATTCAACAACGAAGCATAACATTCATTCAATAGATATTTGAGGAGACCTTTTAAAAAGGGTTGGCAGAGTAGGAGAAGAGCGAAACCATCTCAGCCTTTCTCTACTCCTTTTTTTTTCTTTCGTTCCTTTTCTTTCCTTCATCCTTTAATTAAAAGTTTTTCAACCTAAAATTTTTTAAATTACGTAGAAGTTAAAGAGAAGGACTCTCATCTCATTAATCCTCAAAACAATCAGATGAATCAATTGCTATAAGATATCAACAAAATCACCAAAAAATGAATTAAATATTTTAACAAAAGGATGAGGAAAATACCTAAAGCTAAGTAACTTAATTGTTCGCTTAGACATTTCATCAAACAGGTGAGCTTCAATCCATTTAGGGGCATTTTAGTTATCTCACTCGCGAAGTCACCAGGACCTGGTTAGAGAAGAAATTGGTCCAAATTCCGGATTACAACTGGATGAAAATGATCAAAGAAAAAAAAAATAGTAAATTTGAAAAAAAAAAAGAAAAAAAAGAGACTAAACAATGAGCACAAACTGAGAGCTAGGATTACATTTACATCCTCGGATTTGGACTAATTGACTTTGCATCCTTGGATTTGAACTGGGAGACGATATTCCTAAAGAAATCGTGGAGTTGGTCGAAGGCTAAGAGGAGCCCATAGCTAATGCCGGTGCCATCCTTGTTGAGGACGTAGAAGGCGTTGCGAACGGGGTGATCGGCGACGACAATGGCGCCGGAATATAGCGAAGCTCTATGCTGCCGTAGTCGCAGGAAGCAGCTTCGCCGCCACTGCTACCACCACTGCCAGAAACCATATCCTGATTCTCGACTACGACTCTCGATACACCACCCGCTGCATCCGCCAACTCTCCTCCTCTCTCTTTGTCACGCCCCGGGGTCGAAACTGCGACCCGGGCTCGCTAATAGATCCGCCATCTGTACGGAAACTGTCGTACAGACGAAGCGTCTAGCCTGCAAAAGACAAAACTACAGCTACACAGATATCAGAGCGGATAAGAAAGCTGTAATATAAAATCTCACTACTAAAAAGCTGAAAGGAAAACAAGCTCCATCTCCCGAAAACAAGGTGATACAAAGGAAATCCACCTATACATCATCTACAAATCCAAAGGGAGATAGCTAAACTAGAAAAGTGGCAATATACAACCAACTCCCATAATCCGGGATGGTACCTCTACCTCACTCTAAAGAAATAAAGGCTGGTAGGGAACTATCACGCAACTCCCTGTCCTCGGTCCGTCCAATCAGCTCAGCAGGAACGGAAGAAAAGCCTCAGCAACCTGTCACCGACAGAGGGTGTGAGAACTACATCCTACAGTAGTTCTCAGTGGGTACCGTCTCCAAGAACCACGGTCTGCCCACTAAGTCTACTAGAGGCATAAGATAACAGAAAAAGACAGTGATAATGTAAATAAGCTGGAAAAGTATCTACAGCTATCATGTGTAGTGATCCGGCCTTTCGGGGTATTTTTGACTTACATGTAGTCATTTAAGCCTTTAAGTGAAATAAAATTATTCGATTCTTAAAAGTTGGCCGGTGTGTGGTGCTGGTATTTTTCTGCGATAGAGCACGGAAAAAGAAGGCCGACGGTGCGATCGGATCTGAAATCCGATATCGGGATCTCCCGGAACGGAATTCATAGTGATACGGTGATTAGTCGTGCATCGGAATCCGTGCAAAATATCTTGCACCCGTTAGAGATAAGGTGGTTTATCTCGTAGGGGATAATTAATTAGTTTATTAATTATCCGATGACGGAAAATAGAATTCTCTTACGTACGAATTAAAGAGGAAATTAATTAAAGATAAAGTACGAATTATATAAGGGATCCCGATTACCGAAAAGAAAAGAAAAGAAAAATAAAAATCCTAATCAGTGAGGAGAGAAAAAGGAAAAGACGGAACCCTAATCGGAAAAAAGGGAAAGGAGAAAGAGAAGGAGCCCGATCTTCCCGAACATCGAACCGAAGGCAAGAACGCGACCGGACAACCTTCCCGTCGATCTTCGGTTAGTAAAATAATTGTTATAATTTATTTGGGATTTTTCCGTCGTCTCTTTTGTTTGAGTTCTTGGTTTCTCCGTCGTATCCGTCACCGTCGCCGTCGTCGTCATCATGCTAGGGCACGGAACGGACGGCGGAGACGCGCGGTGCCGCTAGGGCATCGCGCGGAGGGGAGTCGCGGGCGGCACCCATGCGGACCCGCTACCGCGCGGGCACCGCATGGGCGCCGCGCGGCCACCGTATGGACAGCACCCGCGCGGGCATCCCCGCGCGCGGGGTGCCGTGCGGGGCCGCACCCGCATGGCCGCCGCACGGACAGCACCCGCGCGGGCATCCCCGCGCGCGGGTGCCGTGCGGGGCCGCACCCGCATGGCCGCCGCACGGACAGCACCCGCGCGGGCATCCCCGCGCGCGGGTGCCGTGCGGGGCCGCACCCGCATGGGCGCCGCGCGGCCGCCGCGCGGGAAGCACCCGCGCGGGGCACCGCGCCGCGTGGGCGTCGCCCGCGGAGACACGCCGCGCGGTTCCGAACCGCGCGGGGCTCCGGCGGACGACGACGGCGGCACGGGATTTCCGTTTCGTCAACCCGGACGGTGTTGGACTTTTCCGTCGAAAAGAGTAAATTAGGTCTTGTGTTTTCGGATGGTACACGCTTTTGACTATAGTTATCCTTGCGGACTTTCTTTAGGTCCAGACGCGCAGCGGGGGTGCGCGAAGGATTCAGGTGTTCCGATTTCTCTTCAAATAGGTGGGTACGGTTGCTGTAAATACAACCAGTGCAGTAAGTGCATCTATCGTCATTAAAATGCTCTTAATTTATCTAACAAAGTAGATGGACAGTTTAACCTTTCGCATAATTGTGTTTTTATCTAACAATTGAAGCGGCTACGGCCGCGCTCATGACACGCCGATCTCGGCAAATCCGTTTTTGGATGCTGCACGTACACAGGCGGATTGGCCTCCGCATGGGTGTACTTTTCCGGAAGAGTGGTCTCTTATGACCCGTGTTCCTCACAAAGGGGTGGGAGCCGTGAGGACCCCTTCGCGCCCGCTGGGAATAGCACACCAGCACCGTGAAGGGGTTAAATGCATCAAAAAGGTGTTTGCGCACGAGGGGAGACTTTAGTCTCTCCGACAAATACTCTGGGGTTGGTGCCCAACTTAATTGATAAATCTGGGGTTGGGGCCCAGCTTAATATGTGCAGGGTTTTAGCGAAATGGTTCCGGTGTATTCGGTTTGCTTCTTATTCCTTATTGATATTAGACATCTATTTTGTTTGTCACTGACATTACCCACTCCGTGACAGGTGTTACGAGGTGCGTTAGCCAGGAGGGCGGTGAGACTGCGTCGCGAGGACCGTAGTCAGAACACTTGGTTTATATTATCTTATTTCTCTTATGCTTTAATTAGTTAATTTGCTTGTGGGTCGTATTATTCGTGGACATGTATTACTTAGCGCTGTGGATGAGGTGTACTTTTATATTTCGATTTTCTTGGTGATGTTTTCTTACGCGGCACGTTTTCATGATAAACCAAATGACTTCGAAAAGGTTTTCTCAAAACGAAGTGCCGTGTGGGCACGGGTTTTGCAACCGCTGGCTTTATCCTTTCTAAACACTGATGCCGCTTTAATATTCCGCTTGATGTTGTATGTCTATTGTATGGTTGACGGTTGGTGTTTGATGTATGTTGTTGTAAATGAGACGCCGTGCATATACAAAGGAGACTCTGTCCGTGGGCAGGGAGAATTTGTGTATGTGGCGGTCTGGCACGCACCGGGGATGAGGTTTAAAATACATTGTTAAGAAAGAAAAAAATGATACACGCAATTTTCCCCTTTGATAGACTCAAAAACCCCCGGGGGCGTGACAGATTAAATGGTATCAGAGAAAAACAACCATAACCATAGTAGACGTGATCCACATCCACAGTGTAGGGTACCACAAGCAAATTAGACATGAGATAACCAAGGTATAGGTGCGTAGTACGTGAGAGTACGGGAAAAAGGGGAACGTAATGTAGGTGTAATCGTAAGACAGGGTGTCACGCCCCCGGGGGTTTTTGAGTCTATCGAAGCGGAAAATCGCGTGTATATTTTTTTTTCTTCTTAACAAGGTAATTTAAACCTCATCCCCGGTGCGTGCCAGACCGCCACATACACAAATTCTCCCTGCCCACGGACAGAGTCTCCTTTGTATATGCACGGCGTCTCATTTACAACAACATACATCAAACACCAACCATCAACCATACAATAGACATACATCATCAAGCGGAATATTAAAGCGGCATCAGTGTTTAGAAAGGATAAAGCCAGCGGTTGCAAAACCCGTGCCCACACGGCACTTCGTTTTGAGAAAACCCTTTCGAAGTCATTTGGTTTATCATGAAAACGTGCCGCATAAGAAAACATCACCAAAAGAACCGGAATATAAAAGTACACCTCATCCACAGCGCTAAGTAATAATACATGTCCACGAATAATGCGACCCACAAGCTAATTAACTAATTAAAGCATAAGAGAAATGAGATAATAAAAACCAAGTGTTCTGACTACGGCTCTCGCGACGCAGTCCCACCGCCCTCCAGGCTAACGCACCTCGTAACACCTGTCACGGAGTGGGTAATGTCAGTGACAAACAAAGTAGATGTCTAATATCAACAAGGAAATAAGGAGCAAACCGAATACACCGGAACCATTTCGCTAAAACCCTGCACATATTAAGCTGGGCACCAACCCCAGATTTATCAATTAAATTGGGCACCAACCCCAGAATATTTGTCGGAGAGACTAAAGTCTCCCCTCGTGCGCAAACACCTACTTTGATGCTTTACCTCTTCGCGGTGCTGGTGTGCTATTTTCAGCGGGCGCGAAGAGGTCCTCATGGCACCCACACCTTTGTGAGGAACACGGGTCATAAGAGACCACTCTTCCGGAAAAGTACACCCATGCGGAGGCCAATCCGCCTGTGTACGTGCAGCATCCGAAAACGGATTTGCCGAGATCGGCGTGTCATGAGCACCGCGACCGCAGCCGCTTCAATTGTTAGATAAAAATACAATTATGCGAAAGGTTAAACTGTCCATCTACTTTGTTAGATAAATTAAGAGCATTTTAATGACGATAGATTCACTTACTGCACTGGTTGTATCTACAGCAACCGTACCCACCTATTTGAAGAGAGATCGGAACACCCGAATCCTTCGCGCACCCCCGCTGCGCGTCTGGACCTAAAGAAAGTCCGCACGGATAACTATAGTCAAAAACGTGTACTAACATCCGAAAACACAAGACCCAATTTACTCTTTTCGACGGAAAAGTCCAACAAAACTCAATCCTCAACCGGTAGCCCACTCAGGACGTCAATGGTTAAACCAAGAAGGCCCCGACGGCGGAAATGATGAGAGAAGAGACCCGACGGCGCGCCCCCGATGATTTCGTCGAGGCGCGGAGCGTCGGCGAAATTAGCACCCGACATAATAAAACAGTGTCCAAAAAGATCCCAAGTTGCCATGCCAAGAAAACCGCGGAGATTGTGATCCCAACGGCGAAGACGGCGCTCAAAACGGTGGAAAAACGGACTCAAACGGAGCAAATGAACTTCGGGCTGTCGGTTGGTGCACGGGGGCAACCGTGCACCGGGTTCACGGCGTCAGGCGGCGGCGGCATGCGACTAAAAATCATCGATTAAACTCGATAAAAACCATCGATCACCCTCGATCAAGAACGAGAATAAAACATGGATCAAAACCCGACGAAAATCCGCGATCGATGTACTAATTAAAACGACCTTACGAGAACACGGAAAACCCCCGATTAATTCTACAAAAAGATTAACGACCACTAACCTCAATCTATCGGAATTAAAGAACCGATCTTGTTTCCTTTCGGCGTTGGAGACCCGGATCCGCTCCCCGTAGACGATGGCGTCTCGTTCTCCGATCTCCGACACGTGAATCAGGGCGATCGGGTTCCTCCGCTTCCTCCTTCTTTTCCTCTTTTTCTCTTCTCACCGATTAGGGTTTTTATTTCTTTCTTTTCTTTTCTTTTCTTTAATCGGGATCCCTTATATAGTCGCACTTTATCTCTAATTAATTTCTCTTTAATTCGTACGTAAGAGAATTATTATTTTCCGTCTGGTATAATTAATTAACTAACCTTATCTCTAACGGGTGCAAGATAACCCACCTTATCTCTAACGGGTGCAAGATATTTTGCATGGATTCCGATGCACGACTAATCACCGTATCACTTTGAATCCCGTTCCGGGGGATCCCGATATCGGATTTCAGATCCGATCGCACCGTCGGCTTTCTTTTTCCGCGCTCTATCGCAGAAAAATACTAGCACCCCACAATGGCCAACTTTTAAGAATTGAATAATTTTATTTCACTTAAAGGCTTAAATGACTACACGTAAGTCAAAAATACCCCGAAAGGTCGGATCACTACACCACTCACACTTTATAAAAAGTTTCGTCCTGAAACTTAAATACAAACCCCACTAATCAATTCGGGAAAACATTCCCTCATCTTCGATTCCAGTTCCCAAGTCGCCTCGCGCTCTTCATGGTTGCTCCACTGGACCTTTACATAGGGGATTGTTCGTTTGCGCAACTTCTTGTCCTCTCTCGCCAAAATCCGCACCGGCGTCTCCTCGACGCTTAAATCCTCTCGCAACTCGATGGTGGAGGCATCCAAGGCATGAGAGGGATCGGCTAGGTACTTCCGGAGCATTGAGACGTGGAACACGTTATGGACTCGTTCGAGATTTGGCGGCAGGGCTAATCGGTACGCCACCGGTCCTATGCGTTCTAGGATCTCGAATGGTCCTACGTACCTCGGGCTTAACTTTCCCTTTATGCCGAAGCGTCGGTTCCCCTTGGAGGGCGAAACTCGGAGCAACGCATGTTCACCCACCATAAACTCTAAGTCTCGGCGTCTGTTGTCCGCGTAGCTTTTCTGTCTGCTCTGGGCGGTCAGTAGTCTTTGTCTAATCAATCGCACCTTTGCTTCGGTCTCCTCCACCAGATCTGGGCCCAGAAACTTACGCTCACCCAAGTCGTCCTAGCATATTGGAGACCGACAGCGGCGCCCGTACAGGGCCTCGTATGGTGCCATCTGAATGCTGGCCTGGTAACTGTTATTGTAGGCAAATTCCACTAGGGGCAGACACCGTGCCCACCCTTCGCCCAGGTCCAAAACGCATGCCCGAAGCATGTCCTCCACAATTTGTATCACCCGCTCTGATTGTCCATCGGTCTGCGGGTGAAAAGCCGTACTGAAGTGCAACTTGGTTCCCATTGCTCGCTGCAGGCTCTGCCAAAAGTTTGACACAAATCGCGTGTCCCTGTCCGACGTGATGGACGTCGGCACCCCATGCAACCTTACTATCTCGTTGATGTAGGTTTGCGCCAGTCGTTCCCGCGCCCACATCGTGTGTATGGGCAGAAAGTGGGCCGATTTCGTCAGACGGTCCACGATTACCCATATTGCATCGTGTCCCTGTGACGATCTCGGGAACCCGGTCACAAAATCCATGGTAATCATGTCCCACTTCCACACAGGCACCGGTAAGGGTTGCAATTTTCCTGCTGGACGCTGGTGTTCGGCCTTCACTCGTTGGCACACCAGGCAGTGTGCCACAAACCGAGTCACGTCTCCCTTCATTTTGGGCCACCAGAAGGTCTGTTTGACGTCCTTGTACATCTTCGTTCCCCCGGGATGCGCTGTATATGGAGCGGTATGCGCCTCCCGCAGGATCTCCTCTTTGAGTTCCGGTAGATCCGGCACACAGATTCGTCCCCGAAATCGTATCGTGCCGTCGGAGTTTACTGTGAAATCACCTCATTGGTCGGCAGTCACTCTATTTCGCACCAGCTGGAGTTGGTCATCAGTCGATTGCCCTTCGAGGATTCTGTCCAGCAAGGTAGGTCTGACCACCAGTGTCAGAAGTTGTTCGACTATACCCGCTGGTACTACTTCTAGTCTTAATCGCGAAAACTCCGCAATCAGACTATCTTGCTGGGTGATGGCACTTATCCCTGCCTTTTCGGCCTGCCCCTTACGGCTCAGGGCGTCGGCCACCACGTTTGCCTTTCCCGGGTGGTAGTGGATCGTTAAATCGTAATCCTTCAGTAGCTCGAGCCACCGTCTTTGTCGCAAATTTAACTCCTTTTGGGTGAAAAGGTACTTAAGACTTTTATGATCTGAGTACACATTGCAGTGTGCCCCATACAGGTAGTGTCTCCAAAGCTTGAGGACGAACACAACCGCTGCGAGTTCCAAATCATGCACGGGGTAGTTTCGCTCGTATTCCTTGAGCTGCCTTGACGCATAGGCTATAACCTTTCCCCGTTGCATGAGCACTCCACCCAGTCCGTTTCGCGACGCATCGCAATACACTTCATAATCCTCCCCTGGTTCCGGCAGGGCGAGAATCGGAGCTCGCGTCAATCTATCCTTGAGCTCCTCGAAGCTTCTCTGACATTTGTCCGTCCAGATGAACTTTTCCCCCTTTTTAGTCAAGCGGTTTAAGGGGGTGGCTATCTTGGAGAAACCCTTCACGAAGCGCCGGTAGTACCCGGCTAATCCTAGAAAGCTTCGAACCTCTGTTACCGTCGTCGGTTGGGACCAGTCCGTCACCGAATCTATCTTCTTCGGATCGACTGCGACTCCAGCCGCTGAGATTACGTGCCCCAAGAAGCCAACCTCTCGGAGCCAAAACTCACACTTTTTGAGTTTGGCGTAGAGTTTCTGTTCCCGTAGGGTCTGGAGGACTGTGCGCAGATGTTCTTCATGTTCCTCGTCTGTACGGGAGTAGATGAGGATATCGTCGATGAAGACCACCACGAATAAATCCAGGAAGGGTTTGAATACCCTGTTCATCATGTCCATGAACACCGCCGGGGCATTCGTGAGCCCGAACGGCATTACTGTAAATTCGTAATGACCGTAGCGAGTCCGAAACGCCGTTTTGGGGATGTCCTCCCCCTTGACCTGGACCTGATGATAGCCCGACTGCAGGTCAATCTTTGAAAACACCGTCACCCCCTGTAGTTGGTCGAAGAGGTCGTCGATCCTTGGCAGGGGGTACTTGTTCTTAACGGTGACCTTATTTATCTCCCGGTAGTCGATGCACAACCGGAGACTTCCGTCCTTCTTCCTCACAAACAGGACGGGCGCGCCCCAGGGTGACGCGCTAGGCCTGATGAAGCCCTTATCCAAAAGGTCCTCCAACTGTGCCTTGAGTTCCTTCAGCTCCGCGAAGGCCATCCTGTACGGTGCCTTGGTGATGGGTTTGGTGCCGGGGAGTAGTTCAATAGGGAAGTCGACTTCTCGTTCCGGCGGCGCTCCGGGGAGCTCTGCCGGAAACACGTCCGGAAATTTCCTTACCACGGGACCGCTGATCCTTATTTGGGGAGCGGCCCTGAACTACCTATCGGCCCATTGGGTCCTCGGCTGCAAGGCATAGGGTGGAGCCTATTTATCCCTTGCATGGCCCTTAACGGGCCCCGAGTACACAAGGTTCTCCTATGCTTCGAAGCCCACCCGCGCACATCGGCCGGGGGAGGCTTCGCCTAATACTTAAGGATTTTAGAGCGAGGGAGGGAGAGAGAGAGAGTCTAACAGGGGTAGCTGGCTAAGGTGTGACCGGTGTTCCTAATCTAAGATGAGAAGAGAGAAACCACAAATTACCTGCCATTACTAGGTCTGGGACGTCGCGTCCTCCACTGTAGTATCCCGGGGAGTCCGTCCACAGCCCTTGGGCCAGCGTCGTACGGCGTGCTGGGGAAGGGACTTGACGTCTGAGGAGTCTGCGGATTGCTGGTCGTCAGGCGAATCCTTTGGCTGAACGGGGGCCGCAGCACTCTCTGGTCCTTTCTGCTGTGGTTGCGCGGCGGCGGCGGGGATGGGCCTCTGAGGGCAGAAGGCACGGGAGTGGTCCGGTAAGCCGCACTGATTGCAGTAATGGTACCTCCACGTACATTCTGCCACCGGGTGAGCACCCTCGCAGATTACGCACGGTCCCCGAGGTGGTTTCGCATTCCTTGCTGGTGTCGGTTCGTCCTTCCGTGCTTTCTCCGGACGTCCTCCTTCTCGGCCCTCCGGGGCGGGGCCCCCTTGCGGAACGGGTGTAGCAGTCTTCTCTGTCCCCTCCGGTCGCGGTGCCGGAGGCCTGGTGGTGCCCGGTTTCCGTGGGCACTCGTAGCGTGCGTGTCCTGGTTTGCCACATCGGTAGCAGTGGCCGTGACTCCATGGACAATCAGTCACCTGATGCGCCCCACTGCATATGGGACACGGCTTCCTCTGCGGTTTGGATTCTCCTCTCTTTGCCTTTCCAAAGTTCCCCTCTGTAAAGGCCGTCCATGTCGGTAGCGGGTCGTTTGTAGACGGATCCGGGCGTACCGTCTTCCACCAGATGCGTGCATTCCCTTCGAGAAAGTGGACGGCTAGTGGAACCCGCTCGTGCTCCTCCATCAGTAGGTCCTCGAAGAGTTTTTCCATGGTATCCACCCATTTCTCGACGACCCATGGATCGGTCGTCTCTCCCTCGAAAGTGGGAGGGTCATACTTCTTGAGCTTAGTCAAATTCGTCATGATCCTTTCTCGCGTCGTTCGTTGCTCCGTGATCCCTCCTGCAGCGGCGGACCCCCCAAGAGTAGGGGTCGTTCCTGCCTCCCCCGCTGTCGCTCCCAACACGGGCCCCGAGGTCGTCGGAGTGGGTACATCCCTTGGGGATGGGGACTGTTCCGTCGTCGTACCACCCGTCCCTTGCGGTCCCGTAGCGGGTGCGGTGGTTTCGGGCGGAGGGGTCGGATCGCGCTCGGCTGGCGCGGTTGCCTGTCGCTGCGTCAGGTGACGAACCTGCTCCGTCAGCGTCGCTAACTGCCCGGCCATTTCCCGCAGTTGTCGTCGGAGGAGCTGGTTCTCTGCGGTGGTCGGGGTCACTCTGTCCGCGTCCGCATTCTCGGTGGACGATCTAGTCCGGGCCATCGTCCGCCATAAACAAAGAAACCATGTTAACCCTAAGGTTATAACCCTATCACCCTGTCTTACGATTACACCTACATTACGTCCCCTTTTCCCCGTACTCTCACGTACTACGCACCTATACCTTGGTTATCTCATGTCTAATTTGCTTGTGGTACCCTACACTGTGGATGTGGATCACGTCTACTATGGTTATGGTTGTTTTTCTCTGATACCATTTAATCTGTCACGCCCCAGGGGGTTTTTGAGTCTATCGAAGCGGAAAATCGCGTGTATCTTTTTTTTTCTTCTTAACAAGGTAATTTAAACCTCATCCCCGGTGCGTGCCAGACCGCCACATACACAAATTCTCCCTGCCCACGGACAGAGTCTCCTTTGTATATGCACGGCGTCTCATTTACAACAACATACATCAAACACCAACCATCAACCATACAATAGACATACATCATCAAGCGGAATATTAAAGCGGCATCAGTGTTTAGAAAGGATAAAGCCAGCGGTTGCAAAACCCGTGCCCACACGGCACTTCGTTTTGAGAAAACCCTTTCGAAGTCATTTGGTTTATCATGAAAACGTGCTGCATAAGAAAACATCACCAAAAGAACCGAAATATAAAAGTACACCTCATCCACAGCGCTAAGTAATACATGTCCACGAATAATGCGACCCACAAGCAAATTAACTAATTAAAGCATAAGAGAAATGAGATAATAAAAACCAAGTGTTCTGACTACGGCTCTCGCGACGCAGTCTCACCGCCCTCCCGGCTAACGCACCTCGTAACACCTGTCACGGAGTGGGTAATGTCAGTGACAAACAAAGTAGATGTCTAATATCAACAAGGAAATAAGGAGCAAACCGAATACACCGGAACCATTTCGCTAAAACCCTGCACATATTAAGCTGGGCACCAACCCCAGATTTATCAATTAAATTGGGCACCAACCCCAGAATATTTGTCGGAGAGACTAAAGTCTCCCCTCGTGCGCAAACACCTACTTTGATGCTTTAACCTCTTCGCGGTGCTGGTGTGCTATTTTCAGCGGGCGCGAAGAGGTCCTCACGACACCCACACCTTTGTGAAGAACACGGGTCATAAGAGACCACTATTCCGGAAAAGTACACCCATGCGGAGGCCAATCCGCCTGTGTACGTGCAGCATCTGAAAACGGATTTGCCGAGATCGGCGTGTCATGAGCACCGCGACCGCAGCTGCTTCAATTGTTAGATAAAAACACAATTATGCGAAAGGTTAAACTGTCCATCTACTTTGTTAGATAAATTAAGAGCATTTTAATGATGATAGATGCACTTACTGCACCGGTTGTATTTACAGCAACCGTACCCACCTATTTGAAGAGAGATCGGAACACCCGAATCCTTCGCGCACCCCCGCTGCGCGTCTGGACCTAAAGAAAGTCCGCACGGATAACTATAGTCAAAAGCGTGTACTAACATCCGAAAATACAAGACCCAATTTACTCTTTTCGACGGAAAAGTCCAACAAAACTCAATCCTCAATCGGTAGCCCACTCGGGACGTCAATTGTTAAACCAAGAAGGCCCCGACGGCGGAAATGATGAGAGAAGAGACCCGACGGCGCGCCCCCGACGATTTCGTCGAGGCGCGGAGCGTCGGCGAAATTAGCACCCGACATAATAAAACAGTGACCAAAAAGATCCCAAGTTGCCATGCCAAGAAAACCGCGGAGATTGTGATCCCAACGGCGAAGACGGCGCTCAAAACGGTGGAAAAACGGACTCAAACGGAGCAAATGAACTTCGGGCTGTCGGTTGGTGCACGGGGGCAACCGTGCACCGGGTTCACGGCGTCAGGCGGCGGCATGCACCGGGTGCACGCAGGAGGCGTGCACCGCGCATCTCGGGCCGGGCCGGTGGACGACCCGAGCGTGCACCGGGTCCTTGCCCTTCGGCCGCAAGCGCGTGCGCCGGGTGCACGCATGAGGCGTGCACCGCGCGCCTTGGGCCGGGCCGGTGCACGAAACCGTGCACCGGGTCTGGTGCTTCCGACGCTGCGGGCATGCACCGGGTGCACGCCTGGACCCGTGGACCGTGCTGTACGGACAAGCACAGTAAACCCTAATTTCGCGGTTTTCTTCGCCGTTTTCGCTCCCGTTTCGCGATTTCTTCTCCGTTTTCGCTCCCGTGCGACTCCGGCGAAGACCCCGCGACCATGGTAACGACGGCGGCGGCCTCCCGTTTAACAACGGCGGCGGCGGCCTCCCGTTAACCCACTATGTTCCAACGAAACATCCCCAAAAATCTCCGAATAAATCCGCGGTAAATCTAACGGCTAAACCGTTGATCCACGAACAACCAAAACATAAATCGGAACCCCGATCGAATTTTCGACCAAGTCCGATAAAAAGAAACCGACTAAAAATTATCGATTAAACTCGATAAAAACCATCGATCACCCTCGATCAAGAACGAGAATAAAACATGGATCAAAACCCGACGAAAATCCGCGATCGATGTACTAATTAAAACGACCTTACGAGAACACGGAAAACCCCCGATTAATTCTACAAAAAGATTAACGACCACTAACCTCAATCTATCGGAATTAAAGAACCGATCTTGTTTCCTTTCGGCGTTGGAGACCCGGATCCGCTCCCCGTAGACGATGGCGTCTCGTTCTCCGATCTCCGGCACGTGAATCAGGGCGATCGGGTTCCTCCGCTTCCTCCTTCTTTTCCTCTTTTTCTCTTCTCACCGATTAGGGTTTTTATTTCTTTCTTTTCTTTTCTTTTCTTTAATCGGGATCCCTTATATAGTCGCACTTTATCTCTAATTAATTTCTCTTTAATTCGTACGTAAGAGAATTATTATTTTTCGTCTGGGATAATTAATTAACTAATTAATTATCCCCTACGAGATAACCCACCTTATCTCTAACGGGTGCAAGATATTTTGCACGGATTCCGATGCACGACTAATCACCGTATCACTTTGAATCCCGTTCCGGGGGATCCCGATATCGGATTTCAGATCCGATCGCACCGTCGGCTTTCTTTTTCCGCGCTCTATCGCAGAGAAATACTAGCACCCCACAATGGCCAACTTTTAAGAATTGAATAATTTTATTTCACTTAAAGGCTTAAACGACTACACGTAAGTCAAAAATACCCCGAAAGGTCGGATCACTACACAGGGTGTTAGGGTTATAACCTTAGGGTTAACGTGGTTTCTTTGTATCACAGCAGACAACGGCCAGGATCCGGCCACCGAGCGCTAACCATTCTCAATGGACAGGATGGATCCCGTAGCCGCAGCCAACCGCCTACTCCGCAACCAGCTACGCGATATAGCGGGGCAAATGCTAACTCTCACTGAGCGCCTAGGCATACTGACTCAGGATTTCGAGGGTGTCGACCGCATGCGGCGGGACGCCAGGGACGGCGCTTATCGGGGAATGCCACCGGCAGGGTTCCCTACTTTTAACGAAGCGGTTATGTTGGCCCGGCGGGCAGAGCAAGAGCTGGCCGAGACACGCGCTCGGCAGAGTTATCCCTATCCCAGTCCGGCAGAGGACCCTTTCCAGCAGGGCCCGGCACTCAAACGCCCGAGGACAGAGGGAAACTTTGGAAAGGCGATGAGAGGAGGATCCAAACCGCAGAGGAAGCCGTGTCCCATATGCAGTGGGGCGCATCAGGTGACTGATTGTCCATGGAGACACGACCACTGCTTCCGGTGTGGCAAATCAGGACACGCACGCTACGAGTGCCCACGGAAACCGGGCACCACCAGGCCTCCGGCACCGCGACCGGAGGGGACAGGGAAGACTGCTGCACCCGTTCCGCAAGGGGGCCCCGCCCCGGAGGGCCAAGGAGGAGGACGTCCGGAGAAAGTGCGGAAGGACGAACCGACACCAGCAAGGGACGCGAAACCACCTCAGGGACCGTGCGTAATCTGCGAGGGTGCTCACCCGGTGGCAGAATGTACGTGGAGGTACCATTACTGCAATCAGTGCAGCTTACCGGACCACTCCCGTGCCTTCTGCCCTCAGAGGCCCACTTCCGCCGCCGCCGCGCCACCACAGCAGAGAGGACCAGAGAGTGCCGCGGCCCCCGTTCAACCAAAGGATTTGCCTGGCGACCAGCAATCCGCAGACTCCTCAGACGTCAAGTCCCTTCCCCAGCACGCCGTACGACGCTGGCCCAAGGGCTGTGGACGGACTCCCCGGGATACTACAGTGGAGGACGCGACGTCCCAGACCTAGTAGCGGCAGGTAAATTTTTGGTATCTCTTTTCCCTCTTAGATTAGGAGCACCGGTTACACCTTAGCCTGCTACCCCTGTTAGACTCTCTCTCTCTCTCTCCCTCTCTCTAGAATCCTTAAGTATTAGGCGAAGCCTTCCCCGGCCGATGTGCGCGGGCGGGCTTCGAAGCATAGGAGAACCTTGTGTACTCATGGCCCGTTAAGAGCCATGCAAGGAATAAATGGGTTCCACCCTATGCCTTGCAGCCGAGGACCCAATGGGCCGATAGGTAGTTCAGGGCCGCTCCCCAGATAAGGATCAGCGGTCCCGTGGTAAGGGAATTCACGGATGTATTTCCGGCAGAGCTCCCCGGAGCGCCGCCGGAACGAGAGGTCGACTTCCCTATTGAACTACTTCCCGGCACCAAACCCATCACCAAGGCACCGTACAGGATGGCCTTCGCGGAGTTGAAGGAACTCAAGGCACAGTTGGAGGACCTTTTGGATAAGGGCTTCATCAGACCTAGCGCGTCACCCTGGGGCGCGCCCGTCCTGTTCGTGAGGAAGAAGGACGGAAGTCTCCGGTTGTGCATCGACTACCGGGAGATAAATAAGGTCACCGTTAAGAACAAGTACCCCCTGCCAAGGATCGACGACCTCTTCGACCAACTACAGGGGGCGACGGTGTTTTCAAAGATTGACCTGCAGTCGGGCTATCATCAGGTCCAAGTCAAGGGGGAGGACATCCCCAAAACGGCTTTTCGGACTCGCTACGGCCATTACGAATTTACAGTAATGCCGTTCGGGCTCACGAATGCCCCGGCGGTGTTCATGGACATGATGAACAGGGTATTCAAACCCTTCCTGGATTTATTCGTGGTGGTCTTCATCGACGATATCCTCATCTACTCCCGTACAGACGAGGAACATGAAGAACATCTGCGCACAGTCCTCCAGACCCTACGGGAACAGAAACTCTACGCCAAACTCAAAAAGTGTGAGTTTTGGCTCCGAGAGGTTGGCTTCTTGGGGTACGTAATCTCAGCGGCTGGAGTCGCAGTCGATCCGAAGAAGATAGATTCGGTGACAGACTGGTCCCAACCGACGACGGTAACGGAGATTCGAAGCTTCCTGGGATTAGCCGGGTACTACCGGCGCTTCGTGGAGGGTTTCTCCAAGATAGCCACCCCCTTAAACCGTTTGACTAAAAAGGGGGAAAAGTTTATCTAGACGGACAAATGTCAGAGGAGCTTTGAGGAGCTCAAGGATAGATTGACGCGAGCCCCGATTCTCGCCCTGCCAGAACCAGGGGAGGATTACGAAGTGTATTGCGATGCGTCACGAAACGGACTGGGTGGAGTACTCATGCAACGGGGGAAAGTTATAGCCTATGCGTCAAGGCAGCTCAAGGAATACGAGCGAAACTACCCCGTGCACGATTTGGAACTCGCAGCGGTTGTGTTCGTCCTCAAGCTTTGGAGACACTACCTGTATGGGGCACACACCAATGTGTACCCATATCATAAAAGTCTTAAGTACCTTTTCATCCAAAAGGAGTTAAATTTGCGACAAAGACGGTGGCTCGAGCTACTGAAGGATTACGATTTAACGATCCACTACCACCCGGGAAAGGCAAACGTGGTGGCCGACGCCCTGAGCCGTAAGGGGCAGGCCGAGAAGGCAGGGGTAAGTGCCATCACCCAGCAAGATAGTCTGATCGCGGAATTTTCGCGATTAGGGCTAGAAGTAGTACCGGCGGGTACAGTCGCACAACTTCTGACACTGGTGGTCAGACCTACCTTGCTTAACAGAATTCTCGAGGGGCAGTCGACTGATGACCAACTCCAGCTGGTGCGAAGTAGAGTAACTGCCGACCAAGAAGGTGATTTCACAGTAAACTCCGACGGTACGATACGATTTTGGGGACTAATCTGCGTGCCGGATCTACCGGAACTCAAAGAGGAAATCCTGCGGGAGGCGCATACTGCTCCATATACAGCGCATCCCGGGGGAACGAAGATGTACAAGGACGTCAAACAGACCTTCTGGTGGCCCAAAATGAAGGGAGACGCGACTCGGTTCGTGGCACACTGCCTGGTGTGCCAACGAGTGAAGGCCGAGCACCAACGTCCGACAGGAAAATTGCAACCCTTACCGGTGCCCGAGTGGAAATGGGACATGATTACCATGGATTTTGTGACCGGGTTCCCGAGGTCGTCACAGGGACACGACGCAATATGGGTGATTGTGGACCGTCTGACGAAATCGGCCCACTTTCTTCCCATACACACGACGTGGACGCGGGAACGACTGGCACAAACCTACATCAACGAGGTAGTAAGGTTGCATGGGGTGCCGACATCTATCACGTCGGACAGGGACACGCGATTTGTGTCAAACTTTTGGTAGAGCCTGCAGCGAGCAATGGGAACCAAGTTGCACTTCAGTACGGCTTTTCACCCGCAGACCGATGGACAATCAGAGCGGGTGATACAAATCGTGGAGGACATGCTTCGGGCATGCGTTTTGGACCTGGGCGAAGGGTGGGCACGGTGTTTGCCCCTAGTGGAATTTGCCTACAACAACAGTTACCAGGCCAGCATCCAGATGGCACCATACGAGGCCCTGTACGGGCGCCGCTGTCGGTCTCCAATATGCTGGGACGACTTGGGTGAGCGTAAGTTTCTGGGTCCAGATTTGGTAGAGGAGACCGAAGCAAAGGTGCGATTGATTAGACAAAGACTACTGACCGCCCAGAGCAGACAGAAAAGCTACGCGGACAACAGACGCCGAGACTTAGAGTTCATGGTGGGTGAGCATGCGTTACTCCGAATTTCGCCCTCCAAGGGGAAACGACGCTTCGGCATAAAAGGAAAGTTAAGCCCGAGGTACGTAGGACCGTTCGAGATCCTAGAACGCGTAGGACCGGTGGCGTACCGATTAGCCCTGCCGCCAAATCTCGAACGAGTCCATAACGTATTTCATGTCTCCATGCTCCGGAAGTACCTAGCTGATCCATCTCATGCCTTGGATGCCTCCACCATCGAGTTGCGAGAGGATTTAAGCGTCGAGGAGACGCCGTTGCGGATTTTGGCGAGAGAGGACAAGAAGTTGCACAAACGAACAATCCTTTATGTAAAGGTCCAGTGGAGCAACCACGAAGAGCGCGAGGCGACATGGGAACTGGAATCGAAGATGAGGGAATGTTTTCCCGAATTGATTAGTGGGGTTCGTATTTAAGTTTCGGGACGAAACTTTTTATAAAGTGTGAGTGGTGTAGTGATCCGGCCTTTCGGGGTATTTTTGACTTACATGTAGTCATTTAAGCCTTTAAGTGAAATAAAATTATTCAATTCTTAAAAGTTGGCCGGTGTGTGGTGCTGGTATTTTTCTGCGATAGAGCGCGGAAAAAGAAGGCCGACGGTGCGATCGGATCTGAAATCCGATATCGGGATCTCCCGGAACGGAATTCATAGTGATACGGTGATTAGTCGTGCATCGGAATCCGTGCAAAATATCTTGCACCCGTTAGAGATAAGGTGGTTTATCTCGTAGGGGATAATTAATTAGTTTATTAATTATCCGATGACGGAAAATAGAATTCTCTTACGTACGAATTAAAGAGGAAATTAATTAAAGATAAAGTACGAATTATATAAGGGATCCCGATTACCAAAAAGAAAAGAAAAGAAAAATAAAAACCCTAATCGGTGAGGAGAGAAAAAGGAAAAGACGGAACCCTAACCAGAAGAAAGGGAAAGGAGAAAGAGAAGGAGCCCGATCTTCCCGAACATCGAACCGAAGGCAAGAACGCGACCGGACAACCTTCCCGTCGATCTTCGGTTAGTAAAATAATTGTTATAATTTATTTGGGATTTTTCCGTCGTCTCTTTTGTTTGAGTTCTTGGTTTCTCCGTCGTATCCGTCACCGTCGCCGTCGTCGTCATCATGCTAGGGCACGGAACGGACGGCGGAGACGCGCGGTGCCGCTAGGGCATCGCGCGGAGGGGAGTCGCGGGCAGCACCCATGCGGACCCGCTACCGCGCGGGCACCGTATGGGCGCCGCGCGGCCACCGTACGGACAGCACCCGCGCGGGCATCCCCGCGCGCGGGTGCCGTGCGGGGCCGCACCCGCATGGCCGCCGCACGGACAGCACCCGCGCGGGCTTCCCCGCGCGCGGGTGCCGTGCGGGGCCGCACCCGCATGAGCGCCGGGTGGCCGCCGCACGGGGATGCCCCCGCGCGGGCATCCCCGCGCGCGGGTGCCGTGTGGGGCCGCACCCGCATGAGCGCCGGGTGGCCGCCGCACGGACAGCCCCCGCGCGGGCCTCCCCGCGCGCGGGTGCCGTGCGGGGCCGCACCCGCATGAGTGCCGGGTGGCCGCCACACGGACAGCACCCGTGCGGGCAATTCCGCGCACGGGTGCCGTGCGGGGCCGCACCCGCATGGCCGCCGCACGGACAGCACCTGCGCGGGCAATCCCGCGCGCGGGTGCCGTGCGGGGCCGCGCCCGCATGGGCGCCGCGCGGCCGCCGCTCGGGCAGCACCCGCGCGGGGCACCGCGCCGCGTGGGCGTCGCCCGCGGAGACACGCCGCGCGGTTCCGAACCGCGCGGGGCTCCAGCGGACGACGACGGCGGCACGGGATTTCCGTTTCGTCAACCCGGACGGTGTTGGACTTTTCCGTCGAGAAGAGTAAATTGGGTCTTGTGTTTTCAGATGTTAGTACACGCTTTTGACTATAGTTATCCTTGCGGACTTTCTTTAGGTCCAGACGCGCAGCGGGGGTGCGCGAAGGATTCAGGTGTTCCGATTTCTCTTCAAATAGGTGGGTACGGTTGTTGTAAATACAACCAGTGCAGTAAGTGCATCTATCGTCATTAAAATGCTCTTAATTTATCTAACAAAGTAGATGGACAGTTTAACCTTTCGCATAATTGTGTTTTTATCTAACAATTGAAGCGGCTACGGTCGCGGTGCTCATGACACGCCGATCTCGGCAAATCCGTTTTCGGATGCTGCACGTACACAGGCAGATTGGCCTCCGCATGGGTGTACTTTTTCGAAAGAGTGGTCTCTTATGACCCGTGTTCCTCACAAAGGGGTGGGAGCCGTGAGGACCCCTTCGCGCCCGCTGGGAATAGCACACCAGCACCGTGAAGGGGTTAAATGCATCAAAAAGGTGTTTGCGCACGAGGGGAGACTTTAGTCTCTCCGACAAGTACTCTGGGGTTGGTGCCCAACTTAATTGATAAATCTGGGGTTGGGGCCCAGCTTAATATGTGCAGGGTTTTAGCGAAATGGTTCCGGTGTATTCGGTTTGCTTCTTATTCCTTATTGATATTAGACATCTACTTTGTTTGTCACTGACATTACCCACTCCGTGACAGGTGTTACGAGGTGCGTTAGCCAGGAGGGCGGTGAGACTGCGTCGCGAGGACCGTAGTCAGAACACTTGGTTTATATTATCTCATTTCTCTTATGCTTTAATTAGTTAATTTGCTTGTGGGTCGTATTATTCGTGGACATGTATTACTTAGCGCTATGGATGAGGTGTACTTTTATATTTCGATTTTCTTGGTGATGTTTTCTTACGCGGCACGTTTTCATGATAAACCAAATGACTTCGAAAAGGTTTTCTCAAAACGAAGTGCCGTGTGGGCACGGGTTTTGCAACCACTGGCTTTATCCTTTCTAAACACTGATGCCGCTTTAATATTCTGCTTGATGTTGTATGTCTATTGTATAGTTGATGGTTGGTGTTTGATGTATGTTGTTGTAAATGAGACGCCGTGCATATACAAAGGAGACTCTGTCCGTGGGCAGGGAGAATTTGTGTATGTGGCGGTCTGGCACGCACCGGGGATGAGGTTTAAAATACCTTGTTAAGAAAGAAAAAAATGATACACGCAATTTTTCGCTTTGATAGACTCAAAAACCCCCGGGGGCGTGACATCATGCCTCTATCTACTATGCTCAATGGGGAAAAGAACACAGATGATGGTATGCATCCACTCACTACTGACCGTATGTCAAAGTACTATGCTCAAAGGACAACTCACTAAGGCACAGTAAGCATACTCTCTCACATAACACTCGATCTCCATGACTGCCTCATAAGGTCCAGTCCAGCCTGCGCTCCACTACTGCCACTACGCCCAAACAGGACTTGGTCTTACGTAGGGTGTCCTACACGAACTATCTCAGCCTCAAGCGAACTCTAGTGTATCAACTAGTCGCAACATCGCAGCCTCGTCAGGCTCGGTATCATCATCGCACCCGGGGCGTAGCTCGAGGGGAGCGACCCCACCGAACTCAAGTATCACAAGTATCTCATAACTGGCATGAAATGCCAGGCTCAGTAGGCTATAATCCACGATCAAACAGATCGGTATCACGAGCTCAAAGCACAACTCAGTCGGAAAGAACCTCAACCCGAGTATGAACAGCTCAACCACTCTCGCAGCTATGTCGGAGAACCCTCTACGACTCAAGCTCACAACACTAACTACCCAGCTGGGACCGCCGTCACTCCAAACGGCTCCCACAACAACACCCCACTCATAGGCGAGAAGAACCGACTGACGCGGCGAAGATCCGAAAATCCCGATAGACCAGTGCCTAGAGCCCCAATCAAACAAGAACAGACCCTAGGCTCAGCCTATCGAAGTTCTCGATCCTTTGCCGTTCAGGAATTCGGTCCCTCTCGGTTAAAGTGGGAAAACTGTCTCAACACACAAACACACGGCTGGAGATGCTCCACAGCCAGATCCGCACAGGGTCCGAAAACCTCGGGGGACTACTACCTACGGCCCCGATCAAGCAAGAACAGGCTATAGGTGTCACCTCCCGTCGTTTTCGGCCCAAGAAGGAAATCAACCCTTAGAACCCAGACCACTCGAATCATTTCGGGTGGATAAGTTTATAAGAAACAGTGACGTTTATTAAGAAACCATTTGGTCGGAGAGAAATCCATCTTTTAATGATTTTTAGTCTTTATAGGAAACCATTTGAAAACCAGTTTTATGTCCAAACCTCGAAGAGCTAATGCCCTCGTCCTATCAAACAAGAACAGACTCAGGCACCACTGCGAGGTTTGGAGGAAAACATTGGCTGACTAAAAATCATGTGTTCGTCCAAAAAGGTTCTGGGTTCAAGGTCCTGCCAACACACGTGCACCACGAACACATCACGGTGGTGACGAGAAGAACAGCGGAACTAAAAACCTGGGACCACCGTTCATCTGAAACGGTTCCCGAATCACCAACACTGGCCTAACCCAGCCACCAGACCCCACTCGGCCCACAGGCCCGAGTGCAACACCCGTCCCACAACACCCTGACCACTCGGCCCACTACTCAGGCAAGGACTCTATGTCCAAAAGGATATGCAAATGTGTGGGATGTCTAAAGCATAAAAGAACCTAGCCCAGATTAAGGTTCTCTATTGGTCTGGTTAAACACATGCAACATATGACAGGGGTGCTAGTCAAGGTTCCAATAATACAATTACTAGCATGCAAATCCTATCATAAAAGAATTAGAAGGAAGTCCGTAGACTTGGAGAGAAAACCAACCCACCTCAGCTCGCCACCAATTGCTTGTCGACACTTGTAATTGGGCTCAGCGGGATTACCTTGCCTCCACGGGGTCCGCACGCAAACGAAGCACGGTGCCGAAAACCGCACGCAAATCGGAGCACGCAGTAACCTACCACAAGACCGCGCGCTCCGCGGATGTCGCGAAGTGTGACGCCCCACTTCCCAGGGGGTCACCCATCCTAGAACTACTCTAGCTCTAGCACGCTTAACTCTCATGTTCCTCTTGGATCTTGCTACCATCCAAAATGCTATAGCCGGGTTAGAGATTTAGTCCTATTATATCATTTATATAGAGGACTAATCCAAATTCCGGGGGTGTCACATTCTTCCCCCCTTTAAGCCCTGACGTCCACGTCAGGCTCAAGCACACTCACAAGCACCAGGCGATGTGAGACTCGTCTCGCTAGCCTTAGCCGACCTTGTGAGGAGCTGCACTCCACTCACAACGGTCATTAGCCGGGGAGCCTCGCTCTACCCGCTATATAACCCTGGCTCAGCCGAGACTCATCTCACATTTCCGGCTGGTGAATGTCTCTGATACCAACTGTGACGCCCCACTTCCTAGGGGGTCACCCATCCTAGAACTACTCTAGCTCTAGCACGCTTAACTCTCATGTTCCTCTTGGATCTTGCTACCATCCAAAATGCTATAGCCGGGTTAGAGATTTAGTCCTATTATATCATTTATATAGAGGACTAATCCAAATTCCGGGGGTGTCACACGAAGCAAGCCCGCGGCTCCACGCGGCGAAGAAACTCACAACCAGCCTCGACGAAAGCTAAAAACAGCACTGCAACCGCCAGGAAAGAAGAAATCACAAAATCAGTCAAACGGTCGAAAACTGAGCATCCGGCGGCGAAAAACGGCCTCCGTCGGCGAAAAACTGCGCCCGACGGCGAAAAACAGCTCAGTCGGCGAAAACCTGCGCAAAACCGCTCGCAAAACTGCTCGCGAAAAACAGCGAAAACCTGCGCGAAAACCTGCGCGAAACCGCTCGCAAACTGCTCGCGAAAAACAGCAAAAACCTGCGCGAAAACCTGCGCGAAACCGCTCGCAAACTGCTCGCGAAAAACAGCGAAAACCTGCGCGAAAACCTGCGCGAAACCGCTCGCAAACTGCTCGCGAAAAACAGCAAAAACCTGCGCGAAACCGCTCGCAAACTGCTCGCGAAAAACAGCGAAAACCTGCGCGAAAACCTGCGCGAAATCGCTCGCAAACTGCTCGCGAAAAACAGCAAAAACCTGCGCGAAACCGCTCGCAAACTGCTCGCGAAAAACAGCGAAAACCTGCGCGAAAACCTGCGCGAAAACTACGCGCGAAATCAGCGAAAACCGCTCGCGAAATCTGCCGGCGAAAACTGCGAAAAACTGCTCGCGCACGCGCCTGCCAAGCCGCTGCCAGCAAAACCGACCGCGCGGCGCAGCCAGCCGCACGGTTCCGGCAGGCCTGCCGCGCGGCGCTGGCTCGGCCGCGCGGCGCTGGCTCGGCCGCGCGGCGCTCCGCAGCGCAGCGTGCGCCCGCCCGGGTCCGCGGCGCTGCGCGCTGCCCGCGCAGGGCCCGTGGCACCGCACACGGCCCGCAAGGGTCCGCGCGGTGCGCGCCCTGCGCGCGGCCTTGGGGCACCGCGCGCGGTCCGCAAGGCTGCGCGCTGCCCGCGCAGCGCCCACGGCGTTGCGCGCGGCCCGCGCAGGGCCGCGGCACCGCGCGTGGCCCGCAAGGGCCCGCACGGTGCGCGCCCTGCGCGCGGCCCGCGCAGGGCCGCGGCACCGCGCGTGGCCTGCAAGGGCCCGCGCGGTGCGCGCCCTGCGCGCGGCCTGCGGCATCGCGCGCGCCTCGCGCGCGGTCCGCAGGGCTGCGCGCGGTCCGCGCAGGGCCGCTGCACCGCGCGTGGCCCCGCAAGGGGCCCGCGGGGTGCGCGCCCTGCGCGCGGCCTGCGGCACCGCGCGTGCCTCGCGCGCGGTCCGCAGGGCTGCGCGCGGCCCGCAAGGGGCCCGCGGGGTGCGCGCCCTGCGCGCGGCCTGCAGCACTGCGCGCGCGGTCCGCAGGGCTGCCCGCGGCCCGGGCAGCGCCCACGGCGCTGCGCGCGGCCCGCGCAGGGCCGCTGCACCGCGCGTGGCCCCGCAAGGGGCCCGCGAGGTGCGCGCCCTGCGCGCGGCCTGCGGCACCGCGCGCACCCACGGCGCGGTCCGCAGGGACCGCGCGGCGCTGCACCAGGGTGCAGCGCCCTGGTGCCGCCCGCGCACGCGGGTGTGCCGCAGGGTGCTGCCAGCTCTGCAGCACCCAGGGCGGCTGCCTGCGCGTGGCGCCCTTGTGCGGCCGCGCGTGCGCCATTGCGCGCGCGCGCGGCTCCCACGACGGCGATCCCCCTGCGCAAAAGAAAAGAAAGGAAAATCAAGAACAAATTAAAATAAATCCAATAAATCAACCAAAACACCGAAAACCCAAAAATCTGCAGTTTGCTTACCTCGTCGATGCTCGCCGCACGCCCACGAGCTCCTCTCGGCCACCAACGGCGAGTCCAAAAACCAAGAATGCCTTCAAGTCCTCTATTTTCCTCTTCTTTTCCTTCACCTTCTTCCCTTTTCCTCTCTTTTCTTATCCTTCCTTCTCTCTTTCTTTCTCTGCTACAGAGGAGAGGGGTGGCTTGGGGGTGACGAGGCAAGTGGATAAGGACATCCACTTAAAAAGCTTCAGGCAAAAGCTTAATTAAGCTTTAAAATTAATTAAAGCTTAATTAACTAAGCAAGAGGATTAAAACAATAAAAGCAAAAATACCACTTACCTCAATCCACCACCCTCAACTCACTCCTCTGCCACCAAGCAAGAAGCCCCAAATTAATTAGCAAACTAATTAATTAAATTAATAAAATATTTCAAAAAGCCCAACTCCAACTCACTTTTTGCCTTCGGGCTCTCCGCCGCAGTCCGGAACCTCCCGAACTCCGCTTTAAATCGAAAGTACACGCGCTCACAGCTTTTTCTCTTCAAAAAGCTTATCCGTTGAGTCGGGGTGCTCAAATCAAAAACCGACTCCGAAACGGTCAGTCCCGACTCACTTTTTGCCTCCGGATCCTCCGCGTCAGTCCGGAACCTCCCGAACCCCGATGTAAACTGATAATATACCTGTTCCAAGTGTTCCCGAATTTTCTGTACTTCACCGTGAGATCGGTAAATTCCCAAATCCAAATCCTCAATCGGCACACTATGCCGGAAAAGTCCCGAATCGAGCTGGAGCTTCGGCGTTGATCCGAATCAACCCGGCATCAGCTGTAAACTCAAATGCATCATGCCCAAGGCAACTCTCTGCTCCAAGCCATCTGTGAGGTCGGCGCGCTAACCGAAAATTCGGTACTCTACACTCTTTCTCTACATCTTAGGAACCTCTCCCCTTCCCTCCATCTCTAAAAAAAAAATCATAAAAAAATCACAAAAGAGAGAAAGAAGCGATTAAGCAAAGTCGACCTTGATGCGGCCGTTTATGGCAACAGTGTGGAGTGCGGAGATGAGGTCGTGGGTGGTGGTGCGGCGGAGGAGATCTTGATCGACGCCGGGCGTCCTCGGCTTGGATCGCGCTAAAGAAGGTAACATATCAGGCAGTCACCGCCGCGATCGACAATAGATCGGGTAGTCACCATGGTGAATCTGCACTGAAAAATAAGGTGAGGATGGTAAAAGAAATGACGATAAAGAAGCAATAATAAGGAAAGAAGAAACGACGCATCACAGAGAAGAAACGACGCCAAGAGAAACTGTAGAAGGAAGGGAAGAAGTCAGTTTCAGTGGCACTCGCACTCAACATGAAGATGGAGCTGCCACGTCTCCGTAGTAAACGGAGGCTGTTACTATCGTTTTGTTTTTTATAATGAAGCCTCCGATGATCAACACCATTGAATATAATCTAGACCACTTAAGCTATCTAGAAATTTAATTTTAAATTTTTTCGACATCATTAGTCTAATGATCAAAAAATTACAAAATTTATAATTTTAATGGTAGATATAAGACGTTTGCTCGTTTAACGGTGTAAAAAAATCTAAATCAATTAAATTTTGGCTAGAAAATTCTTTAAACTATTTAAAACAAGATCTATACTCTCGATCTTAATTACAAGACTCCTATCATCATTTTTTAAAAAATATTTATTTTCAGCCGTTCATTTTTTTATTTACTTGATGGACAAGAAAAGAATATCGAGAAAATATAAAATTTGATTTCTATATAGTTCTAGTGGTCTAAATCATATTCAATAGTGTCGATCATCAATTCGGAGGCTCCATCATCGAAAACAAATTAGTAGCAATGGTCTCCGTTTACTACCAATAGTATTTCAATCAAACTCTCTCTCTCTCTCTCTCTCTCTCTCTCTCTCTCTCTCTCTCTATATATATATATATATATATATATATATATATATATATAACGAAGCTACTATACTATCAATAGTACCAATGTGGTGACCCGAATCCCTGTGGTGCTTCGCTACATGGTCAGTAGTATGTAGACACCTATCTTTGTGTGTCAAGTGCGTTTGCATGCCAAACGGATGTGAGAAACGGACTCAGTGCGAAAAACCAATCAAAGACCTATAAACTTGTGTTTTTGGGCAGATTCAGGCGCCCAGAAGTGGACCCCGGGAGCAGGTGCACAAGGCCGCGGACCTCGGATCAACCTTTCCATGTGTCGCGGCATGATTGGAGCGGGCGGGGACACGTGGCGACGTGCAATTGGCCGGGCGTGCGGGCGCGGAAGACCCAGCGCAGCCAACGTGGGCGCCATCCCGCCTTGCCACGTGTCGCACTCTGATTGGCTGACGCTAACCACTCGGTCGGGCGGGGACGCATGGCCCACAATCGGTGTTTCGGGTGCAGCTTGGATGGCCTCCACGTGTCTGGGTGTAGGGCCACTGTTTTTGGGCGCCTGAAACATGGGGTTTGAGCTGAGAGTTGGACAGATTTGTTTTGTGGCTATAAATTGGAGTTCCTCCATTTTGAGCATTTTTTTGGTGCTTATTCGACCAGAGGAGAAAGAAGCTCAACCTCCCACCACTCTTAAAGATTTTTGAAGGGATTCGTGGATCTTTTCATCATCTTCTCCCCCGACTTTGTGGGCTTCATCGTTCCTGCAGCTGCGATCTTCTCCGTCAGTGTTTCGTCCACGACTTCCCCAAAACAAACGACTTGGAGTTTTGAGCTAAACGTTGGAGGAGACCTTCTACACAGGTAGATCTCCAACTTTTGTATTGATGACCTCCCTCCATTCTCGCATTTTCTAGGATGTTTTGCATCGTCTTTGGAGGCCTTTGCACAGGGCAGGATTCTGGACAACATGTGTTACTCATGCATTTTTTTGGCTTTTTGTTGATGTATTTTGAAGTTTAAGGGCTTGAAATTCATCTAGACTTCAAGAGGAACACAGGAGAACCTTTTCTTTGGATTTTTGAAGGTGATTTGTACATGATCTTCCCTGTTTTTGTAGTCTTTGTGACAGACTTGAGATGCAGTTTCTGTGATTGAACCCTTTTGTGTTGATTGGCTTTAGGGGGCTGTTTCGTGGCTACCTTGGGGTTATTATGAGAATGTAAAAGTTTGAGCACATTTTTATGGTCAAGGTGAGTATCTTTCCTTTTGGTTCCGGCTTGAGATCATGTATGGATTAATTTCTACGTCACGTGGAACTTGCTCGCTATTTTTTTGGGCAGTTTTGGATAGCACCGAAGAGATTGTGCTTGTGGAGAACTTTTCCTTGCTTCCTAGGTGTTCCTAATTTGGAGGAGAACTTAGGAACCAAGTTCGACACCTTTTCGTTGAGGTATGAGTTCAGTTTGGGCACCCGAATGCTTATGATGTTGTTTGCTGGATTTCTACGACTAACCCAGTGTTTTCGCAATTGTGCTTAATCCGGCAGGAGTTTTAGGGAGGTTTTTGGTTCGTTGGAACCACGGAAGCCTGAGGAACGTGCACACCAAGTTTCAGCCCGATCGAACTCTAGATCGACACATTCCAGGTGGGTTGGATTTCTTTCGAAATCAGCGAACTTCTTATTATGTCTATTGTGTAGTTATCAGCATGCTAGTGATAGGGCTTGCTCTTGATATTTATGATAGTTCTAGAGTTGTGGAACTCTGACTAGCACCCCTGTCATATGTTGCATGATATCTGACAAGACTTTGAAAAACTCTCAACTTGGGTATACTTTTGTCACGCCTCGGGGTCGAAACTGCGCCCCGGGCTCGCCAACAGATCCGCCACCTATGCCAACCTGCAGAGGCGAAGCGTCCTACCTGCAAGAAAAGTACAACAGCTAAATAAAATATCAGAGCTATAAATAAAAACCTGCTGTATAACTAAAATCAATCACTGTACAACTGGAAATAATACACAATGTCCGTCTCCCAAAAATAATAATCAAACAATATCCTCATATACAAGTTCTGAACTCAACTGGGAGGTATCTCCAATAAATACAATAGTGTACAGTCTCTCGATACATATCATCCTCACTACAACAGTCTCTCAAAAGAGGAAAAATAAAATAACTAATCTAAAGAAGATCTCCTCTGAAGGGGGGTACCGCTACTCTCCAACGACGGGTAGGGATCTAGCTCGCGACTCTCTCGCCTCGATCAACAACCGCAGAATCAGCAACACCCGCTAAGACTCTGCAAAACAAAGGAGAGGAAGGGAAAAGGAGGGGGAAAACCCCCAGAGGGTGTGAGAACTACACCAAAAAGGGAGTTCTCAGTGGGTACCACCGCCAGACTCGACGGTCTGCCCACTAAGTCCTCAAGAGACATAAATTAACCAAAGCCGTAAAGACTGAAATAAGGAAGCTGGAGACTCTCAACAGCTATCATGCCTCTATCTAAATGCCCAAAAGGGGAGAACCAAAGAATGGTATGCAACCACCAGCACATGAAGTGCACACTCGACCCAATCGATAGACCAGTAATGCCTGCCATGCCTGCCATGCCTGCCATGCCTGCTATGCCTGCCATGCCTCTCGTACAACGGTCAACAACTCACAATGACCTTGGGACAACCGTCGATCCCCAAACGGTTCCCAACAACACTAGCACTGGTCTAAACACGGCTACTAGACTCCACTCGGTCCCCCTGACACGAGTGTAACAGTAACGTAAACATCTGTAATAAACCCAATCTAGTGACGCCAGAAATACTGGTACTGCCTGCTGTGCCTGACGAATCGGGTATGCTGGCCAATGCATAACACCGATAAGGGATAGGAGTCTCAAGGACTCAAAGTAAGTAACAGATCGGCAACTATTACCGTCCGATCGCAAACAAAAGTAAGTAACAGATCGGCCACTCTAGCCGTCCGATCGCATACTCCGGAGTGGCACCCGAGGGGAGCGACCCACACGAGTAAAGTATCAGGGATAGGAGTCTCAAGGACTCAAAGTAAGTAACAGATCGGCAACTATTACCGTCCGATCGTAAACAAAAGTAAGTAACATATCGGCCACTCTAACTGTCCGATCGCACACTCCGGTGTGGCACTCGAGGGGAGCGACCCACACGAGTAAAGTATCACCGGGCAATATCCGCGCCGGTGTGATAAGTAACAAAAGCAGGAATGGATCATGACTCTGATCAAAGTGGGAAACTCTTGTTGAGTTATGAATCCCAAAGGATCTAAATAGGTACTATCAAACAACTAGAGGGGGGGGTGAATAGGTGTAATACTTAAAAACTCAATCTCAGTGCAAAATAAAAACCAATGCGGAAAATAAAAACAGCACACCGAGATTTACGTGGAAACTCCAATCCAGGAGAAAAACCACGGGACCAACACGCAATAACAATCCACTAAGAATAGAAGAATAACAAGGTGATTACCGACTCCACGGACTCAACCCCTCCTTCAGCTTCTTCGGACCTTGCGCTGACCGGTTGGATGTCCACGCAATAACAATCCCTAAGAAAAGAAGAATAACAAGGTGATTACCGTCTCCACGGATTTAACCCCTCCTTCAATTTCTTGGACCTCGCACTCCACCGATTTTGCACGTCCACTGCACACGTTCGAATCCACGAACGCCACTCGAATCCACGAGCACACGTTTCGAATCCACGAAACGCCTTTAGCACACCGAATCTACGATGCCACGTCGAATCCACGACGCAAACTCAGTCGATAAGAATATTGACTTCGATGGTGATCCTTTGCTTAGATTCTCATTGAGGAACCGTAGAAAAAATCTCTAAACAAAGATTAGATCAATTTGACAAAAGATATGTTCTTGAAAGAACCGTCGAATTGACCTAAAAGAGGCTATGAAGAAGATCGATAAAAACCTAGCCTCTAGGGTTGCTCTCAAGTGTTTTATGAGTTGATCGGCCGTAGCTCCCCCGTTTTTGAGAAACCCTAAATGTCTATTTATAGTTTAGAAACCTTTGGAAAGAGATAAGAATCAAAAACATACCTTATCTGGAAATTTTCAGGACGGCGATCCGGATCGGATTTACTGCGATCCGGATCGTCGTAACGAGATTGACGATTCCAGAAAACCAAGGGTTCGGGATCCGGATTGCAAGGTCCGATCCGGATCGTTCATGCAATTCAGCAAAGTCCCATGTTCGGGATCCGGATCGGAATGGCCTAGGATCCGGATTGAAATTGCCAATGAACAAGTACCCTTCGGGATCCGGATTGCATCATCTGATCCGGATCCTGAACATGCCCCATGTCCAGTTTTTGATTTTTATGCAATTAAAAATTCTTCCAAGTGTTTCTACACTATAAGAAAGTATTCGGATCACCACAATTATTTAGTTAAACATACCTGATCCTCTTGAATACTTTCTTCTTGAGATTGATGTAACTGATCCACAATTCTTCAACTTCAATCTTCAAGACTCAAGACACTGAGTGCCAACTTGAGCTCTTGTTGAATCTTTTCTAAGTCTTTGATTGCTGATTGACAATTTGATCCCTTTAAGACTCCGACTCAACTCACTGACTTGACTCACGAAATATGCCAACACCAAAATGCCGTAACAATCTCCCCCTTTGGCAATTTCGTGACAAAACCCAAAAATACATAAAAGCGCTCAAGTCACTCATCTTAAACCAAAAAGTCAAAAAGTCCAAAACATTGATTTTCTTTGCGTGAAAGATCCAATAAATACAAAATTACATTTGAACCAAACAGTCCTAGAACATACTCTATGACTTAGGACTTGGAGTCTTAAAGTGATGTAATTCCTGCAAAACAAAACTCCAAACAAAATCAAACGTTAGTCGTTAGAAATTAGAATCCTGCATTTGATCCGTCTTCCTTTTGGTTCTTTTGTTTTTCGGCTCTTTCAATTTTTCTTTGTCTCCCCCTATCTTGAGCATCTCTAACATGTTCTCCATGTTCTTGAGCATCTATGTTCTCTCCCTTTGTGGTACGATCATCATTTTCCGTTCTCCCCCATTTTTCCATTTTCGTTTCGTTTGTCCTCTCTTGATGATCTCATCTCCGTCATTTCTCTTCTCCCCCTTTTTGTCACAAATTGTCAAACAGTGAACATACTAGACAAAAGGAAATCACTAACAACATCAGTTCAAAGAGAAAGAGAGATAAAAGCTCAGTTCCGGTATATAACAAAAATGCAGATTGCGTACCGGTACCAGAAGGCAAAAAAACTAATAATTCCTTGAAACAAATCCAAATTTTAGAATCTTTTCAAATACCGATTTGTATTCCATCAAGAAAACAATTTAAGTGCTTTAACCAATGAATTAACAAGATGTCATTCAATCCAATTAATTTCACAAGATTAAAAAGATTTACTCCTAAATCATGAAAAACAAAGATAAAACATTATAAACAGTTTTTCATGTTATATTCATCAAACACAAGTCATCAAAAATAATCTTGAGATCCAAAGTCTATCAAGATGTAACGGATGTACAAAGATGACTTACAGAAATTTCTAAATGACATCAATTTGATTTCTTACCCTTTCAAATTTGAGATAAGCACTAAAATACCTAAGGGTGGCTCTTTGAGCATCTTTCAACTATCCCACCTTATACCAACCAGGAGATTGTTCAAAATATAAGAGTTTTGCATATAAATCTCCAAATGCTTCAACTAAAGATTTTCTCATAAAATACTATCAAGCATCCATAACATGTGGTAGCTTCACACACAAACCGGACGACCGGGGTGACAGCTCTTTCCAACATGTGGTGGTAGTTTTCACACTCCTTTCGGATGTAACTCTTTCCACATCTTTTGCAAATTATTTCAATACCCTTGTAAGAATGCAATCTCTTACGTGAAAGAATTATATCCCAAATTTTAGTCTATCGGTTGTCTCACGTTTATCACAATGAATTCACACAACCGAGATAGATTAAGCATCTAAAGATCACACATGATTTCTAAAATTTGATGCTTATAATATCAAAAACTACTATAATGAAGTATCTTCAAGATTATGATTAAGGAGTAAAGTTGATAATCCAAATAAAATTAATTTGGAGTGAATAAAAGTGAAGCCCTTTTTATTCAATGCACTTGTTCAGTAAAAAACCCTTTTGTTCAAAAACAAAGTATAAAAACGAAGAGCATTGAAAAACATGTAATGCAAAGATTAAGAAAGATATGAAGGGAAAACCAATCAAAGCATTACATACAGTCATAAGCTATTTAGAACTTAAGACAAGGAAAGATATCACCTTTCCGAATCCAAAATCGCTGGATTTTGGGTTGTCTTGATTCGTTGTGGCCGGGGGTTGTCCGCTTTGACTGTTGGTCCACCTTAGGTCTTTGCCTCGCAATGATCCACTTGTATGATTGATGTTGTGGCTCGGACCATTGGTGGGTTGAGTGAACTCCTTTGACTTGATGTATCTTTTGAGTCCGTTGAGTCCGCCCCGTAGATGAAGTTGCCGAAGGATTTTTCTTTCTCTTTTTCGGACAATTCTTCACCAAATGTCCTTCAAGTCCACAAAGGTGACACGTTCTTCCTCTCAATTTGAATGTGGAACTTGAAGCATGCACAGTTTGATCCTTCTTAAATCCCAAAACAACCTTGCTTGTTTGACCTAATCCGGACATACAATCAAATTTCTTGGAAACGGTTGAAAGCCTTTGTATGTCGGATTTGAGTTCATGAACTTGCTTGGTCAATGCTTGGTTGGTGACATGAATCTCCTCAAACTGCTTTTCAAGAAAATCAATCTTGTTAATATGGGAATTAACGATCGTTTCCGATTGATTTAACTTTTCTTGGAGGATTTTATTATTATTCAATAAACGTCCTTGTTCCTCCTCGAGATCATGAAGTTTTATCTTTAAAGCATGATTCTCGTCTTGATTCTCAAGTCGTTGCTTCCTCAACTTCTTGATATGCTTGGCCATCTTCTTAGATTCCGCAAGAAGTTGTTGATATGCCTCAACGAGTTCTTCCTCGTCCGACTCCCCCTCACTTGATGGCTCTCCGCCGGTTGTTGATGTTTCATACAAAATCAAAGGAGTAGAGTCAGTGACTAATGATGATAAACAATTATTAGAAGAGGGAAAATGAGAGGCATGAGAAGCAACGATTTTTTCCTCTTTACTTGAGGTCGATTCATTAGAAGTAGAATCGTCCCAAGTTTTCGCTTGCAAAGCCTTCTTTTTATATGATTTCGGAGAAGGACAATTCGTTGAAAAATGGCCGTAGCCTTTGCATCGATAGCATTGGATTTCCCCTTCGAAATCATCTTTTTCTTTTTCTTAGAAGGTTTTGCAAAGCTTTTGAGGTTAGAGGATTTAGAACCCGATGATCCTTTAGAAGGTTTCGTGGATGAAGATCCATCGGTTCGATTCTTCCAAAATTTCCGACGAAATTTCTTTACGATCCGCGCCAATTGTTCTTCAAAATCGGGCAAAAAGAGATTCATCGTCGGAACTTGATTCGCTATCTTCTTCCTTTGTTGATTTGAATGCAATACCTGTAAGCTTAGAAGAAGACTTGGAAGAAACTTGATTAGTAGGAAAAGTCATTTCATAAGTTTGCAAAGCACCTACTAATTCCTCTACACTCATCGCATCCGGATGACTAACGGTTTCAATGGCGGTAACCTTTGCCCTAAACCGTTCCGGAAGAGTCCGAAGTATCTTTCTTACAACTTTCGACTCCGGGATCTTTTCTCCTAAATTAGCACATGTATTTAATACATCTTGAAGTCTAGTGTAATAATCTGTAAACAATTCATGCTCTTCCATATGAATAGAGTCAAATTGACTTGTAAGCATCTAGAGCTTTTGAATTTTTACAAGATTAGTACCCTCATGTGTAATTTTGAGAATATCCCAAATTTCCTTCGCGGTTTCACACGCGGAAATTCGTGTGAACTCAGTCGAGGAAAGAGAATTAAATAAGCGTTCATACCTTTCCCATTGTAAGAAGATCTTTCAAATTCCTCTTTGGACCATCTAGAGCGAGGTTTTGGGGTAGTAGAATTTCCTACTTCCTCAACGGATGCACCCAACCGTATTCCACGGATTGCCATACCCGCTCATCAATTGCGATGAGAAAAAGCTCTCATCCGCACTTTCCAATAAGCATAATTAGTCCCATCAAAAAAGAGGAGGTCTATAAATATTACCACTTTCACCCAACATGATAGATAACCTAAAACCCTCTCTGATACCACTTGTTGAGTTATGAATCCCAAAGGATCTAAATAGGTACTATCAAACAACTAGAGGGGGGGTGAATAGGTGTAATACTTAAAAACTCAATCTCAGTGCAAAATAAAAACCAATGCGGAAAATAAAAACAGCACACCGAGATTTACGTGGAAACTCCAATCCAGGAGAAAAACCACGGGACCAACACGCAATAACAATCCACTAAGAATAGAAGAATAACAAGGTGATTACCGACTCCACGGACTCAACCCCTCCTTCAGCTTCTTCGGACCTTGCGCTGACCGGTTGGATGTCCACGCAATAACAATCCCTAAGAAAAGAAGAATAACAAGGTGATTACCGTCTCCACGATTTAACCCCTCCTTCAATTTCTTGGACCTCCGCGCTCCACCGATTTTGCACGTCCACTGCACACGTTCGAATCCACGAACGCCACTCGAATCCACCGAGCACACGTTTCGAATCCACGAAAACGCCTTTAGCACACCGATCCACGATGCCACGTCGAATCCACGACGCAAATCAGTCGATAAGAATATTGACTTCGATGGTGATCCTTTGCTTAGATTCTCATTGAGGAACCGTAGAAAAAATCTCTAAACAAAGATAGATCAATTCGACAAAAGATATGTTCTTGAAAGAACCGTCGAATTGACCTAAAAGAGGCTATGAAGAAGATCGATAAAAACCTAGCCTCTAGGGTTGCTCTCAAGTGTTTTATGAGTGATCGGCCGTAGCTCCCCGTTTTTGAGAAACCCTAAATGTCTATTTATAGTTTAGAAACCTTTGGAACAGAGGATAAGAATCAAAAACATACCTTATCTGGAAATTTTCAGGACGGCGATCCGGATCGGATTTACTGCGATCCGGATCGTCGTAACGAGATTGACGATTCCAGAAAACCAAGGTCGGGATCCGGATTGCAAGGTCCGATCCGGATCGTTCATGCAATTCAGCAAAGCCCATGTTCGGGATCCGGATCGGAATGGCCTAGGATCCGGATTGAAATTGCCAATGAACAAGTACCCTTCGGATCCGGATTGCATCAATCTGATCCGGATCCTGAACTGCCCCATGTCCAAGTTTTTGATTTTTATGCAATTAAAAATTCTTCCAAGTGTTTCTACACTATAAGAAAGTATTCGGATCCCCACAATTATTTAGTTAAACCTACCTGATCCTCTTGATACTTTCTTCTTGAGATTGATGTAACTGATCCACATTCTTCAACTTCAATCTTCAAGACTCAAGACACTGAGTGCCAACTTGAGCTCTTGTTGAATCTTTTCTAAGTCTTTGATTAGCTGATGACAATTTGATCCCTTTAGACTCCGACTCAACTCACTGACTTGACTCACGAAATATGCCAATACCAAAATGCCGTAAC
>CM055063.1:36206830-36238363 GCA_029204045.2 Tillandsia leiboldiana
AATATGCCAATACCAAAATGCCGTAACAATCTCCCCCTTGGCAATTTCGTGACCAAAACCCAAAATACATAAAAGCGCTCAAGTCACTCATCTTAAACCAAAAAGTCAAAAAGTCCAAAACATTGATTTTCTTTGCGTGAAAGATCCAATAAATACAAAATTACATTTGAACCAAACAGTCCTAGAACATACTCTATGACTTAGGACTTGGAGTCTTAAAGTGATGTAATTCCTGCAAAAACAAAACTCCAAAACAAAATCAAAACGTTAGTCGTTAGAAATTAGAAATCCTGCATTTGATCCGTCTTCCTTGTGGTTCTTTTGTTTTTTTCGGCTCTTTCAATTTTTCTTTGTCTCCCCCTATCTTGAGCATCTCTAACATGTTCTCCATGTTCTTGAGCATCTATGTTCTCTCCCTTTGTGGTACGATCATCATTTTCCGTTCTCCCCCATTTTTTCCATTTTCGTTTCGTTTGTCCTCTCTTGATGATCTCATCTCCGTCATTTCTCTTCTCTCCCCTTTTTGTCACAAATTGTCAAACAGTGAACATACTAGACAAAAGGAAATCACTAACAACATCAGTTCAAATGAGAAAGAGAGATAAAAGCTCAGTTCCGGTATATAACAAAAATGCAGATTGCGTACCGGTACCAGAAGGCAAAAAAAACTAATAATTCCTTGAAACAAATCCAATTTTAGAATCTTTTCAAATACCGATTTGTATTCCATCAAGAAAACAATTTAAGTGCTTTAACCAATGAATTAACAAGATGTCATTCAATCCAATTAATTTCACAAGATTAAAAAGATTTACTCCTAAATCATGAAAAAACAAAGATAAAACATTATAAACAGTTTTTCATGGTTATATTCAGCAAACACAAGTCATCAAAAATAATCTTGAGATCCAAAGTCTATCAAGATGTAACGGATGTACAAAGATGACTTACAGAAATTTCTAAATGACATCAATTTGATTTCTTACCCTTTCAAATTTGAGATAAGCACTAAAATACCTAAGGGTGGCTCTTTGAGCATCTTTCAACTATCCCCCTTATACCAACCAGGAGATTGTTCAAAATATAAGAGTTTTGCATATAAATCTCCAATGCTTCAACTAAAGATTTTCTCATAAAATACTATCAAGCATCCATAACATGTGGTAGCTTCACACACAAACCGGACGACCGGGGGTGACAGCTCTTTCCAACATGTGGTGGTAGTTTTCACACTCCTTTCGGATGTAACTCTTTCCACATCTTTTGCAAATTATTTCAATACCCTTGTAAGAATGCAATCTCTTTACGTGAAAGAATTATATCCCAAATTTTAGTCTATCGGTTGTCTCACGTTTATCACAATGAATTCACACAACCGAGATAGAGTAAGCATCTAAAGATCACACATGATTCTAAAATTTGATGCTTATAATATCAAAAACTACTATAATGAAGTATCTTCAAGATTATGATTAAGGAGTAAAGTTGATAATCCAAATAAAATTAATTTGGAGTGAATAAAAGTGAAGCCCTTTTTATTCAATGCACTTGTTCAGTAAAAAACCCTTTTGTTCAAAAACAAAGTATAAAACGAAGAGCATTGAAAAACATGTAATGCAAAGATTAAGAAAGATATGAAGGGAAAACCAATCAAGCATTACATACAGTCATAAGCTATTTAGAACTTAAGACAAGGAAAGATATCACCTTTCCGAATCCAAAATCGCTGGATTTTGGGTTGTCTTGATTCGTTGTGGCCGGGGGTTGTCCGCTTTGACTGTTGGTCCACCTTAGGTCTTTGCCTCGCAATGATCCACTTGTATGATTGATGTTGTGGCTCGGACCATTGGTGGGTTGAGTGAACTCCTTTGACTTGATGTATCTTTTGAGTCCGTTGAGTCCGCCCCGTAGATGAAGTTGCCGAAGGATTTTTCTTTCTCTTTTTCGGACAATTCTTCACCAAATGTCCTTCAAGTCCACAAAGGTGACACGTTCTTCCTCTCAATTTGAATGTGGAACTTGAAGCATGCACAGTTTGATCCTTCTTAAATCCCAAAACAACCTTGCTTGTTTGACCTAATCCGGACATACAATCAAATTTCTTGGAAACGGTTGAAAGCCTTTGTATGTCGGATTTGAGTTCATGAACTTGCTTGGTCAATGCTTGGTTGGTGACATGAATCTCCTCAAACTGCTTTTCAAGAAAATCAATCTTGTTAATATGGGAATTAACGATCGTTTCCGATTGATTTAACTTTTCTTGGAGGATTTTATTATTATTCAATAAACGTCCTTGTTCCTCCTCGAGATCATGAAGTTTTATCTTTAAAGCATGATTCTCGTCTTGATTCTCAAGTCGTTGCTTCCTCAACTTCTTGATATGCTTGGCCATCTTCTTAGATTCCGCAAGAAGTTGTTGATATGCCTCAACGAGTTCTTCCTCGTCCGACTCCCCCTCACTTGATGGCTCTCCCGCCGGTTGTTGATGTTTCATACAAAATCAAAGGAGTAGAGTCAGTGACTAATGATGATAAACAATTATTAGAAGAGGGAAAATGAGAGGCATGAGAAGCAACGATTTTTTCCTCTTTACTTGAGGTCGATTCATTAGAAGTAGAATCGTCCCAAGTTTTCGCTTGCAAAGCCTTCTTTTTATATGATTTCGGAGAAGGACAATTCGTTGAAAAATGGCCGTAGCCTTTGCATCGATAGCATTGGATTTCCCCTTCGAAATCATCTTTTTCTTTTTCTTTAGAAGGTTTTGCAAAGCTTTTGAGGTTAGAGGATTTAGAACCCGATGATCCTTTAGAAGGTTTCGTGGATGAAGATCCATCGGTTCGATTCTTCCAAAATTTCCGACGAAATTTCTTTACGATCCGCGCCAATTGTTCTTCAAAATCGGCAAAAGAGATTTCATCGTCGGAACTTGATTCGCTATCTTCTTCCTTTGTTGATTTGAATGCAATACCTGTAAGCTTAGAAGAAGACTTGGAAGAAACTTGATTAGTAGGAAAAGTCATTTCATAAGTTTGCAAAGCACCTACTAATTCCTCTACACTCATCTCATCCGGATGACTAACGGTTTCAATGGCGGTAACCTTTGCCCTAAACCGTTCCGGAAGAGTCCGAAGTATCTTTCTTACAACTTTCGACTCCGGGATCTTTTCTCCTAAATTAGCACATGTATTTAATACATCTTGAAGTCTAGTGTAATAATCTGTAAACAATTCATGCTCTTCCATATGAATAGAGTCAAATTGACTTGTAAGCATCTAGAGCTTTTGAATTTTTACAAGATTAGTACCCTCATGTGTAATTTTGAGAATATCCCAAATTTCCTTCGCGGTTTCACACGCGGAAATTCGTGTGAACTCAGTCGAGGAAAGAGAATTAAATAAAGCGTTCATACCTTTCCCATTGTAAGAAGATCTTTCAAATTCCTCTTTGGACCATCTAGAGCGAGGTTTTGGGGTAGTAGAATTTCCTACTTCCTCAACAGGATGCACCCAACCGTATTCCACGGATTGCCATACCCGCTCATCAATTGCGATGAGAAAAGCTCTCATCCGCACTTTCCAATAAGCATAATTAGTCCCATCAAAAAGAGGAGGTCTATAAATATTACCACTTTCACCCAACATGATAGATAAACCTAAAACCCTCTCTGATACCACTTGTTGAGTTATGAATCCCAAAGGATCTAAATAGGTACTATCAAACAACTAGAGGGGGGGTGAATAGGTGTAATACTTAAAAACTCAATCTCAGTGCAAAATAAAAACCAATGCGGAAAATAAAAACAGCACACCGAGATTTACGTGGAAACTCCAATCCAGGAGAAAAACCACGGGACCAACACGCAATAACAATCCACTAAGAATAGAAGAATAACAAGGTGATTACCGACTCCACGGACTCAACCCCTCCTTCAGCTTCTTCGGACCTTGCGCTGACCGGTTGGATGTCCACGCAATAACAATCCCTAAGAAAAGAAGAATAACAAGGTGATTACCGTCTCCACGGATTTAACCCCTCCTTCAATTTCTTGGACCTCGCGCTCCACCGATTTTGCACGTCCACTGCACACGTTCGAATCCACGAACGCCACTCGAATCCACGAGCACACGTTTCGAATCCACGAAACGCCTTTAGCACACCGAATCCACGATGCCACGTCGAATCCACGACGCAAACTCAGTCGATAAGAATATTGACTTCGATGGTGATCCTTTGCTTAGATTCTCATTGAGGAACCGTAGAAAAAATCTCTAAACAAAGATTAGATCAATTCGACAAAAGATATGTTCTTGAAAGAACCGTCGAATTGACCTAAAAGAGGCTATGAAGAAGATCGATAAAAACCTAGCCTCTAGGGTTGCTCTCAAGTGTTTTATGAGTTGATCGGCCGTAGCTCCCCCGTTTTTGAGAAACCCTAAATGTCTATTTATAGTTTAGAAACCTTTGGAAAGAGATAAGAATCAAAAACATACCTTATCTGGAAATTTTCAGGACGGCGATCCGGATCGGATTTACTGCGATCCGGATCGTCGTAACGAGATTGACGATTCCAGAAAACCAAGGGTTCGGGATCCGGATTGCAAGGTCCGATCCGGATCGTTCATGCAATTCAGCAAAGTCCCATGTTCGGGATCCGGATCGGAATGGCCTAGGATCCGGATTGAAATTGCCAATGAACAAGTACCCTTCGGGATCCGGATTGCATCATCTGATCCGGATCCTGAACATGCCCCATGTCCAGTTTTTGATTTTTATGCAATTAAAAATTCTTCCAAGTGTTTCTACACTATAAGAAAGTATTCGGATCACCACAATTATTTAGTTAAACATACCTGATCCTCTTGAATACTTTCTTCTTGAGATTGATGTAACTGATCCACAATTCTTCAACTTCAATCTTCAAGACTCAAGACACTGAGTGCCAACTTGAGCTCTTGTTGAATCTTTTCTAAGTCTTTGATTGCTGATTGACAATTTGATCCCTTTAAGACTCCGACTCAACTCACTGACTTGACTCACGAAATATGCCAACACCAAAATGCCGTAACAACTCTGTCCACTAGAGAAATCAGATACCCAATCTGGTGCATAAATAAATATCCGGTCAACCGCCCAATATCCGCGGTTGCCGCAAAGCCCCACAACTAATCCAACCTGTCCCAGACACCAAGTCCCGACTACACTACCCAGAACCCCTGCTCGAACCCGAGCAACACAGACCACCTGACTAACAAAGAAGGAGGAAAGGATAACATGGTTTCTCCTAAGTCAAGTTCCAAAAGTAGTGCAGCAGTAAAAGATGGCCTAACTACATGTCCATGCAAGCATGCTTTGTCCTCAGAAACAATAAAAGTGGGTGAAACATATATTAGTAAAGCATGCTAAAATATTCCTACTATGGTATACCAATCTCACCCAAGTAGGCCATTCCTTGCTTACCTCTTGCTCATATCGGTTGTACAACAAATATGCCTGTTATCAATCATAGAGGGGTGATATCCCCACATGTGCACTTACATTCACCAGAATATAAAACCTTATCAATAATAAGCTTACCCACCTGAAGTGCTCAATCCAAGGCAAACCTGGGGTCGGTGAAGTGTGTAGACGCTCACAGTCCAAATTCTGCCGAAACTGCACCCTCGGTAAATATCGCGCAAACCTTGGCTCCAAACAGCTGAAAACACCCAGTATCCACTATCTTCAATTTCCCCCAGTTCCAACAGGTTCAGAAACACTCGCGAACCCTCCTCGGGACAACAATAAAGTTCAACATTACACTTAATCCAAAAATATTCCAAGTATACACAATCTGCAAAAACAACCTCAAATATGTGAAATTTCCACCTACAGAACGGACTCAGAAAAATCCAACAAAAATACTGTCGCGTTCCTCGCATCGATACCTTCGAAACGAGTACCTGTACGTCAAATTCCGAGCCCCGTAGGCCGAGTTACAAATTCCACAACACAGGGCTCTCACAAACACACAACCATACATCTGTATTTCCATGCACAGATAAAGGGAGAAAAATCTACCTCCGGGCAAGCCTCAAAAAAATCCAATAAAAATACGGAGATAATCCTCGCGTCGAGTAGATGAAAAACGTGTACAAGCACGTCTCTATCCGATGCCCGGTTGCGGAGATAAAAATCCGGCAAGGTGTCGCTGTCCAGAAATTCCATCAGAAAATGGGGTCCCAGTAAGCATGGAAAACTTCTCGAAAAGCGCGAAACTAGGGGAAGCAGAAAATACCAAGATCGTAGCTCTGTCTGTCGTGGATCCAACGGCGCAAGAATCGCCTGAAACGGAGGTCAGAGTAGGCCGGGGGAGCTCGTACACCGAAACGCGACGAAGGGGAACGCAAATGGACGAGCGTCGCGCCGCGCCGTAAAAATGGAAACCTCGATAAGCGTGCCACCAAAAAATCATAGAAATCCTCTAGAGGGTGCGCAACACGTAGGGGAGCAACTTTGCCGAAGGCCTCCAGTCGGTTTGAAGCTCAGAAACGCGGAAAAAGGGGAAGAAGAAGAAGCTCGGATCCTTAAATAGGCCAAGAAAACAAATGAAGAAATGACGGCTGTGTCCCCACTTCCGGGCGCCCGAAAAATCCGGGCTGCTACAGTGTTGGGCCCGGCCCAACACTGTGCAGGCCCGAATCCCCCACAGGCCTCCACGTCGCCCGCCAAACAGGCGACAGCCGTGCGGGGCCATCCCCCGCACGACACGTGGCCCAACGGGGAGCCGAAACGTGGCCGGCTCCAGTCAACGCGCGCCCACGTGCGCGACAGTGCCGCCGCCTGCCATCACTGCACGCACGCGCCCCGAGGCAGCCAGCACCCGCTCCGTTGACCCGGCGCACAACACCGCACCAACCGCACGCTGCCACGTGTCACCCTCCGGTCCACCGTACACCCATGCCTTCCCGTGGGCCGCGCCTGCTGCGCCGATCAATCTCAACATGCCACGTGTCCTGCCCCCTGGTGCACGCCGGCCCGTGGACCGCGCGCCTGCCCGCGCGCTGCCCGCGGCCGCTCCGCCGCCTACCCGAGCTCGTCCGCCGCGCTCCGCCGCTGCCTGCCGCCGCCGCCGCTGCCCGCCGGCTGCCGGAGTTACTGTTCCGGTGTGAACAGTAACCAGTGGCGCAAAAATCAAGTAAGTAGCCCAATTTCATCGTTTTCGCGCGCTGAGTCCAAATCCGCTGTCCGTTTTGCCAAATTCCAACTCTAAAAATTGTCGAAGGCATCCGGAAAGGTGTTCTTTTGTCCAAACTTCACGCTGAGCCCAATTTTAATATCCATTGTGCGCGAAACCACTTCTAAGCATTCGACGGGGTCATCTGACTACTCTCGTAATCCATTTTAAGCCCGAAGTCCATCACTTGTGTCCAAATTGTGCACAAACACCACCGACACACCACGTAGGCCTCCAGGAGCTGCTGGTCATACTGTAGGAGCCCTGCAGAGATCCAGGTCACCACAACTTTAACTGTTTTTAGATCTCCTACACTTGCATTATTTTACATCTTGACTTAGAGTGTATCCTCGCCCGGTTATTGGGCTGAGTGGTCGGGGTTGTAGTGACCCGAATCTTTTTGTTACTTGACTGCGTGTTCGGCGGCGTGTTGACACCTATTTTTGGTGTGTCGAGTGCATTTGCGTGCCAAACGAACGCGAGAAACGGACTCAGTGCGAAAAATTGAGCAAACTCAAATTTTGAGTTTTTGGCCGGATTTGGGCGCCCATAAATGGAATCTGGGCGCTCGGAAGCTCGGTGCAGTGCACCGCGACCACGGAGCCGCTGGCGGGACATGCGTCGCAGCGTGGTTGGTTAGTGTTGGACACACATCGGGCCATGGTTGCCCGATAGGGGACACACGTCCACGTCTCATTGGCGCAGAGTAAGAGCGCGTCAGGCGGCGCGTGGAGTCCCCGTACGCGGGACACGCGTTGCGCCGCGCCCAACCACCCCGGCGGCGATGCATGGCATGAGCGAAGCCATTGATCTGAGTTTCGGGCGCACGCCGGATGACCACCACGTGTCCCTCCCCTGCGCCCGAATGTTTCAGGCGCCCGAAAATGCACCCAAAATTTGAGTTTCAGGTGATTTTGTGAGCCTATAAATAGCCCCCTTCTCCTCTATTTTCAGAGTTTTGGAAGTAGGATTTCTGGAGAGCTTTTACAGAGAGGAAGCCCATCTTCTTCCCCACCATCATTGAGCACATGGAGAGTATTAGAGGCTCCATCTTCATCTTCTTCCCCAAGCTTGGAGAACTCCACCATTGTTGCAGCAGCAGCCTTCTTCATCGACGTTTAGTGCGCGGCCTCCCCAAGACAAACCCCTTGAAGTTTCTGGCTGAAATTTGGAGGAGACCTTCACAAGAGGTATACATACAACTTTCCTATTGATCACTTTCCTCCATTCTTGAGTTTTCTTAGGGTTTTTACTTCAACTCTAGAGCCGTTGTGCACAGGGCAGAGTTTTGGACTGTGTTTGGTATTTATGGATTTTCTTGATTGTTTGTGTATGGATTTTGAAGTTTAAGGACTTTATTTTCATCTACACTCACAGAGGAACGCATTGGTACTATTCTTGGAGGATTTGGAGGTGATTTACCTAGGATAATTACTATTTTTTTGTTGACCTCGTGACAGAGCTAAGTGCAGATTTACAGTGTTGAGCATTGTGTTGATGTTTGGACTTTAGGTGTCACGCCGCAGGGTCGAAACTGCGACCCGGGCTCACCAACAGATCCACCACCCATACGAAAAACCCTGCATAGGCGAAGCGTCAAACCTGCAAGAAAAGTCTACAACTAAACATATATCAGAGCTATAAAGAAAACTACTGTAAAACTAAAATCCAATCACTGTACAACTGGAAATAAAGATACGATATCCATCTCCCAAATACGATCATATACAAAATCCTCTGATACAAAAACTCAGAATTCTACAAGGAGGTAAACAGAAATGATACATCAGTGTACAGGCTCTCAGTACAAGTCAGATCCTCACAATACAAATGTCTCTCAAATGTAAAAACAAATAAACCAACTGATGACTGTACTAATAGATCTCCAATGAAGGGGTACCACTACTGCTACTCTCCAAAGACAGGTAAGGATCTAGCTCGCGACTCCCTCGCCTCGATCTGAAGGATCAGCAACTAGATCTAGAGCAACAGGAACTAGAGAAGGGGTCCCCGGAGAAAAATACACCACATCGGGTGTGAGAACTACATCCCATAGTAGTTCTCAGTGGGTACTGCAACCAAACCCGACGGTCTGCCCACTAAGTCTACTAGAGGCATAAAGTAATAAATACAGTACTGAAAGGAAAGGAGCTGGAAAATAACTCTACAGCTACTATACCTCTATCTAAATGCTCAAGAAGTGGAACAGATGGAAACATGATGCATCTACTAACTCTCAAATATAATCACCCAATCTACACTGACTGCCACAAGGGGTCCAGTCAAACCTGCGCCCACCTACTGCCGCACATCCACAAGAGGACGGGTCTACCGTAGGGCGTCCGTGACTGCCAAAACTGGCCCAGCCAGAGGGACTGCGTCGACAAGTCGCGATAGCAAAGTAACAGGCCCAACTCCGGAGTGGCACTCGAGGGGCGCGACCCCACCGAGGAAAGTATCCGCGCATCTCTGTCGAGCTCAATATGGCTCATGCAGGCTATAGTCCAAATCCACGATCAACAAGATCGACAGTAACTAACATCACATCTCTAACTCACTGGCCGGAAATACTCTCAGCCGGGACCACCGTCAACCCGACAGCTCCCACAATAGAACACCAAACTCGCAGATAACACGGGACGGACCGACACCATAAGGGTTCTGAAATCTCGATAGGTCGGTGCCTAGAACCCCAATCAAACAAGAACAGACTCCAGGCTCCGCCTATCGAAGTTCCCGACCCCCTTACAGTTCGGGATCACGACAACCTTGGTACAACATGCGGAAGACACCAACCAGGGTCCGAAAGTTCCGGGAAACTAACACCTACAACCCTATCAAACAAGAACAGGTTCCAGGCACGACCTCCGTCGCTTTCGTCCCGAAAAAGGAACGACCCCTAGAACCCAGATCACCCAAACTCTCTCGGGTGAGGAAGTTGTAATAAAAAGATGACAGTTATTACTAAAAATTATTTTAATCTGAGAAACCCAATTTAATATATTTTAGTTCTTTAATAAAAAAATCAGTTCAAGTAAGTTTTATTTTCCAAACCCCGAAGGGCTATTGCCTTCACCCAAATCAAACAAGAACAGGCTCCGGCGACCCGCTCGAAGTTTGGAAGGAAAACATTAGTTTACAAAAATTATATGTGTCCAAAAACAGTCTGGGTTCTAGGTCCTGCTATCACTAGAATACCACTGTCACTAACATAGTGACGATAAATAAAACAGGGAAATGCGATAACCCGGGACCACCGTTTACCCAAACGGCTCCCGACACAACTACAAGACTAGCTACACCTACCAGACTCCACTCTGCCCCCAAGCACGAGTGTAACATGCATCCCACACTAAAAGAAGATTCCGACCACTCGGCCCACTACCCGGTTAAGGAAAACACTATGTCCAGGAACAGAAGGTACAATGTGGATGTCTAAAGTATAAATAAGCCTAGCCCAAGTGAGAGTTTTCTACTAGTCTGGTTACATATGCAACATATGACAGGGTGCTAGGTCAAGTTCCAATAATAGCAATTAGTTTAAGTAAGCAGGATCAAGAAACATTAACCAACAGGATAACAATAACGACACAGGAAAGATGACATCTCTCTCTCTCTCTAGCATGCATTCTAATCCATCTCATAACATGCATGTTCCCTATAATAATAGAATTAGTAGATAGTCCATTGATTTTGGAGGCGAAGCAAACCCACCAGAAAGTGCAAATTGATCCAATGTCCAAAAAGGCTGGAACTGCACGGGGATAATCCTCGAATTCTCCCGATTCCAACGAGTCCAAAAACACCAGAAAACTCCTCCTGGGTACAAAGATATAGGCCAAACATTACAAACAATACAAAATTCCAAGTGTATAGTTTTGCTGAAATTTCAGTCCCAAAGAAGCATTATTATCACCTTCGTGGTAAATTCCAAAAATTCGAACAAAAATACGACGGTGATCCTCGTGAAGAGTAGATATCAATCGAGTCCTCAAACGTCGAATTCCGTTACTCGAGTGCTGAGATAAAAATCCGACAAGCCTCCGCTATCCAGAAAAACCACCAGCAGGAAAGGGGTTCAAAGATGCCTCGTAAACCATGCCAATAACTCAAAATGAGACGAAGTGATCAATACGGAAATCGAAGGCGTACCTCTCATGAACGCGCTGCCACAAAAATCGGCCCAAAATACCACCGGAGTAATCCGGGGGTCTCGCGGACTGAGAAGCGACGGTGGAAGGCGAAATCCAAGAAATGTTGCAGTGCGCCGCATCACAGAAAGCGCGGAAGTCGAGGCCTCCAAAAAATCTGAAAATCCCTCACAAGGTGGAGCACAAGGTGAAGAACAAAATCTCTTAAGCCCTCAGTCGCAGATGAGCTCGGGAAAAGGCCCGAAATCGCATCCTAAGGGGGGGTATTTATAGCCTCAACTGAACAAATCTAGAAATTCCATCCATGTCCCTACTTTCGGGCGCCCGGAAGTTTCGGGCTGCCACAGTGCACTCGAAACCCGCCCGATCTGAGCCGTTCATCCAGCGCCCGGAACCACCACAACGCACCACGTGTCCCCGAACAGGCAACAGTGGCGGCGGCCAACCGACTCGCGACATGTGGCCACGCCCCCGCGCCCGCCTTCGCGCGCGTCAACGCCTCGGTCGACGTGCCCATGTGCGCGCACATTGCGCTGCCGGCGCCCATGCCGCGCACGCCTCCCGAGGCAACTGCCTGCTCGCTTCGTGGACCACGCCCGTGCACCAGCCAATCCAACCCTGCCACGTGTCCAAACCGCACCAATAGGAAGATTCCACGTGGCACACACTCCCGCTGCACCGCGCGCCTGCCCGCCGCTGCCGGTGCTGCCCCTGGCACCGGAATAGTACCACACCGCCTCGAAAATCGTGCGCGTCATCCGGTCTCCGAAAAGAGCAAGTAAATAGTCCATTTTCATCGTTTTCGCACACTGAATCCAAATCCGATGTCCGTTTTGCCCAATTCCACTTCCAAAATTTGCCAAAAAATCCCAGAAAAGCAAACTTGATCCGTTTTTCATGCCGGGTCCAAATATGGGGTACGATTTGTGCGCACTCAACTCCAACACACAGTATAGGCCCCCAGAAGTCACTGATCACACTACAACCTCTCTGCGGAGATCCGGGTTATCACATTAGGGGTGCAGATTTTGTAGAGATTTTTGGTTCTTTTGTGAATCTCAGAGGTTAAACATATTGTTAGGGTCAAGGTGAGCATTTTCTCTTTTGATTGCAGTTGGAGATTCCATTTGGTTTGGCCCCTACACTTATTTTGAGTTCATGTTGATTTTGAATGCAGTTTTTGGACAGCATTGCTTAGATTGATTAATTAGATGGTTATGGGGACTTAAAGATAGATTTTTGTGGATTTGGGGCTGTTCTTGGGACAGAGGAGGACTTAGAAATCCAAGTTGGAGCTTTACCTTGAGGTATACGTTGTAGAAATTACTTCTCCCTTCATTGTTGTTGTTTGCTGGAATTTTCTGAAAATTTTGCGCAGTGTTCATTGATTTTGCAATTGTTCTCAAGCCAACAATGATCTTGAGGTGATTCTTGGTTCATTGGATTGGTAAGAGATAAGGGATCGTTCACGTCGATTTTCAGCACAATCAGACCCCGGATCGACTAGTTTCCAAGTGGGTTTCCTGAGCACATCAAACCTGTGATTTACCCACTTAGGCTATTAAAATTCAGCATGATGTATTTGATTCCATGACTCCCTATCATTATGTAAATCATGCTCAAATGGTTATTGTTGATGATACTTAGCCTACCTTATGTAAGAATGGTTATTTTTTATGATCCTTAACCTATCTTATGTGAGAATGGTTATTTTTGATGATTCTTAGCCTACCTTATGTAAATCATGCTCAAATGGTTATTGTTGATGATACTTTGCCTACCTTATGTGAGAATGATTATTTTTGATGATCCTTAGCCTATCTTATGTGAGAATGGTTATTTTTGATGATCCTTAGCCTACCTTATGTAAATCATGCTCAAATGGTTATTATTGATGATCCTTAACCTACCTTATATGAGAACAAATGTGTCACGCCCCGGGGTCGAAACTGCGACCCGGGCTCGCCAACAGATCCGCTACCCATACGGGAAGCCCCGCATAGGCGAAACGACCAACCTGCAAAAGATAGATCTACAGCTAAACATGTATTAGAGCGGAAAGTAAACCACGAAAATAAAAAGGAGGTACAACTCCAAAATAGTACAAATCTGCTCCTCACAATACAAGTGTCTCTCCAAAATACAAGTCTCAGAAGTAATAAAATACAAAGTCCAACTCCCAAAATAAATATACAATAAGACCCAGACTGTCCAGTATAGTAACTCGGTCTACAGGGGTACCACTATAACTCTCCAAGTGCAGGGAAGGGAACTACTCGGCCACGCCCTTACCTCGATCAGTAGAAGCAGCAACAGGAAAAGCAAGAACAATGGATGGTGCCCCTGGAAAAAGGTCACCACAGAGGGTGTGAGAACTACATCCAATAGTAGTTCTCAGTGGGTACCGTCTCTAAGACCAACGGTCTGCCCACTAAGTCTACTAGAGGCATAAGATAATAATATGATAAAAGTGGAAATAAAAGCTGGAAGTAACCCTACAGCAATCATGCCTCTATCTATCATGCTCAAGGAATGATCCAGATGATGAAAATGTATCTACTCGATATGCTCGATCAACCCAATCATCCTGACTGCCACATAGGGTCCAGTAAAATCTGGGCCCACCTACTACCACACATCCACAAGAGGACGGGATTTACGTAGTGTTGGGTTATGATAAATATAGATCTAAATAGGGAAAAAAGCACCTAGAGGGGGGTGAAAAAGTGTAAGCAATAAACACTCAAAAATCTTTGCGTAATAAAACCCAATGCAGAAATAAAAAATAACACGCAAGATTTTTACGTGGAAAACTCCATCACAGGAGTAAAAAAAATCACGGGACCGATAACACGGTGAAATCAACTAAGATTAAACACGTACAAAGGTGATATACCGTACTCACACACGACTCAACCTTTTTTCATACGCTCCGAGTTGATCTTCTCCGCTCGCTCCACAACGCGCCTCGAATCCACGATTTGCGTCCAACGCCGAATCCATGGCGTCCAACGTCGAATCCACGACGTCTGACCGAATCCACGGTCTCCACCAAGTAGTACGTCTCGATCACACGAACGTACCTCGCTCTGAATCCACGAGAGCGGTAGCACCTTGAATCCATAAGGCCACGCGAATCCATGCGCCGATTTTGGGGAAAATCGTTGTTTTGTTTGGTGGTGATAATTCGCCGAATACTTAGATCAAAGATAGATCGGAAATACCATCTAAGTATTCATTAATTTGATTCTACTCAAAATCTGAGTAAGAAAACCTAGAATCAAATTAATTAATATAGATGAAGAAACATAGAATTAAATCTAGTTATTTCCTTTCTTCTCTATATGTGGATTTATAAGTTTTTCTCCGTTAATATTTTTCCGTCATTTCCCGGAGTATAAAACTTATCGTGGATTACCCTAAAAGATAGAATTATGGTTTACTTATAGGTTAGAAACCATTGGAAGAGGATAAGAATCAAAAACTGACTGTAACAGAATTTTTCCCGTACGACGGTCCAGACTGGATTTGGCTTGATCCGGACTGTCGTTGTTTTTCAGAGAATTGCTGAAAAAACAGTGTTCGGGGTCCGGACTGAAATACCCACGGTCCGGACTGTTCATGCGATTTCTGCAAAATCCACGTTCGGGGTCCGGACTGAACCAGGGGTGTTCCGGACCGGATTTGCGCATGAACCAACCTACGTTCGGGGTCCGGACTGGATTACTCTGATCCGGATCCTGAACATGTAACAGTTCAGTTTCTTGATTTTTATGCGATTAAAAACCCATCCAAGTGTTTCTACACAATAAGAAGTATTCGGATCACCAAGATTATTTAGTTAAACGTACATGATCCTTTTAAATTCTTTTTTCTTGAGATTGAGGTATATGATCCAAACATCTTCATCTTCAATCATCAAGACTTAACTACTTTTACGAAATAAGCCAAAACAAAATCCTTAACAATCTCCCCCTTTGGCGGTTTCGTGAGAAAACATAAATCCACTTAAGAAAATTCAAAAAGATATTTTTGTTGCTATCACCATACAATAAAAATTTACAATTGAGATCCAAATAAAATGAATACATGAGATAAACTCCTAAAATAAACTCTAGACTTAGACGTTTGTACTCTCTGCAAAAGAAGTAATTCTTGACAAAAGAAAACGTTAGATACCTCAAGAATTTAACATTCAAAAACCAACCAGAGAGATGAAATTTATACTCACCATGACATTTATAAAATCAAATATGTATTAAAATAGCAATCAGAGATAAACATATCTTCCAAGCAATAAATTCCAAATGTCATAAGTATGTTAGTCAACAAACAACTTGTTAGTAATAATACATGCCCAAATAGTTAGTCAAATAGTTAGTCGAGACATGCAATTATTCACAATACAAAACCAGAGTTGTTGTTACTTACCATTCAAGTTATAATCGTTCCAAAGTTCTCACAACCACATGTTAAAACCATTACCATTGTTCATATCTTCTCTCCCCCTTTTTGTCACTAAAAGTTAGCCAAAGATTATACAAAATTAAAAGGGAGTCAAAATGTTCAAAAATAGTAAGAACTAGGACTAAAACCTGCAAAACAAAAATGATTAGAAAATCAATTGTAAGACTCTGTGTAAGACCCGCCCTTCTTTTTCGGTAATTTTTTTTTTCACTTTGAGCCGTCCGGCTGAAGGGTTAATTAATTCGTGTTTTTCCGGACAGTCCGTCGGGGCTCGCGGGTATTTTTAAGTGCTAGAGCTCGCAAAACGGGGAACGGTGGCACGATCGGATTTGAATTCCGACCCCGGAATCTCCCAGAAATTAATTTTGAAGTTTACGGTCTTTTAGACGCTCCGGGATCCGTGCGGACGATCTGCGCGCTTTTCGAGATAACTTATAGCCGCTGGTTTTTGTCTCGTTGGACTGGGTTTATAAGCCGGGGGTTTTAGGGTTTCCTTTCGCTTGGTACTTTTGTTCGTGCGGCTAGGTTAACAGGGGCGCGATCAGAGAGAGGAAGGGAACAGGAACCCAACCTTTTACGCTCTTGCACGACGTTCCTCCGGCGCAGAACTTTACCGCGGGGACCAGAGGGAGAAGGAAGGAGGCAGTTTTCGGCGGGTTGATCGGGCGAAGGTGGACGATCCTTTTCCTCCACCTCCTCTCGCGAATCAAGGTGAGTCCTTCACGTTCTTGATTTTTAGGTTTACGTAATTTTTGGGTTTTATTGGTCGTTTCGTGATTGGGGGATCACCGAACCGCCGCCGTCGTCGTCGAGGCGGCAGCCGCCGTCGCGGGGCCACCCGCAGGTAGGACACCCGCGTAGGCTGGGGCCGCGTGGGGTCGCCCGCGCCTGCGGACAGCGCGCCCGCCCGGATCGGTGCCGCGCGGGGCCGCCCGCAGGTGGGGCGCTCGCGCGGGCTAGGGCCGCGCGTGGTCGCCCGCGCCTGCGGGCAGCGCGCCCGCGCCGATCGGTGCCGCGCGGGGCCGCCCGCAGGTGGGGCGCCCGCGCGGGCTGGCGCCGCGCGGAACCGCCCGCGCATGAGGGCAGCGCGCCCGCGCGGGCCGGTGCCGCGCGGGGCCGCCCGCAGGCGGGGCGCCCGCGCGGGCTGGCGTCGCGCGGGGCCGCCCGCAGGCGGGGCGCCCGCGCGGGCTAGCGCCGCGCGGGGCCGCCCGCGCCTGCGGGCAGCGTGCCCGCGCGGGCCGGTCCTGCGCGGGGCAGCCCGCAGGCGGGGCGCCCGCGCGGGCTGTCGCCGCGCGGGGCCACCCGCACCTGCGGGCAGCGCGCCCGCGTGGGCCGGTGCCGCGCGGGGCCGCCCGCAGGCGGGGCGCCCGCGCGGGCTGGCGCCGCGCGGGGCCACCCGCACTTGCGGGCAGCGGGCCCGCGCGGGCCGGTGCCCCGCGGGGCCGCCCGCAGGTGGGGCGCCCGCGCGGGCTGGTGCCGCGCAGGGCCACCCGCGCCTGCGGAAGGCACACCCGCATGGACCTGCGCCACGCGGGGCCGCCCGCAGGTGGGGCACCCGCACGGGCCGGTGCCACGCGGGTCCGCCGCCGACGGGGCGGGACCACATGGAGCTGTCCGCATGCGGGGCGCGCGCCGCACGGGTCTTCGTCGTGCGGGAATCTCGTGCGCGGGGCTTTTTGGAACTTGTCTTTTTCTCGTCTCCGGCCTGAGTCGTCGTTAGGTGTTTTTGATCACCGGGTCTTAGTTTTCGCTTCTTCAGGGACGCGGGGCACTGTGGGCTCGGCAGACGCGCAAACGCGGATGAACCGAACGCCAGTCTCCTTTCAAGGTGGGTACTTTCTCCAGGGTCAGTGGGAAAGGGGTGTTAATTGTAAGATGCATGTTCGGGAAAAGGTGGTTTTTCTAAAATGTTCATTATTTACATTGCTAACCCCGTTTACATTATTATTTAATTAATCATCTAAATATTTGACTATGAGGCTCGTGTTACTGCACGCACACCGGCGGTTTGGCCACCGCGAGGGTGTGCTTTTCCGGAAAAGTGGTACGTTGACCCGTGTACCCCACGTGACGGTGACGTGATGGGGGCCCTCGTGGGTGGGGGGTGTGAGCGGTGATGCCGAGGCAGGTGCTCGGCGGCCGAGGCAGGTGCTCGGCAGGGGTTTCCGAGGTAGGGGCTCGGTGTGGTTGCCGGGGGAGGTGCCCGGTTTGTTTTTACACAGGGTTGCACACTGTTGGTTACACATTGAGGCGGGGGTTGCTCCGGTTGTCAGTGGTTTGCCCGTTTTATAGCCTTTATGCTCTTACCTTTTCTTTATAGTCACTGACTTCCCACTTTGTGACAGGTTCGTCCAGCGGCGAGTGCTAGGGCGCTAGTGAGGCCGCGTGAGCGCTGTTCTGATTCTTAGCGACTGCAGATACAGTTGACTCTTTCTCCTTGTTCTTTTATTATTCATGATAGCTAGATGTGGATTGCGATACCCCTGTGGGATCGACGTGTATGTTGTCCTTTCTTTTTATAACTTTTGAATGAATGTCATCTTTTTTCTTTACTTGGCCGTTTTAAACTACAAATAAGAACCAAAGAAAACTGTTTGCGAAAACCGTTTTTAAAACGTGGATGTCGTGTGGGCACCGTTTTAAAACTCTGTGGGATTTATGTGATTTCGAAAATGGCTTTATAAAATCAGGCACCGGGTGGGTGCCGTTTTCAAATTCTGTGGATTTATGTGGCTTTAAAACAGATTTTGTAAAAGCTCGGTGTCGGGTGGACACCGCTTTCAAAACTCTGTGGTTTTATCCTTTTAAAATAGTCGGCCCCTTTTCCTATATGAGAAAGTTGGTAGAATGTATGAAATGCATGTTGTATGTGTCTGTGCCTCGATCTAGTGTGGTTAATGCTTGAATGAGATGTATTATGTAGTGAGGACCCCGTGCATATACAAAGGAGACTTTGCCCGTTTGCAGAGTGAATTTGTATATGCGGCGGGTCTGGGCGCGCACCGGGGCGGAATTGATTTAAAAAAAAAAAATATTACGTTGATTTGGGAGCATCGGTAGCTCTTCTTCCGCGCGTTTGAACCCCCAGGGCGTGACACTCCGAGTCTTCAAAGCTACTACATCCCATCTTTAAAAACATCTTCTTCACCAGCTTCTTTACCGAAGTGAATTTCTTTGTCAGAGTGATCTGGGCTGCAGTGATTATTTCAAGCTCCTCAGAGATGTGCTTCTGTTCTTTTGTTATCTGTTCTTGCTCAAAAGATAACCTTTGCTGCTCCTTATAAATTGAAGTCACAGAAGCTTCATCATCTGACACTGGTACTTGCTTTGAGGGTGATGCAGAAGTACCAACTGAGGGTTTCTTGCCACGCGGAGGAGTTGGGGTGGCATGAGGCAGTTTATGAAAAGACTTAACAATTGTCGGATCATTAATCATACCTAAGCAGTGTTGATAACTTGTAGAGCTGATATCAACCTTGAATTTCCTTAAAATTCTCATTATGATTAATGGGAATGGTAGTCTTTCCGTTGGATGAGGATGCTCAACGTACCGTGCCATCCTATTCCAAATGATGTATGGGATATTGATGTTCAAACCCACTGCCTCTGACGAATGTCCTAATAGATATAAGAAAAGCATTCGATCCCACCGTAGTACTTTCGTCTGCATGTTCGGAAGAATATTGTAACATATGATGAAGTTGAGGAATCGGTACTAAGGTCGAAGTTCTTTAGACTTAACAGAATTTCCGGTTGACTGAGTTTCCGCCATGCATATTCCATTCACAACAGTTTGCCACATCTCGTTTGTTAAACATCTCCCTTTCAAGTAATTTGTCCCTGTCATGCTGGAATTCATTCCTAGGACTTCTCCAATTAAATGTGGAGTTATTTTGAGTCTTGTCCCTCGGACGGTCGTATAAAACTCCATTGGACCATCTTCATGTTCTTGAAACTGCAGTGCATTTGTGTAGAAGGTTCGTACCTGATGCAAACAGTATCCAAGCGTTTCCGAAAATTTGCAAACTTGAGAAAGATTGCCTTCTTCAATCAGATTTCCAAACACCGGAGAATGGTCTCGAAAAGCTCCAATATTTACGTGTCTTTCTCCAATACATTCTCGATTTTCAAAAGCTTTCAGTCGATCTGTATTAATGGACACGTGTTCCTCAGGTGGTAGTGAATCATGAGACATTGGTTCTTCAAATTCAATCCCTCGTGCTCGTCCCATCCGTCGAGCTATCCTTTTCCTCTTCATTGAATAGGATGTTGGCGGCATTGGAGCTTTGCCTTTCTCCGCAGCAGTAGGCGTTGTCTTTCCCTTTGTTGTACCAGGGGTTTTCCCTTTTGATGTAGCGAGTGCTGCGTCATCTTCCATTAGTTCATCCCAATCAACAGATTCCGTCTCGGAGTCGTCCACAAGGACATACTCACCCTTTTTCTGAGTTTTCTTTGCTCTTTTCAGTTTGTTTGTTGCTCGTGTATGCACCATTGCAACAAGAAGCACTATGATTAATGAAAACACCATTTTTGCTTGTGTCTTTGTAAGTGAGAAACCTGCGAGCAAAAACTCAAGAACACGAAACAATTGTTTATTTTCAAAAATTTAAAAAATTGTACCTAAACAATCATTATCGTATAGAGAGACTAGGAATCAAATGTAGAGTTATGAATCCCAAGGGATCTAAATAGGTACTATCAAACACCTAGAGGGGGGTGAATAGGTGTAATATTTAAAAAAAAACAAATCTCAGTGCAAAATAAAAACCAATGCGGAAAATAAAAACAGTACACCGAGATTTACGTGGAAACTCCAATCCAGGAGAAAAACCACGGGACCAACACGTAATAACAATCCAATAAGAATAGAAGAATAACAAGGTGATTACCGACTCCACGGACTCAAACCCCTCCTTCAGCTTCTTCGGACCTTGCGCTGACCGGTTGGATATCCACGCAATAACAATCCCTAAGAAAAGAAGAATAACAAGGTGATTACCGTCTCCACGGATTTAACCCCTCCTTCAATTTCTTGGACCTCGCGCTCCACCGATTTTGCACGCCCACTGCACACGTTCGAATCCACGAACGCCACTCGAATCCACGAGCACACGTTTCGAATCCACGAAATGCCTTTAGCACACCGAATCCACGATGCCACGTCGAATCCACGACGCAAACTCAGTCGATAAGAATATTGACTTCGATGGTGATCCTTTGCTTAGATTCTCATTGAGGAACCGTAGAATAAATTTCTAAGCAAAGATTAGATCAATTCGACAAAAGATATGTTCTTGAAAGAACCGTCGAATTGACCTAAAAGAGGCTATAAAGAAGAACGATAAAAACCGAGCCTCTAGGGTTGCTCTCAAGAGTTTTATAAATTGATCGGCCGTAGCTCCCACGTTTTTGAGAAACCCTAAATGTCTATTTATAGTTTAGAAACCTTTGGAAAGAGATAAGAATCAAAAACATACCTTATCTGGAAATTCTCAGGACGGCGATCCGGATCGGATTTACTGCGATCCGGATCGTCGTAACGAGATTGACGATTCCAGAAAACCAAGGGTTCGGGATCCGGATTGCAAGGTCCGATCCGGATCGTTCATGCAATTCAGCAAAGTCCCATGTTCGGGATCCGGATCGGAATGGCCTAGGATCCGGATTGAAATTGCCAATGAACAAGTACCCTTCGGGATCCGGATTGCAAGGTCTGATCCGGATCCTGAACATGTCCCATGTCCAGTTTTTGATTTTTATGCAAATAAAAGTTCATCCAAGTGTTTCTACACTATAAGAAAGTATTCGGATCACCACAATTATTTAGTTAAACATACCTGATCCTCTTGAATACTTTCTTCTTGAGATTGATGTAACTGATCCACAATTCTTCAACTTCAATCTTCAAGACTCAAGACACTGAGTGTCAACTTGAGCTCTTGTTGAATCTTCTCTAAGTCTTTGATTGCTGATTGACAATTTGATCCCTTTAAGACTCCGACTCAACTCACTGACTTGACTCACGAAATATGTGTCACGCCCCGAGTTTAAAAACCAGCGTCTAAATTTTTTTTTTTTTTTTTTTTTGAAATCAGAGTTTAAAACCGGCCAGGGCGCAACAGACCGCCACATATATAGAAGAGTCCCAATCCCACTGGGGATTGAGCCCTTTTCTATATATGCACGGCTCACTTGGCATACAACCAGAGTACTAACTACGTACATCTACTAAGCAAGATTAAATTACAATATCAACAACTTCTCAATTACATTGCATTACATTTGATACAACAAATAATTAAATACTTGATCTTATCGGCTGTCCAGGGTCAAGCTCTATCTCGTGATCTCACCAACTCGTCCCGACATCTCAACACCCGCTCGACCTGAAAAACAGTCACCCGAGGGTGTGAGACACACCGGAGTGTATCCCAGTGGGCACGACGAGCCGAGAAATAGCAGATCGTACCTACTGGTATACAATGCTAGAGGATAGTAATAGATCAGGGGTTAGGGTAAAGCAGATATATAACTGGTGCTGTAAAGAAAGTACAACTCATGAACTAGGGACAAGCATAGGAGATAATTTTAGCAGAATTTAAAACATGTATCAGGATAATCAACACATCAAGGAGTTAGGACAATCAGCAAGATAACAATAGAACTATAATCAGAGGCATCACATAAAGCAACTTAACAACTCATGCATCAAATAGATGAAAACGCAAAGACCCAATCACAAGCTACCATATTGGCCTTCACAAGACCTCAGGCGAGGCTGCCCTCTTGGCACCACCTGGTTGACATTCCCCAAACTAGGGTCACGGGTTGCCTCAGCTAACCACTTTACCGGTAAAGAACATCGCTACGGGTAGCAAATCCGCTGATATTCGTGAAGTACAACGGTGCGGGCGAATCATATGCAAATGCTCAAGCTCACGGTCCACTGACCGGGTAATCGGCAATAAGCCGGGAAAATCCCCACTGGGATGCAAGGGCAAAAACCAACTGAATCTCAACACTCATGCAGGAACACTCAGCAATAAATGTCAACTCATATGCAAGATCAAGGCAAATCTCTCTCAACAGAAGCTCACAGATAAACTCAACTCAACCACACAAACCAACCAAATGATACAAAACTTAAACACATATTTTAAGAAAACTGTTTTGAAAAGTCCAAACCTCGAAGAGCATTGCCCTTGTCCTATCAAACAAGAACAGACTCAGGCGACACTACGAAGCTTGGGTTTAGGTCCAAACCTCGCAGAGCAGTGCCTTTGTCCTATCAAACAAGAACAGACTCCGGCGATCCTACGAAGCTCGGGTTAAAACCTCAGTTAAATAAATCTATGTGCTCAGAGATGTATCATTTGATCAACAGAACAAACAGGCTCACTAATAAACCATGAAAATGTCCGAGTAAAAGTATGAATACTAGAGGTGCTATGGACAATCATGTAAGGCAAAATAGAACAGATAACAGGCATAGATCAGGCAGATAGCAGATATAATATATCAAAGAAAGGCAGGCTCAAAGTAATCAGATTAAGCTATCAACAACAGGGGTCCAACCAGTATCGCACCCCAGAGGGCCGAACTGATAAAATCCGGACCGAAGATAACCCACCTGTCAATGCGCAGGCAATTAATCTGTAATCCTCTAAATGCTCAACTCCAGGTGCAAACTGAATCAACCTGGATCAAAAATCACCAATCAAGGATCAATTCAGTCCCGCTAACTCTAACCTAAACCCAGATCAATTTGAAACCCTCTTAGTTATTTTAATTGTCACCCGGATACCGTTAAATCGACGATTTTGCCGATTCTCGGACTATTATCCAATTTCCGCTCAACGAAAGCCGATGGATTCCCAACGGAAAGCTTAGGAATCATTTAAACATTTTACTAACCAGTACTCATTGTCTATTTTGCATTAAAACCCTTAAAGTTTTCAGAAATTACATTTTAGTGCCATTTGAGCACTGTTTTCGCTCGTTCTTTCAACTGGAAAATAATTTTGATGAACCGTCACTTCCAGCAGGTGACATTTTTCATGCTGAACACCGTGCTCACTAATTTGTAGCAGCACGGAACCCGAGGCAAACTTCGGGCCATAAAAACCCTCTCTAACATAGCCCAAATGAATTTTTGTTTCTCCGGGACTTCTAACACTGTTTCTAACGCGAGCATCACATTCAGTGACCCCAAATTAGCCTAGGGCACACTATCGCGGCTTCGCAAACAGCCCGGAACCATGTTTTATTTAAACATTTCACTAAAAGGTTGATTCAACTACATCTCTTAATTTAAACTTCAAACCAGCAAACTTTGTATATGAAAAGGTCTTTAAATATTGCAAGGATCACAGGGCTCACCCTAGTTGCAGCCCAGATCTGCTGGTTCAACCAGAACCAAAGCCATGCACTCAAACAAGTTCATAAAGCACCAAACTTTAATCCACACAAAATCACTTTGATCTGAAGTGAGCACTAAGCTCAGGGGATAAGTTTGAGCATCTTTTATATTCATAACTTTGTCCAATTCCCATTATTTCTTCATTCATGCATTTATACAAACACTTGGTGGGCAATATTTACATACAACCACACAAACACCAATCCCAGGTTGATCTCTGCAAACACTGAACCAAATGCTATAAGACTTGGAGGGAAAAGATCTATATAACTCTCTCTACCTTCTCTGCAAGCCTGGGCCAAGTTTGCATGGATGGAATGGTCGGGGCAACGAAGAAGATGAAGTGTGCTTGTTTTGAAAATCGTGACCATCCAACCAAAACATCTGGGACCCAACCACTTGGCCATTTGGACGCTAAAACACACAACAAACTCACCTGGACCCGTGTCCGGCGACAGGGCACGGCGGCGGCGCGGCTGGAGAAAGCTCGGTTTCGAGCTCCTCCACCTCTAATGGCGGAATTTTACAGAGGCAACCTGGAGCTCTATAACTTAGAGGGAAGGCTCCCTGGGTCACCACGAAGCTTCCCAACCATCTCCCCCCCGGCCGGAAGTGGCCGGAGCTCCGGCGGCCGTAAAGTTATCAATTTCGGGTTCATCCATGGCCGCATCATTTTGATGCTGCATGGGTGCCATGCAAATGCATGGGAGCACTCCTCTCATTCCCAGTAAGGCTTCTGGGTAGGTGGCCGGCGTCGGAGAGGCTCGCCGGCACCGGAGTTGCATTCTCGGCCAAAGTGCAAAAATTTCAAAACTAGGGCTTCATTTTTCTTTCTCAATACTCCACCAAATTCAACCAAACTTTGCAGATTTAATCATCCTATACTACAGTCCTGGCACACCAATTTTGGTGCGTTTATATTCAGTGGTTGCCGAGTTCTTTAGGGGCGGAGCTAGGTTAGGTTTCCGGCGACCCATTGTGGCCGCCGGCTAACCATGCTGCATGGGACCTCGGGGCTTTGCAGGGAGGATTCTAAGGACCTAAGGAGTCCACTGCTAATGGTCCGGGGTGCAAGAAACCGTAGGTTAAGGATCCTCACCTTAGCCGAGCACGGGGAAGATAGGATGAAGCCGGATTTTGGTTCCCTCTCTACGCGCGGCCAAGGCTTGCTCCAGCAGGGTCCTCCAAGCACCAGGAACTCCTCAGACACCTCCCAATCCAACTTTGAAGAGATCCAGTCCAACTTCACACCTCGTCGGAGAAAGGAAGAAAGAGGAAGGTGGCTGCGGCGGCACTCGGCGGCGGCCGGGGTCGGGTACACCAGGGCTCGGTTGCGGCCTCTTAATGAAGCTCTCAGAGGAAGGTTGGCTAATCCCTATGGCTTTGGTTGATCTCTCCTTCACAACTCAAGGGAACACCCATATAGGCTTCTTACCTTTAACACCGGCGACCCGAACGGCCGGAGGTTACGGCAACCGAGGGGACGCGTCGGTTACAGCCTAAAGATGCTGGTGGAACTTCAGTTACCGAAGAGGAAGAGGCAGGGTACTCGGGATCACTCCAACACGTGTATAAATGCACATTTGCACAAAACCCCCTACACAAAGATCCTAAAACTCTAAGGTCCCTCTGTAGGTGACAAATGCACCCAGCACCCCAACTTATAAGTCTCATAATTTTTGGTACATAAAATATTAGGGTTTCTTCAAAAATACCCACTTTTTCAATGTATTTCACGCTTTTCGAGGCACTCGAGTCGCCAAAACTGAAAATGGACTTCGCCACGACGTCCGGCTCGTCGAGACCTTCAAAATAGGCTAATCATTTGTTTGATTTGGTGCTCGTATGAAATCTCGGGCCATCTTGTTCTGTATGTCGCAAATCGACGCACGCACTTCGATGCACACGGGTCGCCAAACGCGAAATCCGTCAGTGACATTGCGCTCAGAACGTCGAAATTAGCTAGGATCCATTACTCATACTCCTATGTTAAAATTCTAGATAGTGGTTCGACCATTCATGATCACAAGGGGTTAAAAATTCAAAGGTTACTATTCACTTAAGTCGCGGGGCCCATTTTTTTGATTTTTGATTTCTGGAAGATCCGACCGTCGGATCGAAAACATATGAATATGAAACTTCTATGTTTCGACGAGACGATCGCAATGGTGATCTCGGATTTTCCAGATCAGACCCCGATCAAAAGTCGATATCTCTGGGCCCACTATTGACCCACTATCTCTCCACTTTTGCCAAAATTGACAAATTTTAAATATTTAAAGGCAAACTGAGACTTTTAAATTCTAGATTTCTACATCACCCACAACTTTTAAAAAGTTTCATCCCCGAAACTTAACAAAACATACTTTTAAAAATTTTCTAAAACACCCAAAATATCAGTTTTCTAAGTATTAACTTATTACATCATTGTTTCAACATTTTAAGCTCCCGATGGGCCTTCCCCTGACGGCTCGCCATGCTGTGTCAGAGCATAGACCCGTCCTCCCGTCACTTGGCGGGGTCCCTCAGTTTGGCGCGATGAAGGACGACTTGAGGCAGCCACGCTCTGGGTTGGCGCTGGAGGCCGAGCAGCAAGAGGTGGCACAGCCAATGCTGGTGAGTTTGCAGCAGATCTCCGCGGGCAGTTAGCAGAGATATGGCCAGGCTGACCACAATTATAGCATCTTCCGTGGCGCAGGTCGCAAGTCATGGGTTGATGATCTGCCCCGCAGAAGACGCAAGACCTCGCCCTATGTTGACGATTGAAGGTCCGAGAACCACTGGCTTGGTTCTGATTTCCTTGGGGTCTAGGGGGTCTTCTATTTGATCCAGATGATCCCTCCCCATTTCCAGCGAACTGTCGCTTCATCCCTTTTCCTTTATCCATCGCTGCCCGCTCAGCCCGGGAGATTTTCAATTCAGCCTCAATGGCAAGGCAGCGTTCGATACATTCGTCGTAGTCGGTGATCAAATGTGAAGACAACTGACGACGGATCTCGGGACGCAGGCCTTGAGTGAATAATCTAACCTTGCGACGCTCGTCCTGCACCGCTTGTGGCACCAGGTCAGCAATTTTCGTAAATTCTTCTTCGTACTCCCTCAGGGTGTGGTCTCCTTGGCGCATGTTTTCCAAGTCCCGCTCCAATGCTTCTCGTGCTGTCTCCTTTAGGTAGCGGTGGTACAGAGCCACCCTAAATTGCTCCCACGTAGGCTTAGGGGCTTCAGGAGAAAAATTGTGGCGTTGGTAGCGCAGCCACCACATGCTTGCGCTGACACCGAGGCAATGTACCCCCAGTGTCACTTTGTCTTGCTCCTCAGTGTCCAAGTCTCTAAACAGCTTCTCCATGTGGTTAAGCCATTCTTCAAGGGCCCAGGGGTCCTTTTCACGGCCTGAGAATTCTTGGGGCTTGAATTTATTAAACTCCAGCAGGACTCCCCTGACTCTTGATCTTTCTTCCTTGTACGTTGCTCTGGCAGCTTCCAGGGCCGCAGGACTGTTAGGATCATTGCCCCCCGCAACCCCGGGAGCATTTACAGTTGCAGCAACGGCTACAGATGTAGCCGATTCAGCCGGTGGTACTGATGCAGGAGGAACAAGAGGTCCCTCAGTCGCAGAGGCTGATGCTGCAGGTGGTGCAGGTGCAGCAGGAACATTGGCCTCCCGCTGCATATACTGTTGTATCATTGCAGCCATTTGAGCCAACTGATCCTCGAATCTTTGCATTCTGTCGGGGATCTCTGGGCCCCCACTTTCAGCAGTTGCTTGGGCAGCCCCTCGACTCGTGCCAGCCCCATGACCACGACCAGCACCACGCCGTGTGTGAGCCATAACTGCAATAGTTGATAATTAAATTTAGTACGGTCGACCCACAACTTTTGTTTTGGCCTATCAGACTTAGAACACTACCCAGCGCTCTCTCGTAACATGAGTCATCCTAGGGTTCGTTCCTAGCCAAAACTAGACATTGCGTTTCCTATTTCTCTGATACCATCTAATCTGTCACGCCCCGAGTTTAAAAACCAGCGTCTAAATTTTTTTTTTTTTTTTTTTTTTGAAATCAGAGTTTAAAACCGGCCAGGACGCAACAGACCGCCACATATATAGAAGAGTCCCAATCCCACTGGGGATTGAGCCCTTTTCTATATATGCACGGCTCACTTGGCATACAACCAGAGTACTAACTACGTACATCTACTAAGCAAGATTAAATTACAATATCAACAACTTCTCAATTACATTGCATTACATTTGATACAACAAATAATTAAATACTTGATCTTATCGGCTGTCCAGGGTCAAGCTCTATCTCGTGATCTCACCAACTCGTCCCGACATCTCAACACCCGCTCGACCTGAAAAACAGTCACCCGAGGGTGTGAGACACACCGGAGTGTATCCCAGTGGGCACGACGAGCCGAGAAATAGCAGATCGTACCTACTGGTATACAATGCTAGAGGATAGTAATAGATCAGGGGTTAGGGTAAAGCAGATATATAACTGGTGCTGTAAAGAAAGTACAACTCATGAACTAGGGACAAGCATAGGAGATAATTTTAGCAGAATTTAAAACATGTATCAGGATAATCAACACATCAAGGAGTTAGGACAATCAGCAAGATAACAATAGAACTATAATCAGAGGCATCACATAAAGCAACTTAACAACTCATGCATCAAATAGATGAAAACGCAAAGACCCAATCACAAGCTACCATATTGGCCTTCACAAGACCTCAGGCGAGGCTGCCCTCTTGGCACCACCTGGTTGACATTCCCCAAACTAGGGTCACGGGTTGCCTCAGCTAACCACTTTACCGGTAAAGAACATCGCTACGGGTAGCAAATCCGCTGATATTCGTGAAGTACAACGGTGCGGGCGAATCATATGCAAATGCTCAAGCTCACGGTCCACTGACCGGGTAATCGGCAATAAGCCGGGAAAATCCCCACTGGGATGCAAGGGCAAAAACCAACTGAATCTCAACACTCATGCAGGAACACTCAGCAATAAATGTCAACTCATATGCAAGATCAAGGCAAATCTCTCTCAACAGAAGCTCACAGATAAACTCAACTCAACCACACAAACCAACCAAATGGTACAAAACTTAAACACATATTTTAAGAAAACTGTTTTGAAAAGTCCAAACCTCGAAGAGCATTGCCCTTGTCCTATCAAACAAGAACAGACTCAGGCGACACTACGAAGCTTGGGTTTAGGTCCAAACCTCGCAGAGCAGTGCCTTTGTCCTATCAAACAAGAACAGACTCCGGCGATCCTACGAAGCTCGGGTTAAAACCTCAGTTAAATAAATCTATGTGCTCAGAGATGTATCATTTGATCAACAGAACAAACAGGCTCACTAATAAACCATGAAAATGTCCGAGTAAAAGTATGAATACTAGAGGTGCTATGGACAATCATGTAAGGCAAAATAGAACAGATAACAGGCATAGATCAGGCAGATAGCAGATATAATATATCAAAGAAAGGCAGGCTCAAAGTAATCAGATTAAGCTATCAACAACAGGGGTCCAACCAGTATCGCACCCCAGAGGGCCGAACTGATAAAACCCGGACCGAAGATAACCCACCTGTCAATGCGCAGGCAATTAATCTGTAATCCTCTAAATGCTCAACTCCAGGTGCAAACTGAATCAACCTGGATCAAAAATCACCAATCAAGGATCAATTCAGTCCCGCTAACTCTAACCTAAACCCAGATCAATTTGAAACCCTCTTAGTTATTTTAATTGTCACCCGGATACCGTTAAATCGACGATTTTGCCGATTCTCGGACTATTATCCAATTTCCGCTCAACGAAAGCCGATGGATTCCCAACGGAAAGCTTAGGAATCATTTAAACATTTTACTAACCAGTACTCATTGTCTATTTTGCATTAAAAACCCTTAAAGTTTTCAGAAATTACATTTTAGTGCCATTTGAGCACTGTTTTCGCTCGTTCTTTCAACTGGAAAATAATTTTGATGAACCGTCACTTCCAGCAGGTGACATTTTTCATGCTGAACACCGTGCTCACTAATTTGTAGCAGCACGGAACCCGAGGCAAACTTCGGGCCATAAAAACCCTCTCTAACATAGCCCAAATGAATTTTTGTTTCTCCGGGACTTCTAACACTGTTTCTAACGCGAGCATCACGTTCAGTGACCCAAATTAGCCTAGGGCACACTATCGCGGCTTCGCAAACAGCCCGGAACCATGTTTTATTTAAACATTTCACTAAAAGGGTTGATTCAACTACATCTCTTAATTTAAACTTCAAACCAGCAAACTTTGTATATGAAAAGGTCTTTAAATATTGCAAGGATCACAGGGCTCACCCTAGTTGCAGCCCAGATCTGCTGGTTCAACCAGAACCAAAGCCATGCACTCAACAAGTTCATAAAGCACCAAACTTTAATCCACACAAAATCACTTTGATCTGAAGTGAGCACTAAGCTCAGGGGATAAGTTTGAGCATCTTTTATATTCATAACTTTGTCCAATTCCCATTATTTCTTCATTCATGCATTTATACAAACACTTGGTGGGCAATATTTACATACAACCACACAAACACCAATCCCAGGTTGATCTCTTGCAAACACTGAACCAAATGCTATAAGACTTGGAGGGAAAAGATCTATATAACTCTCTCTACCTTCTCTGCAAGCCTGGGCCAAGTTTGCATGGATGGAATGGTCGGGGCAACGAAGAAGATGAAGTGTGCTTGTTTTGAAAATCGTGACCATCCAACCAAAACATCTGGGACCCAACCACTTGGCCATTTGGACGCTAAACACACAACAAACTCACCTGGACCCGTGTCCGGCGACAGGGCACGGCGGCGGCGCGGCTGGAGAAAGCTCGGTTTCGAGCTCCTCCACCTCTAATGGCGGAATTTTACAGAGGCAACCTGGAGCTCTATAACTTAGAGGGAAGGCTCCCTGGGTCACCACGAAGCTTCCCAACCATCTCCCCCCCGGCCGGAAGGGGCCGGAGCTCCGGCGGCCGTAAAGTTATCAATTTCGGGTTCATCCATGGCCGCATCATTTTGATGCTGCATGGGTGCCATGCAAATGCATGGGAGCACTCCTCTCATTCCCAGTAAGGCTTCTGGGTAGGTGGCCGGCGTCGGAGAGGCTCGCCGGCACCGGAGTTCATTCTCCCAAAGGCAAAAATTTCAAAACTAGGGCTTCATTTCTTTCTCAATACTCCACCAAATTCAACCAAACTTTGCAAGATTAATCATCCTATACTACATCCTGGCACACCAA
>CM055063.1:36238463-36475928 GCA_029204045.2 Tillandsia leiboldiana
GTTTAAAATTCAAAGGTTACTATTGCCTTAAGTCGCGGGTCGCGGGCCCAGTTTTTGTGATTTTTGATTTCTGGAAGATCCGACCGTCGGATCGAAAACATATGAATATGAAACTTCTATGTTTCGACGAGACGATCGCAATGGTGATCTCGGATTTTTCCAGATCAGACCCCGATCAAAAGTCGATATCTCTGGGCCCACTATTTGACCCACTATCTCTCCTCCACTTTTCCAAAATTGACAAATTTTAAATATTTAAAGGCAAACTGAGACTTTTAAATTCTAGATTTCTACATCACCCACAACTTTTAAAAAGTTTCATCCCCGAAACTTAACAAAATCAACTTTTAAAAATTTTCTAAAACACCCAAAATATCAGTTTCTAAGTATTAACTTATTACATCATTTTTCAACATTTTAAGCTCCCGATGGGCCTTCCCCTGACGGCTCGCCATGCTGTGTCAGAGCATAGACCCCTCCTCCCGCCCGTCACTTGGCGGGGTCCCTCAGTTTGGCGCGATGAAGGACGACTTGAGGCAGCCACGCTCTGGGTTGGCGCTGGAGCCGAGCAGCAAGAGGTGGCACAGCCAATGCTGGTGAGTTTGCAGCAGATCTCCGCGGGCAGTTAGCAGAATATGGCCAGGCTGACCACAATTATAGCATCTTCCGTGGCGCAGGTCGCAAGTCATGGGTTGATGATCTGCCCCGCAGAAGACGCAAGACCTCGCCCTATGTTGACGATTGAAGTCCAGAAACCACTGGCTTGGTTCTGATTTCCTTGGGGTCTAGGGGGTCTTCTATTTGATCCAGATGATCCCTCCCCATTTCCAGCGAACTGTCGCTTCATCCCTTTTCTTTATCCTCGCTGCCCGCCCGCTCAGCCCGAGATTTTCATTCAGCCTCAATGGCAAGGCAGCGTTCGATACTTCGTCGTAGTCGGTGATCAAATGTGAAGACAACTGACGACGGATCTCGGGACGCAGGCCTTGAGTGAATAATCTAACCTTGCGACGCTCGTCCTGCACCGCTTGTGGCACCAGGTCAGCAATTTTCGTAAATTCTTCTTCGTACTCCTCAGGGTGTGGTCTCCTTGGCGCATGTTTTCCAAGTCCCGCTCCAATGCTTCTCGTGCTGTCTCCTTTAGGTAGCGGTGGTACAGAGCCACCCTAAATTGCTCCCACGTAGGCTTAAGGGCGTCAGGAGAAAATTGTGGCGTTGGTAGCGCAGCCACCACATGCTTGCGCTGACACCGAGGCAATGTACCCCCAGTGTCACTTTGTCTTGCTCCTCAGTGTCCAATCTCTAAACAGCTTCTCCATGTGGTTAAGCCCATTCTTCAAGGGCCCAGGGGTCCTTTTCACGGCCTGAGAATTCTTGGGGCTTGAATTTATTAAACTCCAGCAGGACTCCCCTGACTCTTGATCTTTCTTCCTTGTACGTTGCTCTGGCAGCTTCCAGGGCCGCAGGACTGTTAGGATCATTGCCCCCCGCAACCCCGGGAGCCTTTACAGTTGCAGCAACGGCTACAGATGTAGCCGATTCAGCCGGTGGTACTGATGCAGGGGAACAAGAGGTCCCTCAGTCGCAGAGGCTGATGCTGCAGGTGGTGCAGGTGCAGCAGGAACATTGGCCTCCCGCTGCACATATACTGTTGTATCATTGCAGCCATTTGAGCCAACTGATCCTCGAATCTTTGCATTCTGTCGGGGATCTCTGGGCCCCCACTTTCAGCAGTTGCTTGGGCAGCCCCTCGACTCGTGCCAGCCCCATGACCACGACCAGCACCACGCCGTGTGTGAGCCATAACTGCAATAGTTGATAATTAATTTAGTACGGTCGACCACAACTTTTGTTTTGCCTATCAGACTTAGAACACTACCCACGCTCTCCTCGCCACCGAACCTCATCCTAGGGTTCGTTCCTAGCCAAACCTAGACATTGCGTTTCCTATTTCTCTGATACCATCTAATCTGTCACGCCCCGAGTTTAAAAACCAGCGTCTAAATTTTTTTTTTTTTTTTTTTTTGAAATCAGTTTAAAACCGGCCAGGGCGCAACAGACCGCCACATATATAGAAGAGTCCCAATCCCACTGGGGATTGAGCCCTTTTCTATATGCACGGCTCACTTGGCATACAACCAGAGTACTAACTACGTACATCTACTAAGCAAGATTAATTACAATATCAACAACTTCTCAATTACATTGCATTACATTTGATACAACAAATAATTAAATACTTGATCTTATCGGCTGTCCAGGTCAAGCTCTATCTCGTGATCTCACCAACTCGTCCCGACATCTCAACACCCGCTCGACCTGAAAAACAGTCACCCGGGTGTGAGACACCCGGAGTGTATCCCAGTGGGCACGACGAGCCGAGAAATAGCAGATCGTACCTACTGGTATACATGCTAGAGGATAGTAATAGATAAGGGGTTAGGGTAAAGCAGATATATAACTGGTGCTGTAAAGAAAGTACAACTCATGAACTAGGGGACAAGCATAGGAGATAATTTTAGCAGAATATAAGAACATGTATCAGGATAATCACACGACATCAAGGAGTTAGGGACCAATCAGCAAGATAACATAGAACTATATCAGAGGCATCCATAAAGCACTTAACAACTCATGCATCAATAGATGAAAACGCAAAAGACCCAATCACAAGCTACCATATTGGCCCTTCACAAGACCTCAGGCGAGGCTGCCCTCTTGGCACCACCTGGTTGACATTCCCCAAACTAGGGTCACGGGTTGCCTCAGCTAACCACTTTACCGGTAAAGAACATCGCTACGGGTAGCAATCCGTGATATTCGTGAAGTACAACGGTGCGGGCGAATCATATGCAAATGCTCAAGCTCACGGTCCACTGACCGGGTAATCGGCAATAAGCCGGGAAAATCCCCACTGGGATGCAAGGGCAAAAAACCAACTGAATCTCAACACTCATGCAGGAAAACTCAGCAATAAATGTCAACTCATATGCAAGATCAAGGCAAATCTCTCTCAACAGACAGCTCACAGATAAACTCAACTCACCACACAAACCAACCAAATGGTACAAACTTAAACACATATTAAGGAAAACTGTTTTGAAAAAGTCCCAAACCTCGAAGAGCATTGCCCCTTGTCCTATCAAACAAGAACAGACTCAGGCGGGACACTACGAAGCTTGGTTTAGGTCCAAACCTCGCAGAGCAGTGCCTTGTCACTATCAAACAAGAACAGACTCCGGCGATCCTACGAAGCTCGGTTAAAACCTCAGTTAAATAAATCTAGGTGCTCAGAGATGTATCATTTGATCAACAGAACAACAGGCTCACCTAATAAACCATGAAAATGTCCGAGTAAAAGTATGAATACTAGAGGTGCTATGGACAATCATGTAAGCAAAATAGAACAGATAACAGGCATAGATCAGGCAGATAGCAGATATAATATATCAAAGAAAGGCAGGCTCAAAGTAATCAGATTAAGCTATCAACAACAGGGGTCCAACCAGTATCGCACCCCAGAGGGCCGAACTGGATAAAACCCGGACCGAAGATAACCCACCTGTCAATGCGCAGGCAATTAATCTGTAATCCTCTAAATGCTCAACTCCAGGTGCAAACTGAATCAACCTGGATCAAAATCACCAATCACGGATCAATTCAGTCCCGCTAACTCTAACCTAAACCCAGATCAATTTGAAACCCTCTTAGTTATTTTAATTGTCACCCGGATACCGTTAAATCGACGATTTTGCCGATTCTCGGACTATTATCCAATTTCCGCTCAACGAAAGCCGATGGATTCCCAACGGAAAGCTTAGGAATCATTTAAACATTTTACTAACCAGTACTCATTGTCTATTTGCATTAAAACCCTTAAGTTTTTCAGAAATTACATTTTAGTGCCATTTGAGCACTGTTTTTCGCTCGTTCTTTCAACTGGAAAAATAATTTGATGAACCGTCACTTCCAGCAGGTGACATTTTTCATGCTGAACACCGTGCTCACTAATTTGTAGCAGCACGGAAACCCGAGGCAAACTTCGGGCCATAAAAACCCTCTCTAACATAGCCCAAATGAATTTTTGTTTCTCCGGGACTTCTAACACTGTTTCTAACGCGAGCATCACGTTCAGTGACCCCAAATTAGCCTAGGGCACACTATCGCGGCTTCGCAAACAGCCCGGAACCATGTTTTATTTAAACATTTCACTAAAGGTTGATTCAACTACATCTCTTAATTTAAACTTCAAACCAGCAAACTTTGTATATGAAAGGTCTTTAATATTGCAAGGATCACAGGGCTCACCCTAGTTGCAGCCCAGATCGCTGGTTCAACCAGAACCAAAGCCATGCACTCAAACAAGTTCATAAAGCACCAAACTTTAATCCACACAAAATCACTTTGATCTGGAAGTGAGCACTAAGCTCAGGGGATAAGTTTGAGCATCTTTTATATTCATAACTTTGTCCAATTCCCATTATTTCTTCATTCATGCATTTATACAAACACTTGGTGGCAATATTTACATACAACCACACAAACACCAATCCCAGGTTGATCTCTGCAAACACTGAACCCAAATGCTATAAGACTTGGAGGGAAAAGATCTATATAACTCTCTCTACCTTCTCTGCAAGCCTGGGCCAAGTTTGCATGGATGGAAATGGTCGGGGGCAACCGAAGAAGATGAAGTGTGCTTGTTTTGAAATCGTGACCATCCAACCAAAACATCTGGGACCCAACCACTTGGCCATTTGGACGCTAAAACACACAACAAACTCACCTGGACCCGTGTCCGGCGACAGGGCACGGCGGGCGGCGCGGCTGGAGAAAGCTCGGTTTCGAGCTCCTCCACCTCTAATGGCGGAATTTTACAGAGGCAACCTGGAGCTCTATAACTTAGAGGGAAGGCTCCCTGGGTCACCACGAAGCTTCCCAACCATCTCCCCCCGGCCGGAAGTGGCCGGAGCTCCGGCGGCCGTAAAGTTATCAATTTCGGGTTCATCCATGGCCGCATCATTTTGATGCTGCATGGGTGCCATGCAAATGCATGGGAGCACTCCTCTCATTCCCAGTAAGGCTTCTGGGTAGGTGGCCGGCGTCGGAGAGGCTCGCCGGCACCGGAGTTGCATTCTCGGCCAAAGTGCAAAAATTTCAAAACTAGGGCTTCATTTTTCTTTCTCAATACTCCACCAAATTCAACCAAACTTTGCAGATTTAATCATCCTATACTACAGTCCTGGCACACCAATTTTGGTGCGTTTATATTCAGTGGTTGCCGAGTTCTTTAGGGGCGGAGCTAGGTTAGGTTTCCGGCGACCCATTGTGGCCGCCGGCTAACCATGCTGCATGGGACCTCGGGGCTTTGCAGGGAGGATTCTAAGGACCCTAAGGAGTCCACTGCTAATGGTCCGGGGTGCAAGAAACCGTAGGTTAAGGATCCTCGCCTTAGCCGAGCACGGGAAGATAGGATGAAGCCGGATCTTGGTTCCCTCTCTACGCGCGGCCAAGGCTTGCTCCAGCAGGGTCCTCCAAGCACCAGGAACTCCTCAGACACCTCCCAATCCAACTTTGAAGAGATCCAGTCCAACTTCACACCTCGTCGGAGAAAGGAAGAAAGAGGAAGGTGGCTGCGGCGGCACTCGGCGGCGGCCGGGGTCGGGTACACCAGGGCTCGGTTGCGGCCTCTTAATGAAGCTCTCAGAGGAAGGTTGGCTAATCCCTATGGCTTTGGTTGATCTCTCCTTCACACTCAAGGGAACACCCATATAGGCTTCTTACCTTTAACACCGGCGACCCGAACGGCCGGAGGTTACGGCAACCGAGGGGACGCGTCGGTTACAGCCTAAAGATGCTGGTGGAACTTCAGTTACCGAAGAGGAAGAGGCAGGGTACTCGGGATCACTCCAACACGTGTATAAATGCACATTTGCACAAAACCCCCTACACAAAGATCCTAAAACTCTAAGGTCCCTCTGTAGGTGACAAATGCACCCAGCACCCCAACTTATAAGCCTCATAATTTTGGTACATAAAATATTAGGGTTTCTTCAAAAATACCCACTTTTTCAATATATTTCACGCTTTTCGAGGCACTCGAGTCGCCGAAACTGAAAATGGACTTCGCCACGACGTCCGGCTCGTCGAGACCTTCAAAATAGGCTAATCATTTGTTTGATTTGGTGCTCGTATGAAATCTCGGGCCATCTTGTTCTGTATGTCGCAAATCGACGCACGCACTTCGATGCACACGGGTCGCCAAACGCGAAATCCGTCAGTGACATTGCGCTCAGAACGTCGAAATTAGCTAGGATCCATTACTCATACTCCTATGTTAAAATTCTAGATAGTGGTTCGACCATTCATGATCACAAGGGGTTAAAAATTCAAAGGTTACTATTCACTTAAGTCGCGGGGCCCATTTTTTTGATTTCTGATTTCTGGAAGATCCGACCGTCGGATCGAAAACATATGAATATGAAACTTCTATGTTTCGACGAGATGATCGCAATGGTGATCTCGGATTTTCCAGATCAGACCCCGATCAAAAGTCGATATCTCTGGGCCCACTATTGACCCACTATCTCTCCACTTTTGCCAAAATTGACAAATTTTAAATATTTAAAGGACAAACTGAGACTTTTAAATTCTAGATTTCTACAATATGCCAACACCAAAATGCCGTAACATCAAATTAGTCTTGCAAAAAGAATTTTAAAAATAGATCAATTCCATGATTTTCAAAAATTCTCATTATATGCCCTAAAACCGAATTTTCAGAAATCGAAGCCTAAAAATCCATTAATCAAGAGAATACCAAGCATATAAACAAAACTAATCTACTCAAAGTTCTTATTTCAAAAGAAATTTGACCAAAAACTATCTAGAATTGAATTTGAATCATGATTTCCACTCATGTTATGAAGAACAATGCAAAACCAGTGAAAAAAGTTGAGTTTTGATCAAAAAGACTTACTTGAATTTGAAGAACTCGAGTTAGAAAGGCTCCAAATTGGTTATTTTCTAGAGAGAGAAACTCTGGAGTCTTGGAAACAAAAGTTTGTAGTAAAAAGAAATTAAAACCCTTTCGTTTCAATAAAAATCCTAGCCGCGGTCCGGAACGGATCAAGAATCCAGTCCGGATCGGCTACCCGCAAAGAATGCTGCGTTCGGGATCCGGAACAGGAATTCCAGTCCGGATCGGCTCCAACTTTTTCTTCAGAAAAATTTAGAAAAATTTCAGAAATTCCAGAAAAAGTATGTAAGCACTTTTGCATGTCAACTTTAAACAAAAGTCATTGTTTCATATCAAAAGAAATAGATTATACTAAATCTATCAATAATATCCAAGTAATGAAACGAAAATTTATAAAAATTAAATCCTTTAAAGTTGAACAAGTTCAATGACATTTATCATGATCTTATGAGTAATGCGTTTATCAAATCATCAATTTGGTAAAGAAAATGAAGTACCAAGATCGATAGATGTTTGAAATCCCAAATAAGTTAGATAATATATCTAGTCAATTTAATGTAAGGAGTGGCTCTTTGAGCATCATTCAATAAAAATACCCACCTTATACCAACCTTGGAATTTGACGGAGTCAAGTATTCCAAAAAGCATTTTATCTAGTCGACAAGAAAAACCATGCTTTGTATACATGTGGTAGCTGCACACAGTACTCGGACGACCGAGGTGGTAGCTCTTTCCTCCATGTGGTGGTAGTTTTCACACTCCTCATTGGGATGTAACTCTTTCCACATCTTTTGAGCATAAATAATTTGATAAACTCCCCCTCAATTGGCTATCAATTATTTAAGATATAAAGTATTCAACCAAAAATTGATCTCGTATTCATACTTGACTCAATTTTCAAATATGATAAAAACTATACCAAAAGATCATTTGAGAGAGAAATTGACTTTGATCAATTAAAAATGAACTAATTGATATAAAAGATCATTGCATCAAATGAATTATCATGATATCCAAACCATAATAAATTTCTAATAAAAATGAAAGGATGTAAGTAAAGTCAATAATACTAATGCTCAATTGATGTTCTTCTATGTACAAACATAGATAAGGAACAAAAACACAAAACAAAACCTAACCTAAGGAATGATTTCAAAAAGTGTTATTTCAAAGAAAGCATTCCTATCGCTTTACGCAAATGAATAAACCGTTTTTGATCCAAAGGTTTTGTTAAAATGTCAGCTAATTGATCTTCAGTTGAAATGTAGGAAATTTGAAGAATACTTGATTCAACTAGCTCTCTTAGAAAATAATATCTAAGTTCAATGTGTTTTGTTCTCGAGTGCAACACAGGATTTTTAGAAATATTTATAGCACTTGTGTTGTCACAAAGAATAGTTACCGAAGTTGTAGGAATTCGGAAGTCGCTCAACACGCTTTTCATCCAAATGAGTTGAGTTCAACAACTACCTGCCGAAATATATTCCGCTTCGGCAGTCGAGAGTGCAATGCAGTTTTGCTTTTTACTATGCCATGCGACAAGGCAATGGCCAAGATAAAAACATGCACCACTCGTACTTTTTCGATCATCCACAGATCCTGCCCAATCGGCATCTGAATATCCTATTATGTCAAGAGTTGTTCCCATAGGATACTAAATTCTGAAATTCAAAGTTCCTTTGACGTACCGGATGATCCTTTTCACCGCTTTCAGGTGAACTTCCTTTGGTGCTGATTGATATCTCGCGCAGATCCCAACACTAAAGGATATATCCGGGCGACTAGCCGTGAGATAGAGTAGACTTCCTATCATGCTGCGATAAAGCTTCTCGTCTACACTTTCACTAAGATATTCACTTCCTAATCCCTTATTGCTAATTCCCATAGGAGTCGGAAAGTCTTTAGAGTTCTCTAATCCGAATTTCTTCACCAACTCCTTTGCGTACTTGGATTGGCACAAATGGATGCCTTCTTCATTTTGTTTCACTTGCAATCCAAGAAAATATGTTAGTTCCCCCATCATAGACATCTCAAATTCGCTTTCCATGGTTTTCACGAATTTTGAAGCATCGTTGTTTCTTGTTGCTCCAAATACAATGTCATCGACATAGATTTGTGCCACAATAAAGTTATCCTGAAAATGCTTCACAAAGAGTGTCCGATCCGCTCCCCCTCGAGTGTAGCCCTTTTCCAAAAGGTGCTTTGTCAACCTTTCGTACCATGCTCGCGGTGCTTGTTTTAGACCGTACAGAGCCTTTTTCAAACGAAAATCATAGTTAGCTAGTTTATGGTCTATGAAACCTTTCGGTTGAGCCACATAAACTTCCTCGTTCAAAAATCCATTTAAAAAGGCGCTCTTAACGTCCATTTGAAAGAGTTTGATTTTAAAACGACAAGCAATTGCGAACAAAATATAAATCGACTCGAGACGAGCTACCGGGGCGAACATCTCATCAAAGTCTATACCTTCTATTTGTGAATAGCCCTGAGCAACTAGGCGTGCTTTGTTCCTAATGATGGTGCCATCCTTGTTTTTCTTGTTCTTGAAAATCCATTTAGTACCAATTACGTTGTGTTGCTTCGGTGGCTTCGTTAGTTCCCAGACTTTGTTTCTTTCGAACTGATGGAGCTCTTCATGCATTGCTTCAATCCAGTAATCATCCCGAAGAGCTTCATCGACGTTCTTTGGTTCTACCATGGAGACGTAACATACGACTCCACAAACCAATTGTCTCCGAGTCCTGACTCCCTCTTGTGGGTCTCCAATAATGTTTGACTCTGGATGATCCTTGGAGATACGTAATGTTTGTGGTAACAGAGTACTCGGAGGTACGTGTGATGATTCCTGCATATCAGATAAACTAGAAGAACCATTAGATGCATCAACTTTATCGAAAAAATTATTATGAGAAGATGCATTTACAGGAGTATCATCATCAAGAGACATATCAGAGGTAGATTTATCAGATGTAAAATGAAAAGTTTCATCTACTTTAACATTAATAGATTCTACCATCGTTTTAGATTCGAGGTTAAATATCCGATATGCTTTACTATTTGTAGAATAACCCATGAAAATCCCTTCGTCACTTCGAGAGTCGAATTTTCCAAGATTTTCGCGATCACGCAAAATATAACAACGACTCCCAAAGATTCGAAAATATTTGATATTCGGTTTTCTACAAAACCATAGCTCATATGGTGTATTTAAAGTTTCCGGGCGCAAATACACTCGATTAATAACGTAGACCGCGGTGTTAACTGCTTCAGCCCAAAAATGTAACGGGAGTTTCCGGCTGTGAAGCATAACACGTGCCATCTCTTGAACAACTCTGTTTTTGCGCTCGACTACACCATTCTGCTGAGGTGTATAGGGTGCAGAGAATTCATGTTTTATGCCGTTGGAAGTGCAAAAATCAATGAATTTAGAATTGATGAATTCTCCACCTCTATCACTTCGAACACGAACGATCTTTTCATTTCTCTCAATCATAATACGATGACAAATCTCATGAAAAGAATCGAAAATATCCGCTTTCTCTTTTAAAAATATTACCCATGTATATCTAGAGAAATCATCAACCAAAAGAAAAATATACCATTTACCTCCCAAAGATGGTTGACGAGTCGGCCCCATTAAGTCCATGTGCAGCAATTCTAAAGGCCGATTGGTACCCACGTGGTTCAAGTTCTTGTGTGCAGCGCTTGATTGTTTTCCCTTTTGACAACCTCCACACACAATGTTTTGATTAAAAGATAATTTCGGAACCCCCTTAACCACGTCTTTATTTGAAATCCTTGTTAGTTCCTTAAAATTTATGTGACCTAGTTTTTCATGCCAAAGAGTTTCATTATCCAAAGAAACTAGGTTATAATTTTCAGGAAATTTATTTGGAACAACATGGCAATTATTTTCAGACCTAACCCCTTTCAAAAAGAATAATTGGTCCTTATCGGTTACAATACAATCTGCAGAAGAAAAGTTAACTGAAAAAACCATTATCACATAATTGACTAATGCTAATGAGGTTAGTCTTAAGGCCTTCAACAAATAAAACATTATTCAAAACCGGGCCTTCTGGAATAGCGATTGTTCATTTTCCAACAATTTTAGAATAACGACCGTCTCCGAAAACTACAAGTCCTCCGGAGGTTTTCTCTGAAGTTTGAAAACAATTTTTGTCACTGGTCATGTGACGGGAACATCCACTATCCAGATACCAAGACGAATTGTCATAAGCATGCAAAGAAGTATGAATGACAAGACAAGGGAAGATTTCACCTTTGCGCACCCAAACCTTTTTGGATTGCATTGGCAATGATTGTGAAGTTATTCTCCTTGGTGTAAGCGTCTTGTTTGATTGATCACTCCTTTTTGATGACGTCGTCTTGTAAGTTAAACTACCAAGGCTATTTTCCTTTGAAAAATTCTCCTTTGATTTCCGGGGAATCACCTTTTTGGTAGTTGTTGCAAGAGGCGCTTGATTTGATCGTTTAGCTCCAATCTCGCAATTTTTTCTTATGTGCCATGCAAAACCACAACGAAAACATACCTTTGAACTTGTCGAACCCGAAGTAGGTGAGGTAGGCTTGTTGTCGTTGAGTGCAGTGAATTCCGTCGTCGGAGGAGGAGATACAGACTGGGGCACAAAAACTGTTCCACTCGAACTAGGACTGTCTCCAGTTCGATTGTATCCAAGGCCGAAACGGTTTGTTTGACCAAGACCAAGCATCTTATCCAACTTGCTCCTTCCAGAAGAAAAATGCTTCAAATCATCCTTAAGTTGGAAAATGGTCTTCGTCATTTCCATTTTTTCCTGACGAGCCTCGGAGTAGAGCTTCAAGAAGTAACTTGCTTTATCCACCAATTTTACGTGTTCCTTCTTGAAATGCTCATTTTTCTCTTGAAGGGAAACATTTACTTTGATCAAGTTATCCCTTTCCACTTCAAGAGCGTTTGAGAGAGAAGTTGCCCTTTTTGCTTCTTCTTCGAGATCCTGCAATCTCTCTCTCAAACCCTTGTTTTGCTTTGCCAGTTTCTTTGAATCCTTTAAAAGTTTATGGTAGGCAAAAGCAAAGTCTTCACCTTCGGAATTACTCGACTCATCGTCCGTTGCATTCTTTTCAACTTGGGAGGAGATGGACAATGAATCGGAGGTACTTGCCATAAAGCATACGTAAGGTGAAGATGTGGACGCGTGGAATGCCGTTGCGTTGTTTTTTTCATCACTGGAAGATGACTCATTTGACGATGAGGTGTCATCCAAAGTGACGGCTTGCATTGCCTTCTTCTTCGACGGATTCTTATTGGGACACTCTGTTGAGATGTGACCGTAGCCTCGACACTTGAAGCATTGGATTTGTCCCTCCGAGTTTTTTTTGTCTTTTGAAGAACTCTCTTGCTTTTTTGACTTGAAGTTTGAAAAACCTTTGCCTTTCTTCGATTTTACGAAGGATGATGTTTTGCTAGAATTACCCCTTCGAAAGTTTCGACGAAATTTCCTTGTTAAGAGACCAAGTTGCTTCTCGAAATCCTCCATTGATTAGGTTCTCGTCATCGTCTGAGGAGGATGAATCCGCGCCTTCTTCCTTTGTTGTTTTCAACGCAAAACCTGAAGACTTCGAAGAAGATGCCTTTCCAGAAGAATAGTTAGTAGGAAATGTCATTTCATAAGTTTGAAGTGCACCAACTAATTCTTCTACACGGATTTCGTCCGGGTGTTTAACTGTTTCAATGGCCGTAACCTTGGAACGAAATCTTTCAGGAAGAGTACTTAAAATCTTTCTTACAACTTTAGATTCTGGAATTTTCTCTCCCAAGTTAGCACATGTATTCACGATGTCTTGCAATCGTGTATAGTAATCTGTGAACGATTCATTTTCTGCCATAAAAATGGAGTCAAATTTGCTCGTAAGCATTTGCAATTTTTGAATCTTCACAAGGTTTGTTCCATCATGTGTAACTTGTAGTACATCCTAGATTTCTTTCGCAGTCTCACATGCCGAGACGCGAGAGAACTCAGTTTGTGACAAAGCATTAAATAAGGCGTTAATTCTTTTGCCATTGTAAGAAGATGAGTCAATCTCTTCCTTGGTCCATTTCAACCTAGGTTTGATGGTGCGAACATCAGCAATAATTTCAATTGGATTTGACCATCCTAACTCGATTGATTGCAACACCCGTTCATCGATGGAAATTAAAAATGCTTTCATCCGTACTTTCCAGTAGGCATAATTTGTTCTATCGAAGAACGGTGGTCTGTTGATGTTTCTACCTTCAACCATTATTTACAACCCTATTCCCGCTCTGATACCACTTGTTGGGTTATGATAAATATGGATCTAAATAGGGAAAAAAACACCTAGAGGGGGGTGAATAGGTGTAAACAATAAACACTCAAAAATCTTTGCGTAATAAAACCCAATGCGGAAATGAAAAATAACACGCAAGATTTTTACGTGGAAAACTCCATCACAGGAGTAAAAAAAACCACGGGACCGATAACACGGTGAAATCAACTAAGATTAAACACGTACAAAGGTGATATACCGTACTCACACACGACTCAACCTTTTTCCATACGCTCCGAGTTGATCTTCTCCGCTCGCTCCGCAACGCGCCTCGAATCCACGATTTGCGTCCAACGCCGAATCCACGGCGTCCAACGTCGAATCCACGACGTCTGACCGAATCCACGGTCTCCACCAAGTAGTACGTCTCGATCACACGAACGTACCTCGCTCCGAATCCACGAGAGCGGTAGCACTTTGAATCCACAAGGCTACGCGAATCCACGCGCCGATTTTGGAGAAAATTATTGTTTTGTTTGGTGGTGATAATCCGCCGAATACTTAGATCAAAGATAGATCGGAAATACCATCTAAGTATTCATTAATTTGATTCTACTCAAAATCTGAGTAAGAAAACCTAGAATCAAATTAATTAATATAGATGAAGAAACATAGAATTAAATCTAGTTATTTCCTTTCTTCTCTATATGTGGATTTATAAATTTTTCTCCGTTAATATTTTTCCGTCATTTCCCAGAGTATAAAACTTTTCGTGGATTACCCTAAAAGATAGAATTAGAGTTTACTTATAGGTTAGAAACCATTGGAAGAGGATAAGAATCAAAAACTGACTGTAACAGAATTTTTCCCGCACGACGGTCCGGACTGGATTTGGCTTGATCCGGACTGTCGTTGTTTTTCAGAGAATTGCTGAAAAAATAGTGTTCGGGGTCCGGACTGAAATACCCACGGTCCGGACTGTTCATGCGATTTCTGCAAAATCCATGTTCGGGGTCCAGACTGAACCAGGGGTGTTCCGGACTGGATTTGCGCATGAACCAACCTACGTTCGGGGTCCGGACTGGATTACTCTGATCCGGATCCTGAACATGTAACAGTCCAGTTTCTTGATTTTTATGCGATTAAAAACCCATCCAAGTGTTTCTACACAATAAGAAGTATTCGGATCACCAAGATTATTTAGTTAAACGTACCTGATCCTTTTGAATTCTTCTTTCTTGAGATTGAGGTATATGATCCAAACATCTTCATCTTCAATCATCAAGACTTAACTACTTTCACGAAATACGCCAAAACAAAATCCTTAACACGTAGGGCGTCCCACGCGGACGTCATCGATAAGTCGTGATAGCAAAGTAACTGGCCCAGCTCCGAGGAAAGTATCCGCGCACCTCTGTCGAGCTCAAAGTGGCTCATGCAAGCTATAGTCCAAATCCACGATCAATCAGATCGATAAAAAATAATAATCGACCACTAACCACATCAGCCGGAAACTCCTCGGCTCGGGATCACCGTCTACCCACGGCTCCCTAACTCTAGCACTACTGATCTGACCCCAACTACCAGACTCCACTCGGCCTCCCGGCACGAGCGCAACATGCACCCTACACTATCTGACCACTCGGCCCACTGTCCGGCGAGGAGGAACAATAAGTCAAGAAAAAGAAGAGTAAAAAGTGTGCAGGGTTGTCTAAATACAATATCTAGCCCAAGTGAGGGTTTTCTACTAGTCTGATCAAAATCATGCAACATATGGCGGGGTGCTAGTCACAGTTCCAATAATTAATTAACACAAGAAATAATCAACAGATGCTAAATCTGTCATTCATGCTGCCATTTTAGTCCATAAGGAAAATCTTTACTTGACATGCATGTATTCTACAATATAGAATTAGTATGCCGCCCGCCGATTTTGGAGGAAATCCAACCCACCTAGATGCGCGCGTCAGTCAGGAGTCCAGATAACCCGAAACTAGACGAGCGCGATCCTCAGGTTCCCACGGTTCCAATGCACCAAAAATCGCCCGAAAAATCCTCCCAGTCACCGAGATATGAGCCAAACACTGCGGTAAGTCCAAAATCAGCAAAACGACATCATTGTCGCAAATCTGTCCACGAAACAGTGAAATATCACCTATGAGATGCCCTCCAAAAATTCCAAGAAAAATACGGTTGCGATCTTCGCGGAGTGTAGATAGAGATCGAGTCCTTAAACACCAAATTCTGCCAACAAACGGCCAAGAAAATGCATAAAAACTCCTCCGCTGTCCAAAATATACCACAGAAAAAGAGGGGTCCAAAGACGCGCTGTAAAACCTCGTAAAAAGCCAAAATGGCGAGGAATAGTGAACACAGAAATCGAAGGCCTACCTCTCGTCGAAACATCGCCGTAGAAATCTGTGAAAAACTCCAAGAACTTAGCTCGGGGGAGCCCGCGGATGAAGCATCGATGGAAAAGATCGGTGTCGGAGAAGAGTCGAAGCTCGCGAAATCGGGGAGGAAAAATATGAAATGGTGTCGGAAAAAATCTCTGGGATGCCAAATATCGAAGAACACTCGAAGAAGAATCACCCTGTCGAAGAAGAGCTCAAGAAGGCTCGGAAAAAGCCCTCAAATGGAGGCTGAAATGGGCTATTTATAGCCGAAAATCAGAAAAAACCCAAAATGGATTCGGGCCCATCCTTTAGGTGCCCGAAAGACACGCGGCAGCCTTCCCCAGCGCCAGCTCACCGCACCAAAAACCGCAGATTTGCGCCACGTGGCCTGCGGGGTCTACGGCGGGGTGCACAGGCCGCAGTCCGTGCCGGGCCAGACGGGTCCGTGCGCCCACCAATCGGCGCGCGCCACGTGGCCTGGCGCGGTCCACGGTGCGCCGCACCGGGCGCAATCAGCGCCTCGACTCCTGCGCCGCCGCCCGGCCAATCGGAGCTTGCCACGTGTCCCTGCCGCCCTGTCCGCTGGTCCCGCTGCACGCCAAGTGGGCCGTGGACCGACCCACCCGAAAATTCGACCCGTTAGGCCCATTTGCCTAAAAAGTCGATTTTTATCGTTTTCGCGTGCTGAGTCCGTTTTTGGCGTCTGTTTGACGTACAACGGGCTCGGTACACCAATAATAGGTGTTTTCTCACCGCCGACCACCCAGTCAAGTCGCACGGGGATTCCGGGACTCCACAAAATGCATACTTGTATGGATATCTAGATAGGCTACTTTCCTTATTGCTACACTATCATGTTGGAATATTACTTAGGAGAAAACTTGTTATTTTCATTTCTTCTCTCCGTGTATGACATATATTGCCCGAGGTTATGAGAATGGGTATATGGATAGTGTAGTTGAGATTATCGAGTCGGGGTGGGATAGCACCGGATTGTTGACTTATGGGATGTTTCGGTAACCGCAGATTTTGAGTGATTTGACCAGTTGTTGATTTTGTATCAGGTTGGGGTCGAGATTTCATTAGTGGATAGAGTTTTTCACATTGAGCATAGTTATAACTTTTGCCTGCTTTATTGATACACTCGATTGGATTACATTTCTCGAGCGGGTCGCTCCCCTCAAGTGCCACTTCGGAGTAGGCAAGACCGGATTTTATACAGGTCTATGTTATTGATACTTGAGTATGATTCCATGTCGGCGATACACGGTAGTCAGTGTGACCGATGGTGATGGCAGCGCAAGCGGAACCGGGTTTTATACAGGTCCGCTAGATTGGGTTATCTCAGCAGTTATCATTCACTGATGCATGCATATACAGTTATTATCATTCATTATAGCATTAGAGGCATATTAGTGGTGGTTTCTCTTTATCAGCAAAGTTATTTCCAGTTTTACCACTTAAGTTCCCTTCTTGCCTTTAGTAGACTCGGTGGGTACGTTGGAGTATTGATGATTTACCCACTGAGGACTACTAGTTTCTAGTGGTTCTCACACCCATAGTTGCTCAGTCTTTTCCAGATTTCTCTGCGACGGTTGCGGTGCCGGCGGATCGAGGTGAGGGGATCGAGGGCTAGATAGATCTCCTACCACACTTGTGAGCTAGCGGTGAACCCTCTATTACTTTTTTTGTTTATAATTAGTTGAGCAGACTTATGTATATTTGGATCTAGCTTGAGCCAGCTGGATGTATTATTTGGATTATGAGAGGTGACACTTGTATTATGATTTTTTTTTGGAGATTCTTTTATGTATACAATTTTAGTTTGCATTGGTTTTAGTTAGTTCAACTTTGTGATGCTCTTGTTTATTTATCTATCTATATCTCTACTTTGAGCAAGTTTTAGCGCTTCATGTACACGAAAAATTTCGTGTGCACGGCGGATCTGTAGACGAGCCCGGGTTTTGGTTTACTCCCGGGGCGTGACAGGGGCAGTGTAGGATGCATATTGTGCTCGTGCCTGGGGGCCAAGTGGAGTCTGATAGTTGTGGCTAGATCTTATTCTAGTGTTATCGGGAGTCGTTCGGGTAGACTGTGGTCCCGGGCCGTTGAGTGTTCTCCGGCCAGTGTTGTCGGGAGCCGTTTGGATAGACGGTGGTCCTGGGCTGTGGAGTGTTCTCCAGCCAGTATTGTCGGGAGCCGTTTGGATAGACGGTGGTCCCGGGCCGTGGAGTATTCTCTGGCTAGTGTTGTTGGAAGTCGTTTGGGTAGACGATGGCCCCAGGTCGTTGAGTGTCTTCCGACCGGGTTTGTTAGTTGTTGAGAGAAGCAGGACCTTGAACCCAGGATGTTTTTGGACACATATGATTTCGGTAAACTAATATTTTCTCTCTAAATTTCGAAGAGTCGCCGAAACCTGTTCTTGTTTGATTAAGACGAAGGCACTAGTCTTTCGGGTTTTGAAAAATAAAACTCGTTTTAACTGATTTCTTAAAATCTAAAATTTATTAAAAAAGGGTTTCCTCAAATCAAGATGGTTTTCTTAAAAAATAGTTATGTTTTGTTCTCACCCGAAGAGGGTTCGAGTGAAAATGATTTTCAGAAATAAATGTCATCTTTTCATATAAACCTCCTCACTCGAAAAGAGTTCGAGTGATATGGGTTTCAAGGGTTGTTCTCATATTTGGGTCGAGAACTACGGGAGGCTGTGCCTGGAACCTGTTCTTGTTTGATTGGGGTTGTAGGCACCAGCCTTTCCTAATTTTCAGACCCTTCGTTCTTGTCATCTGGTTTGCTCTAGACCGAGAGTCGTTGTTGTGCCGATCTCCTTATACTGTGAGCTTGTTTTGAGCCGAGAGTGGATCTGGTTGATCCTGATTGTGGATGTAGTGCCCATGGTTTTTCCCATCAAGTCTCTTTCGGTGTGTGTGTTATTTTTCTTATTTTTCTCTTGTGTCGAATTCGTTGATTTTGGTCATCATGTCGTAGAGCTTGTGAAACGGAGAATGACGGTGCGATCGGATCGAAAATCCGATGTACGGATCTCCCGGTGTGATTTTTCGAAGTTAACGGGTGGAAAAGGCTTTTTAAATACTCGTTAATGCTTTGTGGTGCTTTGAAATTCGTGCTAACGAATGAGGGGCGTTTCAGTTATCTTGGCATGCAAATCGAGGAAAAACGGTTAAAGTGGTTAAGAATCTCTTGTAAATACATGGGGATTGGGACTTATTTTACACGTAAGAGAATGAAGCAAGAAAACCCTAATCCTTTTTTTTTTTTTGTAAAAGATCGACTCTTCTTCTTCCTCATTGTGCGCACCGAGATTTGGAGTCGGAAACGTCATCATCGTTGGAGGCCAGATTCGGGAACACCACCGCCGCCGGAGATCGGAGATCGGAGTCCAGGAATCGCATCATCTTCCCCGTCGAAAACAAGGTTGGTTCTTGGCTTTTTGTTGCCTTCGTTTTGCTCTTTTTGGGATTCCCGTGCTTTCGTTTGGGTTTCTTGGATTTCCGTCGGAGCGGGAGGTTTGGGCGGAGTTTTTGGCAAGGCCGCTGCCGTTGTTGCCCTAGTCGCGAGGCCGCCGCCGCCGTTGCCCAAGCCGCAAGCCGCAAGCCGCTGCCCAAGCCGTGCCGGGCGCCACACAGCCGCGCCACTGCCCGCGTGCTGGTAGGCGCTGTACAACGCACCGCTACATGCGCGCTAGGCACTGCCACGCCATAATGGGTCGCACTAACAGGGGGGCCGAGCGCCAGGCGTTGCCGCACTGCCGCTGCGGGCCGTTGGGCACTACCGCACCGCAGGGCAGGCCGCTGTGGGCCGCACGCGCCGCATGCGCGCTAGGCCAGTCGCACAGCTTGCGAGCCGCGCGCGCCGAGCCCTTAGCCGAGCCAATTGACCTAGCCACTGCCGTTTTCACCGTCGGATTTCCAGTTGACTCTCGTTTGACGGAAGTGGTTTCTAATTGGGTTTTGTTGACAATTTTGGGTTCATTTTTCTGTCATGAGGCTTTCGTTAGCTCGATTTTTCGTTGCAGGTCTCGTCAGCACGACGGTAGGAGCCCGAACTCTTCCTTCGCCACTGAGAGGGCCGCCGATCGCATCCAGACAAGGTCGCGGGGATGTTGGAAGGTTTTTGTGCTCCGTTATCGTCGTCGGTTGAGGTGGGTACCCGATCCGGGGTGGGGGACGTTGTTGAACGGTGGTGTTCAACCCTCCTCTACCGCTTGTTGTTTTTTTTTGACATCGTTATTTTAAAATATGAGGAAAGACATTGTCACGGCTATTGTGACAGAACGGTACATATATAAAGGACATGGACGGATCTTTTGACTTATCGGTTTTAGTTACCGCGGTTTGTTACACGGATATGTGATCGTCAGGCTCATGGCGCTGTCACGCACACCAGCGGTTTGGCCACCGCAAGGGTGTACTTTTTCGGAGAGGTGGTCTGTTTGGCCCGTGATCTCTACGTGGCTATTGCGTGAGGGGATCCCCGCGGACATTGCGGAATCGCGAACATTGCGATGTGGATTTGTTTGGCATCGGTTGTATGAGCAGGTTGGAGGTATTGCCTAAGGTCAGAGGACTAATAAGGCGGGTATGTTCGGGTTCCGTGGTGGGAACCGGGATAGCGGTATGGATGATTCGGATGTTTCGATTTTCGGTTTGATGTCCTGTTTACTTTATCGTACCTATCTTTTGCAGTCATGCATCGTTTTATTGGTTTTCCTTCCTTTGGTTTTTGTCATTGAGTTCCATCGTGTGACAGGTTCTGTCGGGGGCAGGGAGATTGACGGGGGTGAGGCTATGACTAGGGAGTGACTCTGTTTTTCATCATTCCAATGACATTTTACTCTTCTCCTTTGGCTATTACTCTTGGTCGGTATTCTTTGCATGAGATGTGGATATTGTGATGATGTGGATGTTGGGACAGATCGATGGATGCATGTGACAGCTAGTGATCTTTTGGATTCAATTTATGGTTTTGTGGATGCATGTGGAATGCGGGATCTTTTCAAAGTGATAAAATGTTTGCAAAATCTATTTTCAAAACTGAGTGTCGTGTAGGCACTGTTTTTAAACTCTTGTGGTTTTATCCTTTCAACTTGGGGTGTCACGCCCCGGGGTCGAAACTGCGACCCGGGCTCGCCAACAGATCCGCCACCTATGCCAAACCCACATAGGCGAAGCGTCCTACCTGCAAAAAGAACTACAGCTAACAGATATCAGAGCTAAAAGATAAAACTGCTGTAGAATAAAATCAACCACTGTACAACTGAAGATAAAACAACAAGGTCCATCTCCCAAAAATGATAATCATACATTAACCTCGAGTACAAAACTCATAGCTCAACAGGGAGATATCTCAAATAAAACATCAGTGTACAAGCTCTCAATACATCATATCCTCACTACATCAGTCTCTCAAAAGAGGAAATAAATACCAATCTACCGACTATACTGAAGATCTCCTCCAAAGGGGGTACCGCTACTCTCCAAAGATGGGTCTGGATCTAGCTCGCTACTCCCTCACCACGCACAGCAACCACAGAACGGCAACACCCGCCAAGACTCTGCAAAACAAAGAGGAGAAAGGACAAAAGGGGGAAAACCCCCAAAGGGCGTGAGAACTACGCAATAAGGGAGTTCTCAGTGGGTATCGCCACTAGGCCCGACGATCTGCCCACCAAGACTATTAGAGGCAAAAGATAACCGATGCAGTAAAACTGAAAGAAGAAGCTGGAAACACTCTACAGCTACCATGCCTCTATCCAAATGCTCAAATGGGGAAACTCTGATGAAGATATGCAACACTCGCACACGAGGTGCTCAATCGACCCAATCGAGCTGACTGCCACATCGGGTCCAGTCAAACCTGCGCCCACCTACAACCACCTCCCGCTGATGGGCAGGAATTACGTAGGGCGTCCAAACGGACTAACTCGCTATCGAGTAGTGGCTCATGCAGGCTATAGTCAAATCCATGCCCTCTCTCTCTCAGAACGGAAAGACTCAAGATGCTCAACCTCTCACACAATGGTCAAAGAACTCACAACGACCACGGGACCACCGTCAAACCCCGAACGGTTCCCAACAATACTAGCACTGGTCTAACACAGCTACTAGACTCCACTCGGTCCCCCAGGCACGAGTGTAACAAAAAGTATCTGCCTGAATAAACCCAATCGATAGACCAGTAATCACTGGTACTGCCTGCTCTGCTGTCGAACTCAAGAACCCCGCCTGGTGCCCGGCGCTCACACCGTGGAAAGCCTACTCCGGAGTGGCACTCGAGGGGAGCGACCCACACGAGTAAAGTATCACTGTATCAAGCATCACTGTATCGAGTATCTCTGTAACCACTGTCTCATAATAGCAGGACTGGATCAAGACTATGATCAAAGTGGGAAACTCCGTCCACTAACAAAACCCCGATCTGATGCAATAGTACTCAAAAAGTGGAAAACACCATCCACTAGAACAAATCTGATACCCAATCTGATGCAATAGTCAACATCCGGTCAACCGCCCCAAAGTCCGCGGTCACCGCAATAACCCACAACCCACAATTGGGTAAAATAATCAAGATCCGGTCAACCGCCTACTGTCCGCGGTTGCCGCAATAACCCACAACCCAACATCAAGCACACCCTGTCTCTGACCCGAAGGTCCCAGCTACACTATCCCAAACCTCTGCTCGAACCCGAGCAACATGACTCAAAAGTCTAAATAAAAAGGAGAAAGAAAGCAATCATGGTTTCTCCTAAGTCAAATTCCAATATGTAGTGCAGCAGAAAAAGATGGCCTAACTATATGTCCATACACATATGTCCATACAAGCATGCATTTGTCCTCAAGAAGAATAAAGAAAATAAACCTCATGCCAAAATTATCAATGACCATACCTGTCCATAATTCTCAATCCAGAATGGCTCCTCAGAGTAGAACCTGCACATAACTACATAATCCTATCCCAATGCATAAACCATCCTCATAAAAGGTTATGTGCTAATATGGCATGATAATTAATCATATAGGGTATCCTTGCCTTAGATAAGCTTCCACTAATCATCAACATGACTATTTGATTAATACCATTGGGATAGGATTATGTGACCGATGTTTTATTTGAGATATCTCCCTGTTGAGTTATGAGTTTTGTACTCGAGGTTAATGTATGATTATCATTTTTGGGAGATGGACCTTATTGTTTTATCTTCAGTTGTACAGTGGTTGATTTTATTCTACAGCAGTTTTATCTTTTAGCTCTGATATCTGTTAGCTGTAGTTCTTTTTGCAGGTAGGACGCTTCGCCTATGCGGGTTTGGCATAGGTGGCGGATCTGTTGGCGAGCCCGGGTCGCAGTTTCGACCCCGGGGCGTGACAGATTAGGTGGTATCAGAGCCTAGGTTGTAGGTCATGGTGGACTTAGAAACCCTAGGCTTGTGGTTGGACCCTAGGATGACTTCGTGAGAGTCGTGATTTGTAGCGAGAGTCCTGATTGAGTTTTACACCTCTCCCGAGGGACGGGATGAGTGATTGGCATGTTTATTCTCCTAAGTAGTTGTGTTGGCTGCAGACAACATAACGCTATGGAATGGGTGACATGCTCTAGACTTTCGCTAGATTGGGTCGAGCGTTGTTGTGTGCTGATTTGTGGTTTCGTCGTGGCGAGCGGTGTCTCCCCGACGCTGGGTTTGGGACCCTTGTGCATCCTGTCATGGCAGTTGAGCTTGAGCGGTTGGTTTTGGGCCGGATACCCGGATTGAGGTCAGAGAACTCCGAACCCAGATGACAGGATTGTCAGAGGCATATCAGCGGCAGAGTGAGCAGCTAGTTTGGTGACGCAGTTGTCAGAGCAGTGGGCAGCCCGACAGTACTTTTCTTCTGAGACCACCAGGATGTAGTACCCTCAGCGGCAGGGATTTCTGTAGTGCCAATAGAGCGAGTGGCCCCCTCCGTGCCAATGTTTAGTGCCAAGGCACTGAGGTAGGGTGGATGGTTGACAGCAGAGGAGCTGTGGGGCATGTTTGATTTAGTGAGCCAGATTTGGCAGATGAACCACCCCGACTCGTAAGATTGAGCTTGGAGTCTTTGGAGGCAGAGTCGTGGTTGGGGGTGATGGAGTGATCAATTGAGAGCCTCCCTGTGCTAGAGAGTTTATGCAGTTGTTGAACTGGTGCTCCAGGTTTCGAGGGACGAGGCACATAGGATAAGTGAGATTGGGAGTGGATTGCGCCAGGATACTCTTTAGTTTCTTTTCGGTCCCTCATGTTCGGGTTTTGGACTGTGGATGCCTCGTCGGAGTAGGCATTGTGTTTGGAGCTGGACACTGCAGTTCCTTGGATGGGGATCTGCCGCTAGAGGCGAGTTCTGGAGGGAGGCGCTTGGCGCTAGGTGATGGAGGACAGATCGGCAGGCAGAGGCATTTTCGTTTTGCTTTCCTGGGTGGTGGATATCCTTGTGGATGGTTAATGCAAAGCTTACCCAAGGGAATTCTACCCTTTGTGATTTATAACTTGCATATTTTGATTGTATCATATGGGATTGAGGGGTGAGCTTAGAAAGGATAAGTGTATAGGGAATTGCATGGATTAATGGTGTTTTGTCTTATGACGGTTGCAATGATGGACTTCTGAGATGTTGGGGATCGGGCGGACCCCGATGGCAGTATCAGTGTCTATATCAGAGTAGCGCAACGGTAGCGTGGTTTTGTTGTCTGCGGAGGATCGTATCTGTTGCCTCAGCGTGAGTAGAGACAGAGGTCGTGCTCCCTTGTGATTGATGGGATATTTTCTGATGGACTAAGCGACAACCGCTTGCATCGTGTGGATGAGCTTGTGCCGCCTGGTTGGAGGACGCCACGGCAGTGGATCGGGTTGTTGCAGGTGTGATTTCATCACAGCAGTCGGAGTTAGTGCACCTCGCTTTCCGGCATGGACTAAAGGCAGAGTTATTACCACGTGCACTAGAGGTACAGAATACCATCGGTGTTATGCATGTGAAGGAGGCTTGTGGGTTTTGTTCAGTGTCGTTGAGACCATGAGTTATACCAGCAAACCTCTTGATATGGGTGGCAGTTCGATGTTTTGACCCAGTGCTTGGGATTGGTTGGCACGGCACCACTGGATGGTTAAGTGCAGAGAGGGTGCTGATTGTGACTTTTGCGAGGCAGACAAAGGAGGCTTGTTATGGGGAGATTGTTCGAGCACACAGGGTTTAGCGACTGTGTGAGAGGAGCTTATGGTGGCGCCGGGACCAAAGGATATTTCTATTGCTGCGAAATCCCGGGTGTGAGTCCACTCGAGTTGATGATTATGCCGCCTGTTAGGGAGATTTTGATTGCGGTTGACGTGGTTCTGGAAACCGCGCCAACCTCAATAGCACCACTTGGATTATCGGTAAGAGCTGGGAGAGTTGATCGCACCGGTGCAGGGATCTGTTGGATAGAGGGTCTGTTTGACCTAGTGCCACGTCGTTGATACACGACGGTGAGAGCCCTTTGGGATTGGAGTCCAGGCAGGTCCAGGTATTATTTAGAACCTTTTGAAGGAGCTATATTCCGGCAGTTATTGTTTGATGCCTGTGCCAATTTGGAATTTCAGCTGAGGGCATTGTCTAGATGGTGTTCAGGACACAGTAGGGGCATTACGAGTACAGTGAAGCCAATGGATTGACTAATGCCCTGTTGCCTCTAGATTGAGGAATTCTGTGTTTCAGTTGGCCTTGAACGGTTTGATAGCGGCATCCTCCAGGAATATTTTGGTTTTACCCCCCTCCCTGAGTGTTTAGAGCTTGTGCAGCATTTGTATATGGTGTGACAAGGTCTGTGGGGAAGAAGCTTTTTGCCAAGTCGTTGTGGTGCAAGTTTTAGCTTCGAGAGCATATCTTCCTGGATTACTTCTTCTAGCCGAAGGGGCGGCGGTGGAAATTCGGCCAAAGTGGATGCTATTTAAGACTGGCCGAGATCGACGGTCATTGTTGGGGTGAGGAGTTTTTGGACCGGATAGTGCCAGCAGAGCTTGATGACCGGGTGATGAGATTGGTACCAGCGTCGATTCTAACCTAGTCAGTGGTGGGAGATGGATTTGTGAGTTATAGTGATACCTCCCGTAGTGGCTGTAGAGCCACCATTGGATTTTGTGAGCATCCAGTATCACCCCGACAGAGCCACTGTGGTGGCGGATGCCTGGAGCAGAAGAGCTATTTGGGAGTCGAGTTTGACGGTTCCATAGCTGGCACTGTGTGGGGCCATCCTTGTGTGCAGGGTTTGAGTTGTGTCCCTGAGGATCCCTTTTGATGAAAGGCTGCGGCTGAGCAATCCGCTTGGGTTGAGTTTTGAGGGTGACTGAGTATGAACCCCCGCTTGTTAGGGCCCCTTTTCTGTGCAGGTGTTTGTGTGGATGTGTTTCGGGTCGCTTGGGTTGCGTTGGCTCTTGGGAGTGATGTTAGAGCGTGTTGCTCGGGCTATTTGTTCCTTTTCCCCCCGCCTTTTGTTGGAGTTTTTGAGGTTTTTCTGCGTCTCAGCTCTGGAGTGTTATGTTTTGGACCCCTCGCCCGTGTTTGACTCGTTCCTTTTGGGGTCTGTGAGAGTTTGGAGTACGAGGGACGCCCGTTGCGAATTCCGACTCGTGAGGTGAGGGAATTGCGCAATCGGGCTATGCCGTACTGGTTGTTGCTGTTGTTGTTGCTGAGGAGTAATCACGGGGAGTGATAGGTGACTTGGGAGCTGGAGACGGCGGTGTTGAATATTGACCCCTGGTTTCTGAGACTCCTTGGGAGTTGCCTTAGTTTCGAGGACGAAACTTTCTTCTAGTGGGGGAGGATGTGGTGACCCGGATCTTTGTAGGGCTTCTACAGTGTGACCAGCAGCTTCTGGAAGCCTACGTGGCATGTCGGCGGTGTTCGCGCGCCAGTTTGGACACAAGAGATGGACTCGGGGCTTAAAATGGATCTCGTAGGTAATCGGGGGACCCCATCGGATGTTTAGAACAGTTTACGCGAGGAGTGGATATCAAATTTAGGCTCGGCGCGGAATTCGGATTAAAAATACCTTTCCGGGAGCCTCCGGCAAATTATAGGATTGGAATTTGGCAAAATGGACGCCGGATTTGGAATCAGCGCGCGAAAACGGTCAAGATGGGCTATTTACTTGTATTTTTCGGAGCTTGCTACAGTAATTTTACTGTTCATCGCCGGAACAGTGTTTCCGGCGATCGCCGGCGGCGGCTGGCGGCGGCGGGCAGCGGCGGAAGGCGGCGGAAGGCGCTCGGGCAGGCGGCGCGCGGCCGCGGGCAAGCGCACAGGGGCGCGGGCAGGCGCGCGGGGGCGCGGTCAGGTGCGCGGTCCACGCGGCCGTCGTGCACCCGAGGAAGGGACACGTGGCAGGTTCTCACTGGTCGGTGTTGTGGTCTGGGTTCACGGAGCAGGCCGGTGGTGCACGGTAGACCGGGTGGACACGTGGCGTGAGGTAGTTGGTCCGGTGTTGTGCTCCCGGTCCACGCAATCGGTGGAGTTGTTGACCGGGGCAGGTGGCCGTACGGCGGGGCAGGTGGCCGTACGGGCCCGGGTCAGCCGCGACGTGCGCGGTCCACGGCGCGACGTGCGCGGTGCACGGGTTGCCGGGCCACGTGTCGCGTCGCCATTTGCGGGCGCAGGTGCACCGGGTGCAGTGGGGCCCGGGGGAGTAGTGGACTGGGCTGTGTGGTGGACCGGGCCGCACTGTGCGCGCCCAAAACTTGGCGGGCCGGGCCGCACTGTGCGCGCCCGAATTCGGGCGGACCGGACCGGGCGCCCGGAAGTTGGGACAGGATGGGAATTTTCCCAATTGTTTTCTTCAGCCTATAAATAGGTAGCCCGAGCCCTCTTTTCTGCTCTTTTTCTCTCAGCCCTTGCAAGATCTCCCCGAGCTCCCTTCTTGGAAGATTTTCATCTTCAAGTCCTTGATCTTCCTGCAGAGTTTTGGGATTTTTGGGAGCACGCATCCCGAGGTTCCCCATTTTACGGTGCGGCGCGATGTTGCTTTCTAGTGTTCTTCTTCGGCGCAGCGACAGTGTTTTAGCTCCCCTGGGCTACCCCGAGATCATTTTGCTGTGATTCTTGAGCCGGCAGACTCCTAAGAGGTAGGACTTCATCTTTCGTTTTGGTCGCACTTTCCCGTTCGAGGTTTTGGCACGGATCCCGAGGCAAACTGTAACCCCATTTTCTGTGTGGACTTCCTTGACAGCAGCGGGGTATTTTGGCCATATCTTTGCGTACGAGCGTCAGCCGGAAACGAGCTTATACAACTTTTTCATCTACTGATCGTAAGGAACGCGCTCGTATTTTTCTTGGATTTTTCTGAGATTTCATCAGAGGTGAAAATTACTGTTTTCTCAGTGAACAGTGTACAGTTTTAACACAGATTTTTGTATGAGTGTACCCCCTTGCCGAATTTTTATCTTGACTTACCGAACTCCGATTTGGGCGTGCAAGGTACCGTTTCGAAGCTATCGACGCAAGGATTGCTGTGATATTTTTATTGGAATTTTCTGGGTACTATCTGCAGGTGATAATTTAACAGTTCAGAATTCGAGGTTGTATGTGGTCTTAAGTGCTATAATTGGGAGCCTAGTGTAATTAGTGGACTTTGTATTGTGCCAGGAGAGTTACGGGTGTGCTGAACTTATTGGAGCAAGGGATTAGAGTTATTCGGTGTTTTCAGCTGTTGGGCTTTGGACAGTCAGCTTTTCAGGTGGGTGCCTTATTCCCGGAACCGGTGGACGGTTCTCTAAATTTTCATATGTTAGCATTGCATGCAGGTGAATGGTACAATAACTGGGATTGATCGGTAAGTTTAACAATGAGGATTTTATGGAAATTGCAAGTGAATTATTCACAGTATGACAATTGGTATCAGAGCCATTCACCAGCCGGAAATGTGAGATGAGTCTCGGCTGAGCCAGGGTTATATAGTGGGTAGAGCGAGGCTCCCCGGCTAATGACCGTTGTGAGTGGAGTGCAGCTCCTCACAAGGTCGGCTAAGGCTAGCGAGACGAGTCTCACATCGCCTGGTGCTTGTGAGTGTGCTTGAGCCTGACGTGGACGTCAGGGCTTAAAGGGGGGAAGAATGTGACACCCCCGGAATTTGGATTAGTCCTCTATATAAATGATATAATAGGACTAAAATCTCTAACCCGGCTATAGCATTTTGGATGGTAGCAAGATCCAAGAGGAACATGAGAGTTAAGCGTGCTAGAGCTAGAGTAGTTCTAGGATGGGTGACCCCCTGGGAAGTGGGGCGTCACATGGGGTACGCCGTGTAGGCAAGATTCTCTTGCACGAATCAAAAGACTAGCTTATTTTCCTTTTTAGTACTCTGAATATGGAAAACTCGATGTGCTTGATGTATGTATTTTTGTGCGACGCCGTGTATATACAGGAAAAACTCTGTTCGTTGGTGTAGAGAGATCCTGTATATGTGGCGGATCTGGACACGTGCCTGAGGGGGAGACTTTCAAAAAAAAAATAGGGGTGTTTTTCCCTTTTAAACCACTATCGGGGCATGACAGTGGACTATAGCCTGCATGAGCCATATTGAGCCCGACTGTGATGCGCTGATTTTCCTCGGTGGGATTGCTCTCATCGAGTGCCACTCCCGAGTTGGGCCTATTACATGTTCTCGCGCAACGTCGATGCAGTCCGGGTAGACGCCCTACGTAAATCCTGCCCGGTGTGGATAGTGGTAGTAGGTGGGCGCAGGCTTGACTGGACCCTATGAGGCGGTCATTGAGATTGGGTATTGTCTTGAGCACCTCGAGATCGAGTAGTTGCATACTATCATCTGTTTTCGCCCATTGAACATTATAGATAGAGGCATGATAGCTGTAGATTTATTCCAGCTTATCTTTTTTTCTATTACAGTAGTTATGTTATCTTATGCCTCCAGTAGACTTAGTGGGCAGACCGTTGGTCTTGGGCAAGGTACCCACTGAGAACTACTGATTGATGTAGTTCTCACACCCGCTGTAGTGACTATTTTTCAGAGGCTTCCATGTCTGTTTCTGCACCGGCTGGCTTGTCGGATCGAGGTAAAGGAGTCACGAGCTTGATCCCTACCCGTGCTATACATTGGTGAGTTAGATGTACCTCCCCGAGAGTGGGTTTATCCTGTACCATGATTGTATCATTTTAGTTTTTCCCTTTTGTATTACTCATAGTTGTTGTATTTGAGGTTTTTTGGAATGTATTCAGTGGTACAGTGGATTTGAGGTTTTATTTATAGCAGTTTTTATTTCAGCTCTGATATCTGCTAGTTGTAGACTTTACTTTGCAAGTTTGACGCTTCGTCTATGCGGGGTTTCCCGTATGGGTGGCAGATCTGTTGGCGAGCCCGGGTCGCAGTTTCGACCCCGGGGCGTGACAACCAAACACTTGGTAACTATTGAGTTTCTGGCTCTTTGATGAAGAAATGCGCGGTTTGGATGATAGTGGTCCCCTAGAGTTTAATGGGTTGTTGGTGAAATAGTATAAATCCTAGGGAACCACTATAATTCTAGCCGCACATCTCTTTATATAAGAGTCAAAAAGTCAATAGTACCAAGTGCTTGGTATTATTGATAGTATAGTAGCCGGAGTTATATAGAACGAAGCTACTATACTATCAATAGTACAAAGAGCTTGTACTATTGAGTTTCTGGCTTTTGGATAAAAAAATGTGTGGTTAGAATGATAGTGATTTTTGAAGGTTTAGTCGGTGGTTGGTGAAATAATATGATCTGAGAAGTGGAAATGGTCAAAGGAGACTTGGTAGCATAGCACCAAGTCATTGATACTATTAGGTTTTGAGCCTTTGGATGAAGGAATGTGAGGTTAGGATTATAGTAATCCCATAATATTATATATATATAAACATCTATTAATTCCCATGTACGGAGTACACGTGCCAACTATTCCTTAATTTGAGTTTAGAGGTGTAGGATCCACCTGTCATATATATTTTTTATTTTATGAAAACGTTCATCCCTTCGTATTCCTCTCCCTCATCTCTTCATAACCCTCTTTGTCATCTAATTAGTCCACGTGCCAACTATTCCACAAGAAAACATCTGTCTCTTCGTATTCCTCTCCCTAATCTCTTCGTAACCCTCTCTCTCATAATTTTTGCTTCCCACCCATCGCCCTCTCTCTCATCTCACGCTGTCATCTCTTCGTGACCCACTCCCTCATCGTTTTTGCTTCTGACCCATCGTTTGTCGTACCCCTCATACTCTGACAATAGCCTCCACCACTACACCCTCACCTTCCTCGCCAATGCCTCCGCGACACCACCATCTCTGCACCCTCACCTCCCGCGCCTCCGCGGCGCTACCAGAGACTGTAGTAATCCGGAATATTTTATTTTTAATAAATAAAATAAAAGTTGAATTTTTACCCGAAGTTAGATTCTAAAGATCTAATTTGATCTATTTGATCAATTACCGAGGTGCAAGTTGCACGAATTACGAGGCAAAAAGACCAATTTCCAATCCGGACATGATCTTGGAAATTCGAGTTGACCGTTGCGATCGTCTTGTCGAATTGAGCAAGTTTCATATTCAGCACTTTTCGATCTGACGGTCGGATCTTCCAAAATTCAAAGAAGAAGAGGGTAAATAACTGCGACCAATGGAACAGTGCCCTATGCGCACAGTGACTTAAGTCACTTACGGTAGATGAACAGTAACTTGGAATTTTAATTGTCCATTGATCAACGTTGGCCAATCTACTATCTGGACCCCTAATATAGTGATTCGGATAGTCAATTCCAGCTATTTTCGACATTCTGAACGCAATGGCGCAGTCGAAAATTGTGTTTGACGACTCTGAAATTTCGAAAAGCGTGAAAACTGTAAAACGGGACAGTTTTTATGGAACGAAATTTTATCTGGACGTCGCGTCGAAAAACAAAAATCGCTGTCTTGAAGTTTTCGACGTGCCGGACGCGATGGCGAAATCCGTTTTTCGTTCTGATGACCGAAACTCCTCGAAATGCGTGAAATACAGTGAAAAATAGGCTATTTTGCGGAAAAACCCAATAATTTCTGACTCGGAAATTGTGCCACTCTCTGGGCAGGGACTTAAGTGTAAAATGAACACTTTTTGTATCGGACCTAGGTTCAAATTCCGAGTTGAAGAGGACTTGTTGGCATATTGTGCAATATGCATTTAAATACATGCATATGGGGGTCTCTTGGAGTCCCCTCACACCCGAGGCCACCCCACCTTGTCTGTTGGCGAACCGACGCCTCCTCTCCCTCTTCTCCACCTGGCGTACCGAGCTCCGCCGTACCGTCGCCGGAGCAACCCGAGAAAACAAAGAAGAGATGTTGGTGCTCTCGGGTTGGATTATGGGGGTGTTTTTTTTGGGAGGTATGGGTTGGACCAAACTCCAACTGGGGAGTCCTCCGGGTGGCCGCGACCGAACTCCGGGTTTCCCGACGCCGGGCGCCGCCGCGCGCCGCCGCGGAACTCTCCTCTTCTTTGATAACTCCGGCAATGTAAGTATTCTTGGAAAAACTTTATTATTCTGGTCCGGGGTTAGGACTAGTTGATTCCTGACATTGAGACGATCCTCCCTGTGAAGCCCGAGCCGCCCCCGACGTTCTGGTTGCCGGCGGGAGCCTCTTGTTGCCGGAAAACAATAATCGGCCGAGATTAACCGCGGGCTTCATCCAACCGTCGAGATGAAGATCAGGACCGTTTAACCTCTTCTTCTGGACGACTGTGAGCTATCCATGAAGTCTGGAGTTGATCGGCTAAGGATCCCCGCCTCCCGAGCTTGCCCTAGAACCGGGCTTTAAGCTTCTTCGGCCGATCTCCTCCGCCCGGCGCCGACGTGCTCCCAGGCCGCCGGCCAACCACCCAGAAAGCACTGGGGGACCAAGAGGAGCAAGTTGGTCCATATTGCGCTGGCCAGGGGGTCGCCGGCCGGAATCCGCCATTAGAGGTGGCCGGATTCACTTAGAGCTTGGAGAAGATGGTCTCCGGCGATCGCCGGAGCTCCGTCAAGCGGGTGGACTGCTCAGGTAAGACCTCAAGACCTTGTGGAAGATTTTAAAACACTTGCATGTAAGATCCAACGTGGATTTTCTCATCCTTGGGTTTCACCTTGGTTGCATGGGCCGAGCTCCGTCGCCGGCGCTCACCGCCGCACCGCGCCGCTGGCGGATGACCCAGGTTGGTCCTTGGCAACCTCTAGAGAAGCTCCATCATCTTGGTTTGGTCAAAATGCCACTGGAAAAGGAGTTGGTCCATCCTTGTAAGTTTCACCATTTAAAGCTACCGAGAACCCTCTCCGGCCGCCGCCGTCGACTCCGGCAGCCGGTGGTACACCCAGGTAACTTACTAAACTTGCTGGCATGCTTCCCGTCTATCCTGAAGCCTTAAGATTTTCCCTTTTTACTGAGTTTAGGCTCGGGCAAGTATTATAACTAGTGTTATATATTATGCCCAAATTGTGTTTGATAATATGCTTCAAAGAGTTTTTACTTGGAATTTGGCAAAACTGTAAATACCAAACTTGCTCCCAATGATCCCCTGAGCTCAGTGCTCATTTCAGATCGAATTGATTCTGAGTGGATGTATTGTGGGGCTTTGTCAAACTGTTAGAGAGCAAGGAACTCGGATCTGGTTGATCCGTCGATTTTGGGCTGGAACTAGGGTGAGCCCTAGGGTGAGGGCACTGTCCAGAGACACTTTCATATACAAAGTTCGTCTGTTCGACGATCGGATTAAAAGATATAGAGAAATCAACCTTTTAGAGTAATGTTGGAACAAAACTAAGTTCCGGGCTATTAGCGAAGCCGCGACAGTGTTCCCTAGGCTAATTTGGGGTCACTGGACGCGATGCTCGCGTTAGATTTTGGGTTTGAAGAGCCGGAGAAACAAAAATGCATTTTGGCTATGTTAGGATGGAATTTTATGGCCCGAAGTTTGCCTCGGGTTCCGTGCTGCCACAAATTGGTGAGCACGGTGTTCAGCAAGACAAATGCCACCTGCTGGAAGTGACGGTTCGTCAAAATAAATTTCCAGTTGAAAGAACGAGCGAAAACAGCGCTCAAATAACGCTAAAAATAATGTCGGGATAGGTGTGTTTGAGTTGTTCCCTGATCATAGTCTTGATTCAGGTTGGCAGAGTTTTCGAGCGTCCAGTTGGAGTCGAGAGTTCGCCTGCGCATTGACAGGTGGGTTATCTTCGGTCCGGACTTTATCATTTCGGCCCTCGGTGTACGGTATTGGTTGGACTCCTGTTCTTGTTAATCTAGGTTATATTTGAGCCTGTCTACCTTTGATTGTGATATTTATTGCTTTGACTGATTGGCTATTAGTTGCACTTCTATGCTTGATTATCATATTGATCTATTAATGTTTGAGCCTGCCATTCCTTTCGATCAATTATGCTTGATCTATAGTCTCTGTCTTTGTTGATTGCCCTGCATGATCTTTAGCCGTTTCCCAGTTGCTCCTATGGTTATCTGGATTTTTGCCATGTCTGATTGGACATACTTGTGCCTGGTGATCTTTGTCGCTGAGCTTGTACTGCTGAACACATGTATATTTTATTTAAATAACGTTTTTACCCAAGCTTCGCAGGGTCGCCTGCGTCTGTTCTTGTTTGATAGGACAAGGGCACTGCTCTGCGAGGTTTGAACCCAAAACCTGTTTTAATGATTTTTCTTAAAACTGCATGTGTTTGGACAGTATGATTTGGTCTGTAGTTGCTAAACCTGGTTCTATTTCATAGTGACTGTTGATTATATTCCGCATTGCATTCGTTGGTTAATAGATGTTGAGCTTGCTTCCTGATGATCAAATATTACACTGCCGAACACATAATTTTAATCAACCAATGTTTTACCGAGCTTCGTAGGGTCGCCGGAGTCTGTTCTTGTTTGATAGGACAAAGGCAATTGCTCTGCGAGGTTTGGAAACCCAAGCTTCGTAGTGTCGCCTGAGTCTGTTCTTGTTTGATAGGACGAGGGCAACGCTCTTCGAGGTTTGGACTTTTCAAAATAGTTTTCTCAAAAAATATGTGTTCAGTTTTGTATGTTTGGTTGGTCTGCCTGATTGAGTTGAGATTTGCTGTTGATCTTATGTTGAGTTGAGAATTGCCTTTGATCTTGCATATGAGTTGAGATTCAGTTGATTTTGCTTTTGCATCCCAGTGGGGATTTCCCGGCTTGTTGCCGATTACCCGGTCAGTGGACCGTGAGTTTGAGCATTTGCATTTGATCGCCCGCACCGTTGTACTTCACGAACATCAGCGGAGTCATGACCCGTGTAGATGTTCTTTACCGGTAAAGTGGTTAGCAGTAGCAACCCGTGACCCCTTGTGGGGGGGGTAATTCGCCTGAGGTTTTGTGGAACCAATATGGTGGCTTGTGGTGCCAGGTGGGCAAATTCGCCTGAGGTTTTGTGGAACCAATATGGTGACTGGTAATTGGGTAATTTGACATATCACTTATTTGATACATAAGTTGCTTGTAGTCTGCTTTCGTCTTATTTTATGGTTCCTGATTTCACTTTGAAAGATAATCATTTGTTTGTTATCTGCCTATACAATTATTCAGCATGCTTGGTTCATTATATTCCTGTCAAGATTTTACCTATTCCTGTTGGTTTTTCATTTACTTCATAAATGCTTACCTAAGATGATTTTTTCCTGATTCCTATTCCTGTTATATATGTCAGCCTATGCTTGCTTCAAGATTTTCTAAGTCGATTTAATTACAGCACCAGTTATATATCTGCTTTACCCTAACCCATGATCTATTACTATCCTCTAGTATTGTATACCAGTAGGTACGATCTGCTATTTCTCGGCTCGTCGTGCCCACTGGGATACACTCCGGTGTGTCTCACACCCTCGGGTGACTGTTTTTCAGGTCGAGCGGGTGCTGAGATGTTGGGACGGATTTGGTGAGGTATCGAGATAGGTGATTGACCCTGGACAGCCGTGCAATTAGTTTAATTGTTAAGTTGAAAAATTTTGGTAAAAGAGTTGTAATTTATATGAGAGTTTAATTTGTAATAAGTTAATAGTTGTAGTATAGATTATACTCTGATGTATGTTGCCAAGCTAGCCGTACATATATAGAAAATGCTCAATCCCAAAGGGGGGATTGGGACTCTTCTATATATGTGGCGGTCTGTCATTGCCCTGGCTGGTTTTCCAACTCTGATTTAAAAAAAAAAAATTATTATACGCTGGTTTTTGAACTCGGGGCGTGACAGATTAGATGGTATCAGAGCAATAGGAAACGCAGATGTCTAGGTTTGGCTAGGAACGAACCCTAGGATGACTCGTGTCACGTGAGAGCGCTGGGTTTTGGGTACAGTAAGTTTGGAACTTAGATGCGTTCCGTGTTCACATTCGAGATTGTTGTTAGTGCAAGACTAGTCGAGGCCAGGTTATTGGCATAGAGCCTGTGAAGGGAGGTATGTGATGTACCTTCAGATGCAGTTGTGTCCCCAACTAGTTGTTGGTGACAGATCTATGGTATTTCACTCCAACTAGTTGTTGGTGACAGATCTATGGTATTTCACTTTTCTTTTGGTGAGCACGTTGGCTGCAGACAACGTACTTTCGAAAGAACTGAGGAAATACTTTGCCCAGTGATGGGGTAGAACAGATTGGGTCTAAAATAGCAGCCTTGGAGTTGTTGAAATCTGGTGATTAGTGGTAACTACCTTGAACCTATTACAGACTTACCAGAGTTTTAGTCGTATTAAGTTTCGGGGACGAAACTTCTTGTAAGGTGGGAGTGATGTAGTAATCCGGAATATTTTATTTTTAATAAATAAAATAAAAGTTGAATTTTTACCCGAAGTTAGATTCTAAAGATCTAATTTGATCTATTTGATCAATTACTGGGGTGCAAGTTGCACGAATTACGAGGCAAAAAGACCAATTTCCAATCCGGACATGATCTTGGAAATCCGAGTTGACTATTGCGATCGTCTTGTCGAACTGAGCAAGTTTCATATTCAGCACTTTTCGATCTGACGGTCGGATCTTCCAGAATTCAAAGAAGAAGAGGGTAAATAACTGCGACCAATGGAACAGTGCCCTATGCGCACAGTGACTTAAGTCACTTACTGTAGATGAACAGTAACTTGGAATTTTAATTGTCCATTGATCAACGTTGGCCAATCTACTATCTGGACCCCTAATATAGTGATTCGGGTAGTCAATTCCAGCTATTTTCGACATTCTGAACGCAATGGCGCAGACGAAAATTGTGTTTGACGACTCTGAAATTTCGAAAAGCGTGAAAACTGTAAAACGGGACAGTTTTTATGGAACGAAATTTTATCTGGGCGTCGCGTCGAAAAACAAAAATCGCTGTCTTGAAGTTTTCGACGTGCCGGACGCGATGGCGAAATTCGTTTTTCGTTCTGATGACCGGAACTCCTCGAAATGCGTGAAATACAGCAAAAAATAGGCTATTTTGCGGAAAAACCTAATAATTTCTGCCTCGGAAATTGTGCCTCTCTGGGCAGGGACTTAAGTGTAAAATGAACACTTTTTGTATCGGACCTAGGTTCAAATTCCGAGTTGAAGAGGACTTGTTGGCATATTGTGCAATATGCATTTAAATACATGCATATGGGGGTCTCTTGGAGTCCCCTCACACCCGAGGCCACCCCACCTTGTCTGTTGGCGAACCGACGCCTCCTCTCCCTCTCCTCCAACTGGCGTACCGAGCTCCGCCGTACCGTCGCCGGAGCAACTCGAGAAAACAAAGAAGAGATGTTGGTGCTCTCGGGTTGGATTATGGGGGTGTTTTTTTTGGGAGGTTTGGGTTGGACCAAACTCCAACTAGGGAGTCCTCCGGGTGGCCGCGACCGAACTCCGGGTTTCCCGACGCCGGGCGCCGCCGCGCGCCGCCGCGGAACTCTCCTCTTCTTTGATAACTCCGGCAATGTAAGTATTCTTGGAAAAACTTTATTATTCTGGTCCGGGGTTAGGACTAGTGGATTCCTGACATTGAGACGATCCTTCCTGTGAAGCCCGAGCCACCCCCGACGTTCTGGTTGCCGGCGGGAGCCTCTTGTTGCCGGAAAACAATAATCGGCCGAGATTCACCGCGGGCTTCATCCAACCGTCGAGATGAAGATCAGGACCGTTTAACCTCTTCTTCTTGACAACTGTGAGCTCTCCATGAAGTCTGGAGTTGATCGGCTAAGGATCCCCGCCTCCCGAGCTTGCCCTAGAACCGGGCTTTAAGCTTCTTCGGCCGATCTCCTCCGCCCGGCGCCGACGTGCACCCAGGCCGCCGGCCAACCACCCAGCAAGCACTGGGGGACAAAGAGGAGCAAGTTGGTCCATATTGCGCTGGCCAGGGGGTCGCCGGCCGGAATCCGCCATTAGAGGTGGCCGGATTCACTTAGAGCTTGGAGAAGATGGTCTCCGGCGATCGCCGGAGCTCCGTCAAGGGGGTGGACTGCTCAGGTAAGACCTCAAGACCTTGTGGAAGCTTTTAAAACACTTGCATGTAAGATCCAACGTGGATTTTCTCATCCTTGGGTTTCACCTTGGTTGCATGGGCCGAGCTCCGTCGCCGGCGCTCACCGCCGCACCGCGCCGCCGGCGGATGACCCAGGTTGGTCCTTGGCAACCTCTAGAGAAGCTCCATCATCTTGGTTTGGTCAAAATGCCACTGGAAAAGGATTTGGTCCATCCTTGTAAGTTTCACCATTTAAAGCTACCGAGCACCCTCTCCGGCCGCCGCCGTCGACTCCGGCCGCCGGTGGGACACCCATGTAACTTACTAAACTTGCTGGCATGCTTCCCCTCTATCCTGAAGCCTTAAGATTTTCCCTTTTTACTGAGTTTAGGCTCGGGCAAGTATTATAACTAGTGTTATATATTATGCCCACATTGTGTTTGATAATATGCTTCAAAGAGTTTTTACTTGGAATTTGGCAAAACTGTAAATACCAAACTTGCTCCCAATGATCCCCTGAGCTCAGTGCTCATTTCAGATCGAATTGATTCTGAGTGGATGTGTTGTGGGGCTTTGTCAAACTGTTAGAGAGCAAGGAACTCGGATCTGGTTGATCCGTCGATTTTCGGCTGGAACTAGGGTGAGCCCTAGGGTGAGGGCACTGTCCAGAGACACTTTCATATACAAAGTTCGTCTGTTCAACGATCGGATTAAAAGATATAGAGAAATCAACCTTTTAGAGTAATGTTGGAACAAAACTAAGTTCCGGGCTATTAGCGAAGCCGCGACAGTGTTCCCTAGGCTAATTTGGGGTCACTGGACGCGATGCTCGTATTAGATTTTGGGTTTGAAGAGCCGGAGAAACAAAAATGCATTTTGGCTATGTTAGGATGGAATTTTATGGCCCGAAGTTTGCCTCGGGTTCCGTGCTGCCACAAATTGGTGAGCACGGTGTTCAGCAAGACAAATGCCACCTGCTGGAAGTGACGGTTCGTCAAAATAAATTTCCAGTTGAAAGAACGAGCGAAAACAGCGCTCAAATGACGCTAAAAATAATGTCGGGATAGGTGTGTTTGAGTTGTTCCCTGATCATAGTCTTGATTCAGGTTGGCAGAGTTTTCGAGCGTCCAGTTGGAGTCGAGAGTTCGCCTGCGCATTGACAGGTGGGTTATCTTCGGTCCGGGCTTTATCATTTCGGCCCTCGGTGTACGGTATTGGTTGGACTCCTGTTCTTGTTAATCTAGGTTATATTTGAGCCTGTCTGCCTTTGATTGTGATATTTATTGCTTTGACTGATTGGCTATTAGTTGCACTTCTATGCTTGATTATCATATTGATCTATTAATGTTTGAGCCTGCCATTCCTTTCGATCAATTATGCTTGATCTATAGTCTCTGTCTTTGTTGATTGCCCTGCATGATCTTTAGCCGTTTCCCAGTTGCTCCTATGGTTATCTGGATTTTTGCAATGCCTGATTGGACATACTTGTGCCTGGTGATCTTTGTCGCTGAGCTTGTACTGCTGAACACATGTATATTTTATTTAAATAACGTTTTTACCCAAGCTTCGCAGGGTCGCCTGCGTCTCTTCTTGTTTGATAGGACAAGGGCACTGCTCTGCGAGGTTTGAACCCAAAACCTGTTTTAATGATTTTTCTTAAAACTGCATGTGTTTGGACAGTATGATTTGGTCTGTAGTTGCTAAACCTGGTTCTATTTCATAGTGACTGTTGATTATATTCCGCATTGCATTCGTTGGTTAATAGATGTTGAGCTTGCTTCCTGATGATCAAATATTACACTGCCGAACACATAATTTTAATCAACCAATGTTTTACCGAGCTTCGTAGGGTCGCCGGAGTCTGTTCTTGTTTGATAGGACAAAGGCAATTGCTCTGCGAGGTTTGGAAACCCAAGCTTCGTAGTGTCGCCTGAGTCTGTTCTTGTTTGATAGGACGAGGGCAACGCTCTTCGAGGTTTGGACTTTTCAAAATAGTTTTCTCAAAAAATATGTGTTCAGTTTTGTATGTTTGGTTGGTCTGCCTGATTGAGTTGAGATTTGCTGTTGATCTTATGTTGAGTTGAGAATTGCCTTTGATCTTGCATATGAGTTGAGATTCAGTTGATTTTGCTATTGCATCCCAGTGGGGATTTCCCGGCTTGTTGCCGATTACCCGGTCAGTGGACCGTGAGTTTGAGCATTTGCATTTGATCGCCCGCACCGTTGTACTTCACGAACATCAGCGGAGTCATGACCCGTGTAGATGTTCTTTACCGGTAAAGTGGTTAGCAGTAGCAACCCGTGACCCCTTGTGGGGGGGTAATTCGCCTGAGGTTTTGTGGAACCAATATGGTGGCTTGTGGTGCCAGGTGGGCAAATTCGCCTGAGGTTTTGTGGAACCAATATGGTGACTGGTAATTGGGTAATTTGACATATCACTTATTTGATGCATAAGTTGCTTGTAGTCTGCTTTCGTCTTATTTTATGGTTCCTGATTTCACTTTGAAAGATAATCATTTGTTTGTTATCTGCCTATACAATTATTCAGCATGCTTGGTTCATTATATTCCTGTCAAGATTTTACCTATTCCTGTTGGTTTTTCATTTACTTCATAAATGCTTACCTAAGATGATTTTTTCCTGATTCCTATTCCTGTTATATATGTCAGCCTATGCTTGCTTCAAGATTTTCTAAGTCGATTTAATTACAGCACCAGTTATATATCTGCTTTACCCTAACCCATGATCTATTACTATCCTCTAGTATTGTATACCAGTAGGTACGATCTGCTATTTCTCGGCTCGTCGTGCCCACTGGGATACACTCCGGTGTGTCTCACACCCTCGGGTGACTGTTTTTCAGGTCGAGCGGGTGCTGAGATGTTGGGACGGATTTGGTGAGGTATCGAGATAGGTGATTGACCCTGGACAGCCGTGCAATTAGTTTAATTGTTAAGTAGAAAAATTTTGGTAAAAGAGTTGTAATTTATATGAGAGTTTAATTTGTAATAAGTTAATAGTTGTAGTATAGATTATACTCTGATGTATGTTGTCAAGCTAGCCGTACATATATAGAAAATGCTCAATCCCAAAGGGGGGATTGGGACTCTTCTATATATGTGGCGGTCTGTCATTGCCCTGGCTGGTTTTCCAACTCTGATTTAAAAAAAAAAAATTATTATACGCTGGTTTTTGAACTCGGGGCGTGACAGATTAGATGGTATCAGAGCAATAGGAAACGCAGATGTCTAGATTTGGCTAGGAACGAACCCTAGGATGACTCGTGTCACGTGAGAGCACTGGGTTTTGGGTACAGTAAGTTTGGAACTTAGATGCGTTCCGTGTTCACATTCGAGATTGTTGTTAATGCAAGACTAGTCGAGGCCAGGTTATTGGCATAGAGCCTGTGAAGGGAGGTATGTGATGTACCTTCAGATGCAGTTGTGTCCCCAACTAGTTGTTGGTGACAGATCTATGGTATTTCACTTTTCTTTTGGTGAGCACGTTGGCTGCAGACAACGTACTTTCGAAAGAACTGAGAAAATACTTTGCCCTGTGATGGGGTAGATCAGATTGGGTCTAAAATAGCAGCCTTGGAGTTGTTGAAATCTGGTGATTAGTGGTAACTACCTTGAACCTATTAGAGACTTACCAGAGTTTTAGTCGTATTAAGTTTCGGGGACGAAACTTCTTGTAAGGTGGGAGTGTGGTAGTAATCCAGAATATTTTATTTTTAATAAATAAAATAAAAGTTGAATTTTTACCCGAAGTTAGATTCTAAAGATCTAATTTGATCTATTTGATCAATTACCGGGGTGCAAGTTGCACGAATTACGAGGCAAAAAGACCAATTTCCAATCCGGACATGATCTTGGAAATCCGAGTTGACCGTTGCGATCGTCTTGTCGAACTGAGCAAGTTTCATATTCAGCACTTTTCGATCTGACGGTCAGATCTTCCAGAATTCAAAAAGAAGAGGGTAAATAACTGCGACCAATGGATGCGCACAGTGACTTAAGTCACTTACTGTAGATGAACAGTAACTTGGAATTTTAATTGTCCATTGATCAACGTTGGCCAATCTACTATCTAGACCCCTAATATAGTGATTCGGGTAGTCAATTCCAGCTATTTTCGACATTCTGAACGCAATGGCGCAGTCGAAAATTATGTTTGACGACTCTGAAATTTCGAAAAGCGTGAAAACTGTAAAACGGGACAGTTTTTATGGAACGAAATTTTATCTGGACGTCGCGTCGAAAAACAAAAATTGCTGTCTTGAAGTTTTCGACGTGCCGGACGCGACGGCGAAATTCGTTTTTCGTTCTGATGACCGAAACTCCTCGAAATGCGTGAAATACAGTGAAAAATAGGCTATTTTGCGGAAAAACCCAATAATTTCTGCCTCGGAAATTGTGCCACTCTCTGGGCAGGGACTTAAGTGTAAAATGAACACTTTTTGTATCGGACCTAGGTTCAAATTCCGAGTTGAAGAGGACTTGTTGGCATATTGTGCAATATGCATTTAAATACATGCATATGGGGGTCTCTTGGAGTCCCCTCACACCCGAGGCCACCCCACCTTGTCTGTTGGCGAACCGACGCCTCCTCTCCCTCTCCTCCACCTGGCGTACCGAGCTCCGCCGTACCGTCGCCGGAGCAACCCGAGAAAACAAAGAAGAGATGTTGGTGCTCTCGGGTTGGATTATGGGGGTGTTTTTTTTGGGAGGTTTGGGTTGGACCAAACTCCAACTGGGGAGTCCTCCGGGTGGCCGCGACCGAACTCCGGGTTTCCCGACGCCGGGCGCCGCCGCGCGCCGCCGCGGAACTCTCCTCTTCTTTGATAACTCCGGCAATGTAAGTATTCTTGGAAAAACTTTATTATTCTGGTCCGGGGTTAGGACTAGTGGATTCCTGATATTGAGACGATACTCCCTGTGAAGCCCGAGACGCCACCGACGTTCTGGTTGCCGGCGGGAGCCTCTTGTTGCCGGAAAACAATAATCGGCCGAGATTCACCGCGGGCTTCATCCAACCGTCGAGATGAAGATCAGGACTGTTTAACCTCTTTTTCTTGACGACTGTGAGCTCTCCATGAAGTCTGGAGTTGATCGGCTAAGGATCCCCGCCTCCCGAGCTTGCCCTAGAACCGGGCTTTAAGCTTCTTCGGCCGATCTCCTCCGCCCGGCGCCGACGTGCACCCAGGCCGCCGGCCAACCACCCAGCAAGCACTGGGGGACCAAGAGGAGCAAGTTGGTCCATATTGCGCTGGCCCGGGGGTCGCCGGCCGGAATCCGCCATTAGAGGTGGCCGGATTCACTTAGAGCTTGGAGAAGATGGTCTCCGGCGATCGCCGGAGCTCCGTCTAGCGGGTGGACTACTCAGGTAAGACCTCAAGACCTTGTGGAAGCTATTAAAACACTTGCATGTAAGATCCAACGTGGATTTTCTCATCCTTGGGTTTCACCTTGGTTGCATGGGCCGAGCTCCGTCGCCGGCGCTCACCGCCGCACCGCGCCGCCGGCGGATGACCCAGGTTGGTCCTTGGCAACCTCTAGAGAAGCTCCATCATCTTGGTTTGGTCAAAATGCCACTGGAAAAGGAGTTGGTCCATCCTTGTAAGTTTCACCATTTAAAGCTACCGAGCACCCTCTCCGGCCGCCGCCGTCGACTCCGGCCGCCGGTGGGACACCCAGGTAACTTACTAAACTTGCTGGCATGCTTCCCCTCTATCCTGAAGCCTTAAGATTTTCCCTTTTTACTGAGTTTAGGCTCGGGCAAGTATTATAACTAGTGTTATATATTATGCCCACATTGTGTTTGATAATATGCTTCAAAGAGTTTTTACTTGGAATTTGGCAAAACTGTAAATACCAAACTTGCTCACAATGATCCCCTGAGCTCAGTGCTCATTTCAGATCGAATTGATTCTGAGTAGATGTGTTGTGGGGCTTTGTCAAACTGTTAGAGAGCAAGGAACTCGGATCTGGTTGATCCGTCGATTTTGGGCTGGAACTAGGGTGAGCCCTAGGGTGAGGGTACTGTCCAGAGACACTTTCATATACAAAGTTTGTCTGTTCGACGATCGGATTAAAAGATATAGAGAAATCAACCTTTTAGAGTAATGTTGGAACAAAACTAAGTTCCGGGTTATTAGCGAAGCCGCGACAGTGTTCCCTAGGCTAATTTGGGGTCACTGGACGCGATGCTCGTATTAGATTTTGGGTTTGAAGAGCCGGAGAAACAAAAATGCATTTTGGCTATGTTAGGATGGAATTTTATGGCCCGAAGTTTGCCTCGGGTTCGTGCTGCCACAAATTGGTGAGCACGGTGTTCACCAAGACAAATGCCACCTGCTGGAAGTGACGGTTCGTCAAAATAAATTTCCAGTTGAAAGAACGAGCGAAAACAGCGCTCAAATGACGCTAAAAATAATGTCGGGATAGGTGTGTTTGAGTTGTTCCCTGATCATAGTCTTGATTCAGGTTGGCAGAGTTTTCGAGCGTCCAGTTGGAGTCGAGAGTTCGCCTGCGCATTAACAGGTGGGTTATCTTCGGTCCGGACTTTATCATTTCGGCCCTCGGTGTACGGTATTGGTTGGACTCCTGTTCTTGTTAATCTAGGTTATATTTGAGCCTGTCTGCCTTTGATTGTGATATTTATTGTTTTGACTGATTGGCTATTAGTTGCACTTCTATGCTTGATTATCATATTGATCTATTAATGTTTGAGCCTGCCATTCCTTTCGATCAATTATGCTTGATCTATAGTCTCTGTCTTTGTTGATTGCCCTGCATGATCTTTAGCCGTTTCCCAGTTGCTCCTATGGTTATCTGGATTTTTGCCATGCCTGATTGGACATACTTGTGCCTGGTGATCTTTGTCGCTGAGCTTGTACTGCTGAACACATGTATATTTTATTTAAATAACGTTTTTACCCAAGCTTCGCAGGGTCGCCTGCGTCTGTTCTTGTTTGATAGGACAAGGGCACTGCTCTGCGAGGTTTGAACCCAAAACCTGTTTTAATGATTTTTCTTAAAACTGCATGTGTTTGGACAGTATGATTTGGTCTGTAGTTGCTAAACCTGGTTCTATTTCATAGTGACTGTTGATTATATTCCGCATTGCATTCGTTGGTTAATAGATGTTGAGCTTGCTTCCTGATGATCAAATATTACACTGCTGAACACATAATTTTAATCAACCAATGTTTTACCGAGCTTCGTAGGGTCGCCGGAGTCTGTTCTTGTTTGATAGGACAAAGGCAATTGCTCTGCGAGGTTTGGAAACCCAAGCTTCGTAGTGTCGCCTGAGTCTGTTCTTGTTTGATAGGACGAGGGCAACGCTCTTCGAGGTTTGGACTTTTCAAAATAGTTTTCTCAAAAAATATGTGTTCAGTTTTGTATGTTTGGTTGGTCTGCCTGATTGAGTTGAGATTTGCTGTTGATCTTATGTTGAGTTGAGAATTGCCTTTGATCTTGCATATGAGTTGAGATTCAGTTGATTTTGCTATTGCATCCCAGTGGGGATTTCCCGGCTTGTTGCCGATTACCCGGTCAGTGGACCGTGAGTTTGAGCATTTGCATTTGATCGCCCGCACCGTTGTACTTCACGAACATCAGCGGAGTCATGACCCGTGTAGATGTTCTTTACCGGTAAAGTGGTTAGCAGTAGCAACCCGTGACCCCTTGTGGGGGGGTAATTCGCCTGAGGTTTTGTGGAACCAATATGGTGGCTTGTGGTGCCAGGTGGGCAAATTCGCCTGAGGTTTTGTGGAACCAATATGGTGACTGGTAATTGGGTAATTTGACATATCACTTATTTGATGCATAAGTTGCTTGTAGTCTGCTTTCGTCTTATTTTATGGTTCCTGATTTCACTTTGAAAGATAATCATTTGTTTGTTATCTGCCTATACAATTATTCAGCATGCTTGGTTCATTATATTCCTGTCAAGATTTTACCTATTCCTGTTGGTTTTTCATTTACTTCATAAATGCTTACCTAAGATGATTTTTTCCTGATTCCTATTCCTGTTATATATGTCAGCCTATGCTTGCTTCAAGATTTTCTAAGTCGATTTAATTACAGCACCAGTTATATATCTGCTTTATCCTAACCCATGATCTATTACTATCCTCTAGTATTGTATACCAGTAGGTACGATCTGCTATTTCTCGGCTCGTCGTGCCCACTGGGATACACTCCGGTGTGTCTCACACCCTCGGGTGACTGTTTTTCAGGTCGAGCGGGTGCTGAGATGTTGGGACGGATTTGGTGAGGTATCGAGATAGGTGATTGACCCTGGACAGCCGTGCAATTAGTTTAATTGTTAAGTTGAAAAATTTTGGTAAAAGAGTTGTAATTTATATGAGAGTTTAATTTGTAATAAGTTAATAGTTGTAGTATAGATTATACTCTGATGTATGTTGCCAAGCTAGCCGTACATATATAGAAAATGCTCAATCCCAAAGGGGGGATTGGGACTCTTCTATATATGTGGCGGTCTGTCATTGTCCTGGCTGGTTTTCCAACTCTGATTTAAAAAAAAAAATTATTATACGCTGGTTTTTGAACTCGGGGCGTGACAGAGACCGTGGAAGAGGGCAAGAGACTAATGAAGGGAAAATCGATGCTGTGCAAGGAAACTCTTATGATAAAGCTGAAGGTCATTTTTTTTTTTTTTCCTCAGATGATAAATTTACAGATGGATAAAAGTTCATGATAAAATTTGTTAAAATTGAAAATCCATGGATGTACTTGAAATTTGATGTCAAGCTTTATGAATGAATTTTATAATAAATTTTTGTCTAATATTTTTTTGATTTATAATACATATGAGTTTGCTAGAAATTTTTAATTATAGCAACCTGCGATTTTTATTTATTTATTTATTTTTACTTTTTAGGATGCGAAGAAGCTTGGATTATAGGATATTCTTACTCGCGGTTTATCTCTGAGGATTGTTATGGTTGGTATTTTGACCGGAGCACAATGGGGCATCTATTATTCTTTCAAAGTCTTCATCGATCTATATGTTCTCTCAACTTACTCTTCCTTTACGCACTAGAATGCATCCTATAAAATTTGTTATAAAGGAATTGTTGTTTCTTTTATATATTCTAACTTTCTATAGCATGTTAGTCCTAGACCAACAACTAGTGTAGTTACATATGAAGCTGCTTCTGTCAGCCCCGACCCAAGTTCTTCTTCGCTTTTTGTCCATTCCTCTCTCTTTCTAGGTTTTCGTTAATTTAGATCCATATTATGATATGTTTGAGCCAATTAAGAATTCAAGACTCAGGTTTTTGGTATTAGGTTTTTTATTTTGGTTCGTATTTGATTTGCCGTTGAGGTTTTGTTTGTGATTGGGATTCCGATCCTCTATTGTCTTATAAAATTGTTTCTTATAGCAACTCACTAGAATTGAACAATTATTTTCTTGAACATTTTTTATCAGAGTAAAATATTTTGAAATTTCTCATATTTTTTAATTCTATCGTTTACCACAAAAGAAAATCCAAATATTTCCTTCAAGGACTAAATCGGGATATAAATGGTAATATCCATATATTTTTCTATTTTTTCTTTCAATAAGTATATTTATTTGTTAATTCAATTCAATTGAATGATGCTACTAACTTCAAGAGAAGTAAAAGTTGAGGGGGTGTTAATTAAAAGAGAGTAATAATTGAGGGTTCTACTTCAAAGTGACCCATAGTTGAGGGGTTCCTTTATAATTTTTTTCTTACTAAAGGTAAATCTCACAACTTTTAGGTTATAATTTGTGAACTTTATATAAAATAAATATCAATGAAATAAACATTAAATTCTATTCGATCAAATTTCTAAATAATTTTTTACCTATCACATGCATATATATATATATATATATATATATATATATATATATATATATATATATATATATATCGTAGGGCTACTATACTCTTATGAGTATAAACCCTTTTATACTCATAACTTTTTTATCCTTGGATAAAGGAATGTGCGGTTAGGATGATAGTGGTCCCCCTAGGGTTTACTACGTTGTTGGGGAAATAGTATAAATTATAGGGACTACTATAATCCTAACCGCACATTCCTTCATCCAAGGGATGAAAACTTATGAGTACAAAAGAATTTTACTCATAAGAGTATAGTAGCCGAATCCTATATATATATATATATATATATATATAACTAGGCTGGAGTACTATTGATAGCACCAAGTCATTGGTGCTACTAATTTTTTAGCCCTTGGATTAAGGGATGTGCTGTTAGAATGATAGTGGTCCCCTAGGATTTAGTGGGTGGTTGGTTGAATAATAAAAATCTTAGGAGACCATTATAATCCCGACCGCATATTTTTTCATCCAATGGCTGAAAACTTGGTAGCACCAATTACTTGGTGCTATCAATAGTATTCTAGCCAGACCCTCTCTCTCTCTCTCTCTCTATATATATATATATATATATATATATATATATATAGAGAGAGAGAGAGAGAGAGAGAGAGAGAGAGAGAGAGAGATATAGGCTTGTGTGCTTTTAGAAGCACAGAGGTCTCGTGCTCCAAAGTTGTTTTCGATGTTGAGACTTCTAAATAGATGATCGGCTCCGTTAAACTTGATCTAGAGTATTTGAAGGGCCTAAAAAATAAATTTCGTAATTTTTCGATGTCATTTACTTAGTGATCCAAGGGGCTCAAAATCAACAATTAATTGTTGTTGTGAGGCGTTTGCAAGTTTAACAGTGCAAAAATATTCAAATCACGTAAAATTTTGATAGAAAATTTTGTATACTATATAAAATAAGATCAATATCTTTGATTTAAAATTTTAGTATAATATCATCATATTTTGTGAGATTTTTATTTTCAGTTATTGATTTTGAGTTATTTCGATCACTAGGCATCTAAATCAAGTCTAGCGAAGCTGATCATCCATTCGGAAGTCTCATTATCGAAAACGACTTGGGAGTACAGAGAGCCTCCATGCTTCTAAAAGCACATAAGTCCTATTTTATATATATATATATATATATATATATATATATATATATATATATATATATATATATATATATATATATATATAGCGTAGGACTACTAAGCTCTTATGAGTATAAACCCCTTTGTACTCATAACTTTTTCGCCCTTGGATGAAGGAATGTACGGTTAGGATGATAGTGATCTACCTAGGGTTTACTAGGTTGTTGGTGAAATAGTATAAATTCTATAAACTACTATAATCCTAACCGCACATTCCTTCATCTAAAGGATAAAAACTTATGAGTACGAAATGATTTTACTCATAAGAGTATAGTAGCCGAATCCTATATATATATATATATATATATATATATATATATATATATATATATATATATATAGAGAGAGAGAGAGAGAGAGAGAGAGAGAGAGAGAGAGAGAGAGAGAGTAAGTAGAGCTTATATACTTTCAACAGCACAAGCCCAACTTTGCTTGTGATTTTTTTACCATTGAATTTGTATTAAGAACCGTATTATTGTACTTTCTCTTTCTCTCTCTTTAGTTGATTTTATAATAGCATAAATCTCAATACAAATCCAATAGTAAAAAATTTACTAGCATAGTTGGACTTGTACTTTTTAAGCTTTTACAAGTATATAAGCTCTACTTTATATATATATATATATATATAGTCCGACTATTATGCTATCGATAGCACAAAACACTTAGTGCTAACAAAATTTTCACCGTTAAATCTTACCCCTTGACTATTCCTACCCCTTAGATCATACTATCCACCAACCACCCACTTAACCTTAGAGGACCACTATTATCTAAGGGTGTAAAACAGGCCGGGCGGCTCGTGGCCCGCTCGGCCCGGCACGGTTACTATAGCTTCGTGCCGGGCCGGCCCGATCCAAATTTTTGGGTCGTGTTGGGCCATTACTTCAAGGCCCGTCGGCCCGGCCCGGCACGCCCCGTGACGGGCCTGGGCCGTGCCGGGCCAAGGTGCAAGCCCGCGGCCCGGCATTGCACGACCATATAGGCCGTGGCAGCCGGGCTAGCACGGCCTGGACCCCAAGGCCCAAGGCAACTTGCCTTAGGCCTTGGGGTCAACTCTTGGGGAGAATATGTAATATCACGACCTTTCTTATTTTTCTTTTAATTCTTTTTGAATAAATTAGTAGTTAGGGGTTTAATTTATCGAGTTTTCTTGGGTAGAACATCGGTGCGTGCGGGTATTTCTTCTGTGATAGAGCTCGGAAAACGGAGAATGACAAAACGATCGGATATGAAATCCGACTTACGGATCTCCCGGAATGAGTCTTTTGTGTTAACGGGTACGATAGGATAAGTCGAACCTGTTAAGACCTTGGTGCATCAAAATCCGCGCCGGCTGTTTTAGAATGTGGCTTAGGTGGCACTCTTATCAAGAAGTTGGTTGGAGAATCCCTTTTATTGAAATTTTGGGATTTGTACGTAGAAGTGAAATAATGTTTTAATTAATTATTATTTTCTCATGAACCGCTAACCCTAGTTCAGGGATGGGAGAAAGAAAAGAGAGAAAAAGAGATCGGTTCTTCCATCAACGTGCCGGAGGCCGGGGACGAAACGTCACCATCAACGGAGAGCGGATCCGGATTCTCACTGCCGCGAGGAACGAGATCGGGTCGTCTTTTCCGTTAGAGCAAGGTTAGCGGCGTTTATCTCTCTCGCGTTTTCGTCGTTTCGTGTTTTAGGTTTTGGGTTTTGCGTTTTTGGTCTTGTCGTTTGGGCGACGCTAGGATGCCCTAGCCGCCGCCGCGCGACTAAGGCGCGCGCGGGTACCCGCGCGCCGCTGAAGGGCCGCGCACCGCGCCGCGCCCGGGCAGTAGCGTTGCGCCGCGTCGCGGGTACAGGACCCGCGCGCGGCTGCAAGCGCCGCACGCGCTCGCACGGGGCTGGTGCCCGCGCGGGGGAGCTGTGGCTGCGGCGCTGCGAGCGCCCACGCGGGGAGGCAACCCGCACGGGGCTGTTGCCGCGCTGCTTGCGCGCCCGCGCGGGGTTGTGCCCGCGCGGGGCAGCCGCGTCGCTTGCGCGCCCGCGTGGGGTTGTGCCCGCGCGGGGCAGCCGCTGCTGCCGCGACCCTTGAGCGCCCGCGCAGGGTTGTGCCACGCGGGGGCAGCCGCTGTTGCCGCACCGCCGCAGCGCGCACCCACGCGGGGCTGGAGCCTGCGCGGGGCTGCTCCGCATGCAGCGCGCTGCGCGGTGCCGGTGCTCACGCGGGGCTGCTCTGCATGCAGCGCACCCGCGTGGGGCCCCACCGTCGCAGCGCGCGCCACGCGGGGCTGGTGCCCGCGCGGGGCTGCTCTGCATGCAGCGCGCCCATGCGGGGCTGGTGCCCGGGCGGGGCCGCACTGCCGCAGCGCGCACCCGCGCGGGGCTGGAGCCCGCGCGGGTTTGCTTCGCATGCAGTGCACCGCGCGGGGCTAGTGCCCGCGTGGGGCTGCTCTGCATGCAGCGCGCCCGCGCGGGGCTGCTCTGCATGCACCGCGCCGCCACGCCGCATTGTCTTTGCGCCGCGTTGTTCTTGCGCCGCGTCTGGGTGGGTCTTGGCGTTCTCTATCTTTTTATGGATAGAGTTCGGGGCTACGGATTTTCGCAGGACACGGTTTAGCTTATTGATATTATGTTTTTGTTGGGGTTTTTCTTTTTAGGTCCGGGAGTCGTGCGAGGACGCATGTCAGTTCTGAGTGTTCCGGTCGAGGCATTTTGAGGTGGGTACCCTTTCCTGCGTTTTGGAGTGTGGTTTCGTATGTAATACGTAAGAGTAAAGTCGATATGCTAATGAATCTTGACTAACCCCTGTTCGCATGAGTATTCCTATTATTACTATCTGTTGCGACTGAACGTCGCGGTGCTCTATGTTACACATGGACTTCGGTCATTATGCTCATGGCTGCTTGCACTCACACCAGCGGTTTGGCCACTGCATCGGTGTACTTTTCCGGAGAGGCAGTATGTTGACCTGTGTACCCCACAAGGTGACGTAGTGGGGACCCCTTGCGGTTACTTACGGTGCTGCACAAGTGCCGTGGAGGGGTTTAAAGCAATAAGGTGAGAGCAATGTGTCTTCTTTTACCATAGGTCTTTAGACCGTTTGGCAGGTGCACTATTTCGATTTACAGGGGGTTTCTATTGATTCATGCGGGGAAGTGAGGATGCTCTGGTCTTTCGGTTTACTTTTTCTCAGTATTTATAGCATTTTACATATTTTACGTTTACCTCTTACTCTTTGTGTCACTGACTTCCCACACTGTGACAGGTTCGGGCAGGGGTAGGATCTGGGACGACGGTGAGGCTGCGACTTGAGGACTTTGGCCTTGTTTTGGGCTGGTGACTTTTCCTTTACTAATTTTTGATTATTTCGGTTAGTTAGTCTATGTGCGTATGTTCCTTTTGTGGATGATGTGGATTGTTGGGATTGTTTTATGTTCATGTGGACGAACGGTTTTTCTTATTACTTGCTTGTATGGCCAATTTGCAAACCAAGAAAGAGATTGAAAAAATGTTTTTTAAATCTGGTGTTGTGTGGACGCCGTTTTGCAAACTCGTGGACTTATCTTTTTAAAATTTGGTGGCCTGATTGGATATGGTGTTTGGTTACTTTTCCCTCCTCTTTTCATACTTGGCTGGTGTGGTTAAAGTGAAGTTGTATTATCCTCGCCGTGCATACGCAGGGGTTGCTCTGATTGTTTTGTCGAGGACTCTTGCGTATGTGGCGGATCTGTGCACGTGACTAATAGGTGTTCTTCAAAAAAAAGAAAATAAAAAGAAAAATGTACATGCTTTTTCGCCTAATTAAACCCCCGGGGCGTGACAGATTAAAATGGTATCAGAGAAAAACAACTTTAACCACGATAGTCGGTGTCCAATATCCACAGCGTACATTACCACTAGCTACTAACCAATGAGATGGTCAAGGTATAGGTGCGTAGAGCGCGAGTGTTTTGGGGGGGGGGGGGGGGGGGCGGGAATTTTGAGTCCCTGTTTGATCATAGGTTATGGTGCTAGACCAGTTAAGTCTAGGGTTGACTTGGTTTCTAGGTATGCATAGACATGGCCCGAGCTAGGTCGTCAACTGATGGCACGGGAGCGGATGGGGCGGCATCAACAGCTGGGGAGAACCGTTTTCTTCGACAACGGTTACAGGAGATGGCGGCCAACTCTTAGCGCTTACGGAACGAATGTACTGGTTGACGCAAACCGCCGGAGTAGCCGGTCGCGTCCCTTTTTGTCATAAGGGACGAACCCCACTTGGCACGGTTCAACGTAAACGGTCCACAGAGCGACACCTTTCAGATAGTACCGGCAGCAGGACTGCCCACCTTTCAAGAAGTGGTTGACAGGGCCACTTTAGTGGAGCAAGAATTGGCTGTCATCCGTGCCCGGCAGGAGGGCTATGAGCATAATCGGGACAAGAAACGACCATTGTTTCTGTTGTGGCAAGCCGGGGCACTTCCACTCTAACTGCCCCCTGAACCTGGGGGCAACATCTTCAGCACCACGACACCAGGAGAGGGGCACCGCCACCACCCCGCAGGAGGATTTACACGACGACTCAGCTGAAGACGGGCTGCCCCGGAGGACTTAGTAGTAGGTATTAATCTACACTTAGCTCTCGTTTTCGTGTTAGGACCGTGTTTGACACTCCGGAGCATCCCACTCCTTCATTTTCGCCTTTACCCCTAGTTCTTAGGAATGACACTCTTTGTAGGAATGGGTTCGTTCAGATCCCTGGGCAATCCCTAGAGACAAGTTGCTATGTTCCTTCCTGCCCGGTGAGGTTGGGCAGGATTGGCTTACCGGGTGCCGGGCGGTAACTGACCGCGAGAAGCACCAAGTGCGTCTTTAGGGGCCTGGATTTTCGGAACACGTATACTTAGCATGTAGGAGTACTTTCTTCCCATCTCTCATTTCTGTATCACGGGCAAGAAGACTGGTGGAGGGTGGATGTATGGCATTCATGGCTGCGGTGGATTCGACCTCTCAGCCTTCAGCACAGCTAGCGGACATCCCGATTGTCAGGGATTTTTTGGATGTTTCTCCGGACGAACTTCTAGGAATGCCCCCGAGCGAGAAACCGAATTCTCTATCGAGCTCTTTCCGAGCGCACAACCTATTACGAAGGCACCGTACCGGATGGCTTTTGCGGAACTAAAGGAACTCAAGGCACAATTAGAAGATCTTCTGGATAAGGGGTTCATCAGGCCGAGCGTATCGCCCTGGGGAACATCCGTGTTTTGTACGGAAGAAGGACGAAAGTTTACGCTTATGCATTGACTACCGGGAGATAAACAAGGTCACAGTGATAAACAAGTATCCCTTTCCTCGGATTGATGACCTATTCGACCAACTACAAGGAGCAACGGTGTTCTCAAAAATCGATCTGCAGTCCGGCTATCACCAGCTTAGAGTTCGGGGTGAGGATATTCCTAAAACAGCTTTTCGGACTCGACACGGTCACTACGAGTTTACAGTTATGCCGTTTGGACTTACGAACGCTCCAGCAGTATTCATGGATATAATGAACAGGATATTCAGACCCTTCTTGGACCAATTTGTAGTGGTCTTTATTGATGACATCCTGATTTACTCACGTACGGACGAGGAGCATGAGGAGCATTTGCGGGTAATTCTTCAGACTCTCAGGGACCGGAAGTTGTTTGCTAAACTTAAAAAATGTGAGTTCTGGCTTCGTGAGGTGGACTTTTTGGACACAGTTTCGGTGACGGGAATTGCGGTGGATCCTAAGAAGGTGAAATCAGTAACTAACTGGCCCCGACCGACTACAGTGATGGAAATCCGAAGCTTCTTAGGTTTGGCAGGATATTATAGGCGCTTCGTGGAAGGTTTCTCAAAAATTGCCACCCCTCTAAATCGTTTGACCCGGAAAGGGGAGAGATTTGTTTGGACGGCTCAATGCTAGGAGAGCTTCGAAGAACTCAAGGGCAGGCTAACACGGGCACCCGTGCTTGCACTACCGAAACCCGGTAAGGATTTTGAGGTTTATTGTGATGCATCACGGAACGGTCTTGGAAGCGTGCTGATGCAACAAGGAAGAGTTATAGCTTATGCGTCAAGACAACTCAAGGACTATGAGCGAATGGGGTTGGAGGTGGTATCGGAGGGTGTGGTTGCCCGATTCTTAATCCTTGTGGTCAAGCCTACGTTGTTGTAATATTACAGATTTTTGTAACGTTTTACCCCCTGCTAATAAAGTTTATGTTTGGAGAAATTGAGTTAACGGGATTACTTAGGCTGGTAATCTCGAGGTGCGGGTATTTTTCTGTGATAGAGCTCGAAAAACGGAGAACGGCGGTGCGATCGGATCCGGATTCCGACTTACGGAACCCCCAGATAGGGGTGGTCAGGATCGCAATAGCCAGGGGGTGCATCGAAATCCGTGTAAGTGATTTTGCACGCTTTCCGAGGAAATAAAGTTTTATCTTTAAAGAATTATCTTTAAAGAATTATCCCGAAGGATTTATCTTGGAGGAATTAATTAATCAATGAATTAATTAATTAGAGTTTAAAATTCCCGATGAGGTTTTATCATACACAAAAGAATTAATTTTGACTTCTCCCAAAGGAAAAGGAAAAATCCTAGCCGGAGAGAAAAGAACGAGGAAAAAGAAAAGAAAAGGGCGAAACCCTAACCGGAAGGAAAAGAGAAGGAAGGAAGAGAAAGCGGAAGGACACGACCCTCCCCGACGGACGTGCCGAAGCCGGGAGCGTGAACGGATCTCCGTCTCCGATAATTCGCGGTAAGCGAAGTTTCTTTCGGTCTTTCGTTTTCGATTTTTGGGTCGTTTTGGGTAGTCGTTTTGTTATCCTACCCATCGCCGCCGAGGCGGAACCCTAGGGCATCGCCGCCGCGTGATGGCCGCGCCGCGCGGGGGGCCTACGCTCGCGCGGCCGCGGCACTCGCCGCGCGGGGATGGTGCCCGCGCGGCCGCGGCTAGCGCTTCACGCGCCGCGCGGGGCCGGTGCCCGCGCGGCCGCGGCAAGAGGCCGCGGGGGCGGGCGCCCGCGTGGCTAGGGCAAGCGCCGCGCGGGGCCCATGCCCGCGCGACCGCGGATAGTGCCGCGCGGGCGGGCGCCCGCGCGACTGCGGCGCGTGCCGCGTGGGGCCCATGCCCGCGCGGCCGCGGCTGGTGCCGCGCGGGCAGGCGCCCGCGCGGCTGCGGCGCGTGCCGCGCAGGGCCCATGCCCGTGCGGTCGCAGCTGGTGCCGCGCGGGCGGGCGCCCGCGCGGCCGCGGCTAGTGCCGCGCGGGCGGGTGCCCGCGCGGCTAGGGCAAGAGCCGCGCGGGGCCGGTGCCCGCGCGGCCGCAGCTTGTTCCGCGCGGGGCCGGTGCCCACGCGGCCGCGGCTCGCGCCGTGCGGGGCTTGGGCCCGCACGGTCACGGTGGGTACCGCGCGGGGCTGGTGCCCGCGCGGCCGCGGCTTGTACCGCGCGGGGCTAGGGCCCACGCGGTCACGACAAGTGCCGCGCGGGGCGGGTGCCCGCGCGGCCGCATGGCCCGCAACGCCGCGGGGGTGGCCGCGTCGCTCGTCGCGCGCAGGCGCCACCGCCGTGTCAAGTTGTCGTTAGTGTTTTTGAGTTTTTGGGCTGGGTTTATCTGCTGTTATATTTCTGATCTGACCGCGGCTCTTTTGGGGACTACTTTTAGGTCCGGGTGTCGACAGAGAGCAAGGTTCGGTCTCCAAAATCCAGGTTCCGCACAATCGAGGTGGGTACTTTTGGTTATTACCGGTGTAGAGTCGTTCCCGAATATTCATTTTGATAAAGTAGATGTTTTTAATAAATTGACTAACCCCATAGCCTGTGAATCCCTTTTACTATCTTAATCGAGGCGGCTGTGGTCGCAAGACTGTTCTATTATTCTGACCAGAGCGACTGAGGTCGCAACATTGTTCTTACTCTCATATTGCATACACGCACACCGGCGGTTTGGCCACCGCACAGGGTGTATTTTTCCGAAAAGATGGTAAGTTTTTTCCCGTGTACCCCATACTTGTGACGGTGGGGACCCCTCAAGGAGAGGCGGATGCTACTTGGGCAGTCGAGGGGTTGGTGGCACCAAGAAGATGAGTACGGTATTGGGGTTGGGGCCCAAAGTATTCTGAAAGCTGGGGTAGGTGCCCAGTGTGAGATTCGACAGGGATTTAGCGATACATGAGGGGGGGAAAGTAAATGCTCCGGTGATTCGGTGTGTTCTTTTCAGTTATTGCATTTACTTATATGTTTTCTACTTTATCAGTCACTAACAACCAACACTGTGACAGGTCCGAGCAGGGGTGGGAACCGGGACGACGGTGAGGCATCTGTTAGAGGACCCTAGCCATGAGGGCTAGTAAACGATACGTCTTTCTTTGGTTATTACTTTTTACTGTTGGTTAGTTAAACTGTGATCTATTTGCGTGGTTTCTGATGGATGTTGGAATGAGGATTGTGTGTCTATAATTGGTGAATGTTAAGATGTGTAATTGCGGCTCGTTTTCAAATGCAAACCTGGTTTCAAAAGTGTTTTCAAAGCAGGTGCCGTGTGGGCACCGATTTTAAAACCCGTGGATTTATCCTTTCAAGTTATTGGCCGCTTAAAAGAGTTTGCGAAAACGTTTTGGAAAAACTGGGTGTCGAGTGGGCACCGATTTACAAACCCATGGGTTTATGCTATAGTCTGTATGCGATAGCGGTGACATGTATGATTAATTGTAATCTCTCCTCCTTGTCTGTCATGGTTGGAATGGTTAAAGTGTTTGTCTTGCTGGGAACGCCGTGCATATACAAAGGAGACTCCGCCCGTTTGGGGAGTGAATTTGTATATGCGGCGGGTCTGGTACGCACCGGAGGCGAGGTACATTTAAATACAAAAAAAAAATATGGGTACGTTTTTCGCTCTTTTAGAACCTCCGGGGCATGACAGTTGCTCGAGAAGATTCTGGAAGGACAAAAGACAGACGCACAATTGCAACTTGTACGGAACAGGATCACTTCAGGCTAGAAGGGCGACTTTTCGATTGGAGCGGACGACGCAATACGGTTCCGAGGACGTTTATGCGTGCCCGACGTGTCAGCTTTGAGGGGAGAAATTTTGACAGAGGCACACTGTGCTCCCTATACGGCGCATCCTGGGGAAACGAAGATGTATAAGGATCTCAGGCAGACCTTTTGGTGGCCCAAACTGAAGGGAGACGTAACGCGTTTCGTGGCACTGCCTGGTATGTCAATAGGTAACAGCCGAGCATAAGCACCCGGCGGGAAAATCGCACCCTCTTCCAGTTCCAGAGTGGAAGTGGGAACGGACCACCATGGACTTCGTCACTGGCTTCCCACGAGCGCAGCAAGGCCACAACGCGGTCTAGGTCGTGGTCGACCGATTGACGAAGACGGCTCACTTCCTACCTATTCACGACGTGGTCTCGGGACCGTTTGGCGCAACTATACATCAACGAGGTTGTGAGATTGCATGGGGTATCGGCGTCGATTACTTCAGACAGAGACACTCGGGTTATGTCGAATTTTTGGCAGAGTTTACAGCAGGCTTTGGGAACCAAACTACAGTTCAGCACGGCTTTTCACCCCCAAACCAACGGACAATCAGAACGGGTGATCCAGATTCTCAAAGACATGCTCCGAGCTTGCGTGCTCAATTTGGGCGAAGGATGGTCACGCTATCTACCTCTCGTGGAGTTTGCCCACAACAACAGTTACCAGGCTAGCATTCAGATGGCGCCGTACGAAGCCTTGTATGGGCGTTGATGTCGATCTCCTATTTGTTGGGATGACTTAGGGGAGCGGAAGTTCTTGGGTCCAGACTTAGTGGAGGAGACCGAGGCAAAGGTGCGCCTTATCAGGCAGCGGTTGTTGACCGCCCAGAGTCGGCAGAAAAGCTATGCAAACCGTAGACGACGTGACTTGGAGTTTCAGGTAGGGGAGCACGTGTTGCTCCGGGTTTCGCCATCCAAGGGGATTAAACGGTTCGGTTTGAGAGGCTAGTTGAGCCCGCGGTTCGTTGGACCTTTTGAAATCTTGGAGCGCGTTGGCCCGGTAGCTTATCGTTTATCCTTGCCACCAAATCTCGATCGGGTGCACAACGTGTTTCATGTTTCGATGTTCCGAAAATACCTCCCTGATCCGTCGCATGTTCTCGATATTTCTGCTATTGAGCTTTGAGAGGACTTGAGCTTTGATGAAACACCGGTGCGAATCTTGGCACGTGAAGACAAAAAGTTGCGCAACCGGATTATACCCTATGTGAAGGTGCTGTGGAGTAATCATGAAGAGCGCGAAGCGACTTGGGAATTGGAATCGAAGATGAGAGAGTGTTTTCCAGACTTGTTTAGCGTGGGTTGAGGTTAAGTTTCGAGGACGCAACTTCTTTTAAGGGGTGTGTGATGTAATATCACGACCTTTCTTGTTTTTCTTTTAATTCTTTTTGAATAAATTAGTAGTTAGGAGTTTAATTTATCGAGTTTTCTTGGGTAGAACGTCGGTGCGTGCGGGTATTTCTTCTGTGATAGAGCTCGAAAAACGGAGAATGACAAAGCGATCGGATCTGAAATCCGATTTACGGATCTCCCGGAATGAGTCTTTTGTGTTAACGGGTACGATAGGATAAGTCGAACCCGTTAAGACCTTGGTGCATCAAAATCCGCGCCGGCTGTTTTAGAATGTGGCTTAGGTGGCACTCTTATCAAGAAGTTGGTTGGAGAATCCTTTTTATCGAAATTTTGGGATTCGTACGTAGAAGTGAAATAATGTTTTAATTAATTACTATTTTCTCATGAACCGCTAACCCTAGTTCAGGGAGGGGAGAAAGAAAAGAGAGAAAAAGAGATTGGTTCTTCCATCAACGTTCTGGAGGCCGGGAACGAAACGTCACCGTCAACGGGGAGCGGATCCGGATTCTCACTACCGCGAGGTACGAGATCGGGTCGTCTTCTCCGTTAGAGCAAGGTTAGCGGCGTTTATCTCTCTCGCGTTTTCGTCGTTTCGTGTTTTAGGTTTTGGGCTTTGCGTTTTTGGTCTTGTCGTTTGAGCGACTCTAGGAAGCCCTAGCCGCCGCCGCCTCGCTGCCGCCGGTGGCTAAGGCGCGCGCTACCCTCGCGCCGCTGAAAGGCCGCGCGCGGGCAGTAGCGTTGTGCCGCGTCGCTTGCAGCCGCGCGGGGATAGGACCCGCGTGCGGCTGCAAGCGCCACACGCGCTCGCGCGGGGCTGTGCCCACGCGGGGCAGCTGTGGCTGCCGCGCTGCGAGCGCCCGCGCGGGGAGGCAACCCGCGCGGGCTGCTGTCGCGCCGCTTGCGCACCCGCGCGGGGTTGTGCCCGTGCGAGACAGCCGCTGCTGCCGCGCCGCTTGCGCGCCCGTGCGGGGTTGTGCGCGCGCAGGGCAGCTACTACTACCGCGACCCTTGCGCGCCCGCACGGGGTTGTGCCGCGCGGGGGCAACCGCTGCTGCCGCACCACCGCAGCGCGCACCCGCGCGGAGCCCGCGCGGGGCCGGTGCTCGCACGGGGCTGCTCTGCATGCAGCACACCCGCGCGGGGCTGGTGCCCGCGCGGGGCCTCACCGCCGCAGCGCGCGCCGCGTGGGTACCCTTTCCTGCATTTTGGAGTGTGGTTTCGTATGTAATACGTAAGAGTAAAGTAGATATACTAATGAATCTTGACTAACCCCTGTTCGCATGAGTATTCCTATTATTACTATTTGTTGCAACTGAACGTCGCGGTGCTCTATGTTACACATGGACTTCGATCATTATGCTCATGGCTGCTTGCACGCACACCAGCGGTTTGGCCACCGCATCGGTGTACTTTTTCAGAGAGGTGGTACGTTGACCCGTGTACCCCACAAGGTGACGTAGTGGGGACCCCTTGCGGTTACTTACGGTGCTGCACAAGTGCCGTGGAGGGGTTAAAAGCAACAAGGTGAGAGCAAGGTGTCTTCTTTTGCCAGAGGTCTTTAGACCGTTTGGCATGTGCACTATTTCGATTTATAGGGGGTTTTTGTTGATTCATGCGAGGAAGTGTGGATGCTCTGGTCTTTCGGTTTGCTTTTTCTCAGTATTTATAGCATCTTACATATTTTACGTTTACCTCTTACTCTTTGTGTCACTGACTTCCCACACTGTGACAGGTTCGGGTAGGGGTGGGATCAGGGACGACGGTGAGGCTGCGACTTGAGGACTTTAGCCTTGTTTTGGGCTGGTGACTTTTCCTTTACTAAGTTTTGATTATTTCGGTTAGTTAGTCTATGTGCGTATGTTCCTTTTGTGGATGATGTGGATTGTTGGGATTGTTTTATGTTCATGTGGACGAACGTTTTTCTTATTACTTGCTTGTATGGCCAATTTGCAAACTAAGAAAGAGATTGCGAAAACGTTTTTAAAATCTGGTGCTGTGTGGACACCGTTTTGCAAACCCGTGGACTTATCTTTTTAAAATTTGGTGGCCTGATTGGATATGGTGTTTGGTTACTTTTCCCTTCTCTTTTCATACTTGGCTGGTGTGGTTAAAGTGAAGTTGTATTATCCTACGCCGTGCATACGCAGGGGTTGCTCTGATTGTTTTGTCGAGGACTCTTGCGTATGTGGCGGATCTGTGCACGTGACTGGCGGGTGTTCTTCAAAACAAAAAGAAAAAAAGAAAAATGTACATGCTTTTCCGCCTAATTAAACCCCCGGGGCGTGACAGAATAACTCTTCTTGGCTCTTCTCCCTATGAGCTTCTTGGGGAGAAGTGCACTTCTTGGCCCTTCTTCCCGTGAGTCCTCCTCCCAATGTCTTTATGACACCTTGGGAGATGTGGTTTTGGTCCAATGGATCAAAATTTTATGGTCCATTGGAACAAAACCTTTTTTCAAATTTATTTTTTTTAATAAAAATTTATAAATAATTTTTAAAAAATTTAAAAATATGTTATTTTATAATTATTTTTATAAATTTTAATTTTTTTATCAAAATATAAAATTAAATATAAATAATTTATTATTTATATTTTTAAATTTTATATATTTTTTAAACAAATTAAAATAAAAAATTTAATAAGCCGACCTGAAGCACGACCCGGCCTGGCACGGCCCGTGCCTTCCGTGCCAAAGGGTTATGCTGGGCCGGATGCTTAAGAGATCTGGCCCGGCACGACACAACCCGGATTTGAATCCGAACCGTGCCAGGCGGGCTCCTGGCCCGTTTCGGCTCGGCACGGCCCACATTACACCTCTACTATTATCCTAAGAGCACATCCCTTCATCCAAAGGTCGAAAACCTAATGGCACAAATGACTTGGTAATATATATATATATATATATATATATATATATATATATATATATATATATATATATATATATATATATATAGTCCAGCTGGAATACTATCGATAGCACCAAGCAATTGGTACTATCAAGTTTTTAGCCTTTGGATAAAAGGATGTGCGGTTGGAATTATAGTGGTCCCCTATGATTTTTACTATTCAACCCAACCACCGACTAAATTCTAGGGGACCACTATCATTCTAACCGCACATCCTTTAATCCAATGACTAAAAAATTGGTAGCACCAATGACTTGGTGTTATCGATAGTATTCCAGCTTAGTTATATATATATATATATATATATATATATATATATATATATATATATATATATATATATATATATATATATATATATATAGTCCGACTACTATGCTTATACAAGCACCAAGCAATTGGTGCTTATCATTTTTCTACCATTAGATTTATCCCTTAGACTAATTTCATCCCTTAGATCATTCTATTTTACCAACCACTCACTTAACTCAAGGGGCCACTATCATCCTAACCACACATCTTTTCATTCAAGGGTTAAAAATCTATAAGCATCAATGACTTGGTACTTTTAAAAACATAAGAGCTCAATTTTATATATATATATATATATATATATATATATATATATATATATATATATATATATATATATATATATATATATATTAGAGAGAGAGAGAGAGTTAGGGCATGTTTGGCAAATTCCTAATGCAATACAGAGTAATAAGTCAAATTACTCTGTTTTCTAAAATTCTATATTTTTTTTCGTTGGCCAGTTTGAAAGAACCAAATAAGTAAAAAATTTACTCTGTAATATTGACCTTATAGAATAATTTTGGAATAAAAAAAAAAATTGCTTAGACCTCTTTAAAAAAATACACTATTCTTCGTGTCGCTTCCCCACCCTTCCCTCCTCCGTTCTTCATCTTCCTTTCTCATTCTCTCCCATTTTCCCTCTCTCTTTACTCTTGCCACCATCATCGCCGCCATCGCCGCCAACAATGACGTCAATGTAGATGTCGATGCTATCGCCGACGCCACTGTTGCTAACGATGATGACAACGCCACTCTTGTAATGGCCTGTCACGCCCCAGGGGTTTAAATAAGCAGAAAAACGTGTATTATTATTATTATTATTATTATTTTTGAAACATCCCCACCCTCCGGTGCGTGCCCAGACCCGCCACACGTAGCAATTCACCCCACAAACGGTCTCTTTTGTATATGCACGGCGTCACAATCACAATTTACACTTTAACCACACCAGTCAAGGAGTTAAGTAGAGGAAAAAGATAGTCATGCACAATAACCAAGGAGGCCACCTAAATTTGAAAGGATAAATCCACGGGTTTATAAAACGGTGCCCACACGACACCTATTTTTTTCAAAATCATTTTCGCAATCCTTTTCTTTTATTTGAAAACGGCCGTACCAAAATAAACATAAAGGAAAACCGTTCATCACAAAATTCCAACATCCACAAATAAATACCACACGCACAAAACTAACTAACCAAAAAAAGCGCACATAAAATAAGAATAAGTCACCAGCGGAGAAGAAAACTAGAATCCTCAAGTTGCGGCCTCACCGTCGTCCCAGATCCCACCCCTGACCGAACCTGTCATAGTGTGGGAAGTCAGTGACACAAAGAGTAAGGAGTAAACGTAAAAAGTGTAAGATGCTATAAAGACTGAGAATAAAGCAAACCGAAAGAAACCAGAGAATCCACACTCCCCATCATGCAGTCAACCGTAACCCCCTGTAAAAATAAACTGAGCACCTGCCTCAGCAATAGACACCGCTCTCACCTTGGTGCTTTTAACCCCCCACCTACAGGGGCCCCCACTACGTCACCTTGTAGAGTACACGGGTCAACGTACCACCTCTCCGGAAAAGTACACCAATGCGGTGGCCAAACCGCTGGTGTGCGTGCAAGCAGCCATGAGCATCGTAACCAAAGACAATATGTAACATAGAGCACAACGACGCTCAGTCGCCACAAATAACAAAGATAAGATTCCTTATGCATGACCAGGGGTTAATAAAGATTTAAACACTTTATTACTTTACTCTTACGTTTTACCAATAAATCTAGACTCCAAAAAGACGTTGGAAAGGGTACCCACCTTAGAGTGCGTCGACCGAACACTCGGAACCGTCCCACGCCCTCGCACGACTCCCGGACCTAAAAGTCCCCAAAAGAAAACATCAGTAACACTAAACTTGAAAACCCAAACCACCCGGACAAAGAACCGAACTAGAAACGCACGGGTGGACACAGAAACCGGGCGGCGGAGCTTGACAACCCCGCGCGGGTAAATTCCCCGCGCGGCGCGCGCTGCGGAGTAGCCCCGCGGGGGCGCGCGCTGCCTACGGTTAACCCCGCACTGCCTGCGGGGCGGCCCCGCGCGGCACTAGCCCGCGCGGGTGCGCGCTGCCTGCGGCCAGCCCTGCGCGGGCACCAGCCCGCGCGGCGCGCGCTGCCTGCGGTTAACCCCGCGCTGCCTGCGGGACGGCCCCGCGCGGCACTAGCCCGCGCGGGCGGGCGCTACCTGCGGGCAGCCCCGTGCGGGCACCAGCCCGCGCGGCGCGTGCTGCCTGCGGGCAGCCCCGTGCGGGCACCAGCCCGCGCGACGCATGTTGCCTGCGGGTAGCCCCGCGCGGCACCAGCCTGCGCGGGCGCGCGCTGCGGCCAGGGTCTCACGGCGGCGGCGCGCTAGTGCAACGCGGCGGCGGCGACGACTGACGACGGCACCAGCAAAACCCAACGGCGAAACCCCCGACGCAAAAACGCATAAAACTGAAAAACAAAACACCGAAACTAGCAAACGGGCTAACCTTGATCTCACGGAGAAGAAGAGGAAGAAGAAGGATAACTCGTTCCTCGCAGGCGATGAGAATCCGATTCTGCTCCCCACCTCCGACACACTTGATCAATGAAGAAGGGAAATTTTCTCTCTCTCTTTTTCTTTCTCTCCGACTAGGGTTTTTTTTTTTCCTTTTGCGTTTTCTTGAAGGAGATAAAATAAAATAAATAAATATAAATAATATTTTCTCTTGTACGTACTAAAATAAATAAAAACTCCTTAGTCGTTTAAAAAATAGAGCGAGAGATTCTAATCTCCTCAAAAAGCGTGCCGATCACATAGCACGAATTTCGATGCACACTACGAAAAATGAGACCTTCAAAACCCCTTTTCGGGAGATCCGTAAATCGGATTTCAGATCCGATCGTTTTGTCGTTCACCGTTTTGCGAGCTTTATCATAGAAAAATACCCGCAACCATCGACGTTCTCCCCAAGAAAAGTCGATAATTCATTACCTAACAACTAATTTATTCAAAATTAATTAAAAAAAAAAAACAAAAAAGGTCGTGATACTACATGGCTATGGTGGCAGGAGGAGTAATACTAAGAGAAGAGGGATGCCAGCGGCGATGACGGTCGTGGTGGCGGAGGAGGAAAATGAGGAGAAGGAGATGATCACCGTCGCCATCTTAGGAATAGCGTAGAAGGGGGTGTGGAGAGAGATCCCAACTTTTTTTTTTTTTTTTTTTTGTATTTAATCGTTATATCAAGAATCCATCATGATCTTAACTAACGAAAAACTCGAACGATGTGAAAGTGACAGGCGATAATAAATAAGAAGATAAAATTTATGATTTTTTAAAATTAGTGATAAAATTTATTATATTTTAAAATTTATGATGAAAGATGAGATCATATTTAATATAATATTTGTTTAATTATTTAATTTTTAGTTATGTTTTAAAAAAATTCTCAATTTGATATGATTTGCTAATAAATTATCTTTTTGTATACTTTGATTAATAAAGTTTTCTTAATTTATTTTATATAAAAATTAAAACAGAGTATTTTTTAAAGAGAAAATCCAAATAATAAAAAATAAAGTAATTTTTTATAGAGTATAGAGTTTTTCAAGATGTCAAATATATGTAAAATAAAATTATATTTTATTTCGAAAGTACGGAGGTCTTTCTATTTGTAAGTTGTTTTCGACATCCGATTCGGCGATCGGTTCTATTAGACATGATCTACAATACTGAAACTATCTAAAAATCAAATTTCATAATTTTTTGACTTCATTTGTCTAGTGACAGAGTAGCTCCAAAATAAATAGTTGAAAATAAAAATCTGATAAAAAATAGTGATAAAAAATTCAAATTTCAAATCGGATGTATTGATCTTACTCTTGATGTTAAGTAAAATTTTCTATTAAAGTTTCGCCTAATTTAAATTATTCTATACCGTTGAACTTACAAACGTACAACATCGGTCATTAAAATAATATTTTTTGAGACTTTTTGATCACTTGGTAAATAATGCTGAAAAAATATATAATTTAATTTCTAAATAATTCTAATAGCGTAGATCATATGCCTAACAAAGCCGATCGTCGAATATGATGTCCTATCATCAAAAATAACTTACAAATACGGAGGCATCCGTACTTTCGAAAGCATAGGAGGACGTACTATATATATAGTGTCCGACTACGATGCTATCAATAGCACCAAGCACTCGATGCTATTAAGTTTTCTACCATTAAATCTATTCCTTTGATCATTTTCAATTCTTATTTCTTGAACCACCCACTAAACCCTATAAGGGTTGTGTGGTTCAAGTACAAAGGGGGATAAAGGGGATAAAGGAAAAGGAGGTGACCCACTTTTGGATGGAAATAAAAAAAAAAAAATTTAAAATTAAAATTAAATTTTTAAAATTTTAAAATTTATTTTTTTGAATTTTATAAATTTTAAAATTTTTAACTTTAAATTTTAATAAATTTATTTTTTAAAAAAAAATTTAATTCTAAATTTTTAAATTTATACAAATTTTTTATATACAAATTTTTAAATTTTTTGTAAAAATTTTTAAATTTATACCAAATTAAAAATTAAATTTTTTGCACCATCTTTTGCACATTTTTCAAGACAATTAAAATTTAATTTTTTAAAATTTTTAAAATTTTAAATTTTTAAATTTATAAAATTTTAAAATTTTATAAATTTTAAATTTTTAACTTTATTTTTTAATAAATTTAAAAATTTTAAAATTTATACAAATTTTTAAAAATTTATAAATTTTCAAAATTTTTAAATTTTTTATATACAAAAACTAAATTTAAATAATACAAATTATAATTTTTTTTTTTTTTTAAAATAGATTTTTTAAAGAATAATTTTCTCAATTAAAAATATTACTTTCTTTAATTCTTCTCATTCTATTTTATCAAACCAAACATAATTTTTCTTATATCGGGTAACACTCTAATACTCGTCCAAACATAAAATTATATTAAATCCTGCTTGTTCATAAACTTATATTTATCTTTGAAATAAACAGTTCTAGCTTATATCTGAACCAGCCTAAAAATATACAAGCAATTCTCTCATAATTACAACAACAAGAAATACAGAGAAAACACCCAACAAAATATCAAGTTTGTAAAACAATTCTTGTGCCTTCTTAGAGAGAGAGAAACCACTCTCTTCATTAGCCTATTACTTAAAGAGGGTTTAGAAAGTTGGAATATAGGCCTAACTCTTGTGTAGCTTGGTTTACCGCAGATTTGGAATATTACACATTAGAAGACCACCAACGATCCGAGGATACAGTATATCAACCTTTACGATCCGAGGCCGATCGCAATTGAAGAAAAGCTAGCACGAATTGCTTTCACAAAAAATATGTTCGAATACTTCCGCAGCGTTCTACATATCGCCCAAACTACAAGATTAATATTCACCTGCCTGGCAGGCTCAAACACCAGCCCCAACAAATACAATTTCGTTCACCGGTACACTGTTCATGTACTAAAGTTATCAATATATGTTCACTGATTTCTAAAATTACATACATGTATATGAAGCAAGTCTAATTTACTGGAACTCCACCTTTAACCTCTAAAATGACTTGAAAACGCCTCCGCTTTCTTGCTCAGCCTTTATTGCAGATATATTGCAAAGAACATAAATAAGCTCGGCTATCAGGAATGACGTAAACAATAACAAACTACTGGTTTATTTCAAAATCTGTGGCGCAAGTCAAGAATATTGAGCACAAAAACTAAAAAAGTAAAACTAACCTGCACCAGCAAGAGTGTCATGTGCAGTTCCCATCAATCAGCCTTTTTAACAAGCTACCCAAAGAAATGCATAACTTTACTCACTTTTGCCGGTTTGAATTTTCAAAATAAGTATCTACTGGCTAGTTTTGTTCACCCGCAATGCCCAGTTTTTCATATCCTCTGCTGCTTTCCATGATATGCATGCCATCTTCCAATCCCATATTTCTTCGATGGCTGAGCAACACCTAATTTCTTTGTGGCCATCTTTGGAATCCTACAGAAATGAAGGCAATAGAAATATATTAGTTCATCTGACTGCAAGTCGACGTATAACGTATCACATGACATTCCACAACAATGAAACAATTAATTGCATTAGAAATTGTACGACAGTTCCAAAACTAACTATTATCTATGTGCAATGACGACATGGATGCATGCTTAATAGTTGATGTTCAGTTGATTACACCTTTAACTTTGTCTATGACTAGGCCGCTACAAACGGCTAGCCAAGTCACAAAATGCAACAACATGGACATACAAGCAAAGGATGATGAGACAAAAGCTAGGCATAGTGTGCTTGATATTTTTAATGCCAGAAAAATATATACACTTTTATGCTGATCAGGTGGAGGACGAAATTGAGACGCCAATATCAAATCTGATGATTATATAACAAGTTCAACTATCATAGCTTGTTATGATAAACTATTTGACAGTGTACACACGGTGGTATATGTAGTAACCGGCTTTGTAATTCAAAATTAGCAGACCTCTACGCAAAATGCAAGAGAGATGGAATATTTTAAAAGTTGAGGGGCTCGTGAGCATAAATGCATGGGAGATGGCTGGAAACATTAATATCAGAAGTGCAGGGAATAAGTTGCAATTGCCGCAACATAAAAGAAACCCAAAAAAAACCCTAGTGTTTCTCTTTTGCAACCCTCTCTCTCTCATCTCTCGGTCGCCGCTTCATCCCCTGCCATATGCCGCTGCCATTGCCACTATAATATACTAAACCTTCGCAAATTAGCAAGGTCGCAGTTTGAGTTGGTGGTTGGAACCTATTCTTGGTAGCCGGAGGTTATATGACTGAGATGGAACCAGTTTGGCACAAAAAGAGTGCGACAATGCGATCCAGAAAAGAATTCTATAAAAACTTAAGTTTTCGAGTGATTCCGGAAGCCCGGAATAGGTTGTGGGAGCCCGAAAGCGCAGAGTTGAGGAGGGGTGATATTTTGGTGGATCTGGATGATAATTCATATATGCCCAAAATTTTTGGGTACGTCCCGAAGTTCAGTAAGAGCTCAGTTTGAAAGGTTGAGGCCATTGCTCATGCGATGTTGCAGGTGCCTAGAGGTACTTTGGACACCCGAATGTTATGAATAAGTGTAATCAAGTGCGAAGTGGTGAGCAGGTGACTCACTACGCAAGTTTCGAACACCCAAGGGTGGTTCCGAGTGTTTGAAAAGTCTAAGCTTGCATTGTTAATTAGGTTTCGGACGCCCAATTGAAGTACTAGGCACTCGAAACTATCGGACTAATGAAGTATCAGACACCCGAAAGTGGTTCCAAGTGCCCGAGATCTATTTCGGACTGAAGGTCTATCTGGTGTTCTGTTGGAAGTTCGAGGGCTCAAATGCAATTGTTACTGGCCTATAAATAGGCCATTGCTCCTCAGCAGCTCCTTTTTCCATCCTCCTGCTGAAAAGAAGCCCTTTTCTCCCTTACTTTCATCAATCTCTCCTTACCAAAGTTGTGGATCTATATTTGGAGGGCCCAGAAGTTAATTTAATTCTCAGTTTGTGATTTCTATTTAGGCGTAGCTGAGGAGGAAACTATGGATTGAGAGAAGCTGTGGGAAGATTTCTGCTAGTGTTTTAAACAATCTACTCTAGTGATAAGGTGAGAAATACTGTGTACATGTTACAAATGATGCCTTTAGTTGATAAATAGGGTTAATAATATCAGAGGATTGGGAAACATGATTTAGATTCAGGGGCTGAGGTTGCGGTTTTGGATTGTGCTGTGAAGAGGGTGGAGCTGTCTGGTATACTTCTTTTGGAGATTGATTAGGTGGGTATTTTGTCGCCGAAATCTGCGAACTAACTATTACGTCTATTTGCATATCTTGATTAAGATGGTTTGATGCTATAACATGTTGACCCTGTTGGAGTATATATCTTTCATGATGTTTGTCATAGAAAGCATGATAAAGAGAGTAGCAGTTGAATTAACGGATTTTCGTTGGAAAACATTTATGTCTAAACCTTACAATAGTATTGTAGAATCTGGTAAATTTAATTAAAATAATAATTAAATTTTGATTCTACGGTTTTTGGGTTTTCGGCTCTTGAGTCACTTTATGGTTAATGTCTGTAACAACCTGAAGAACAATAAGCAACAGCAGTAGTAGTGTAGCAATAGTAAAATAGCTAGTAGCAAAGATAAAGGAAATAAAGGTGCATGAGAAGAGTAGAGCTCATGGAGATCCCAGAGGAATCCAAGTGAATGCTCTGGTAGAGGAAGAAGCCATAGAGGGTGAGGTCGGAGCAGCTCTGTAACCACGACACCTGACAAGGGGGTGTCGTCGTGGTGGAAGGGATGAAGGGGAGAAGTAGAGGAGGAAAGAGAGGAAGTAAGTTAGAAGTATCTGGAGGAGTCCACAGTGGAGGAGTGCAGTGTAGGGATAAGGGACAGGAGAAACAGATCGGATCGGGTGGTCGGACAGCGGGTATGGGGAGGACGACACTGCAATCAGAATCCGAACAGCTGTTGGATCAGCAGCAGCCCCAGCGGAGGCCCAACCAAAGAGGCCCAGATCAAAGTATAAATAGCAACTAGCAGAGGCCCAACCGAAGAGGCCCAGATCAGAGTAGAAGCAGCAATTAGCAAAGGCCAACCGAAGAGGCCCAAATCGGGATAAGAGGGACCCAGCGCACTTAGAAGCATATTACTGTAACTACAATATTTGCTATAGTAAGTAGGGTAGCATTATTAGCTAGTATACATAATTAGGGAAGGACTATATATATACACTTGAGATGTAAGTAAAAGGCATCAAGAAATTAATACAAGTCTACTTCTTTCTCAAGCTCTCTCTCTCTCTCTCTCTTTCTCTCTCTCTACAATCTTCCCTATCTCTCCTTCTATGTCTCTCTTCACCTCTACTTCAACTCTCTTCTTCCTCCCCCCCTTCTATCCTTACTTCACCCTGTCACGTACTCACAACAGTATCACCCCATTCCCTCCCAAACTGAGCTAGTCCCTTCTAATTGGAACCACCATCATCCCCATCGCCGTCCTCGACTCAGAACAATCTCATCATCATCGGGTTGCGACGGGTCAGGAATATTACAATTGGTATCAGAGCGGCACGATCCTAAGGATCGTCTCACTCTTCCTGCACCACAGGCAGCCATCGAAGGCAACAGAGCCACAAGAAACTGAAGGCAATAAGTAATACCTCAACCAACCATCAGGCACCCAGAAACCGAAGGCAACAAGGCAACACAGCACACCACCAGCAGCTCGCAAGCAGCAAAAACCAAAGGCAACAAGGCAACAAGGCAACAGAGCACACCACCACCAGCTCCCAGGCAGCAAGAACCGAAGGCAACAAGGCAACAGAGCACACCACCAGCAGCTTGCAGGTAGCAAGAATTGAAGGCAACACATCAAACAGCGAGCCGACAGAAGCAATTGGCTTCAGGTTAGCTCCATAGACGCCATATGAATTTCCATGTGCATTAGTTAGCCCAAGAGGTGAACCAGTGCAAGAAGAAGCAAGAACCTGAGCTGCAAGATCCCAAGCAACAAGAAGAAGAAGAAGCAAGATCGCAGGCAACAAGATCACAAGCAACAAGACCAAAAGAGAAGAACAACTCGGGATTCATCAGACACAAAGTGAGTCATAGTGTGCCAAAGGAGCAAAGAAGGGGAACAAGGCAAATCTGAAGCCAACAAGGGTAGCACAATTGGGGCAATTCAACAAACAGGTTGCTAGCAATGATTGGAAGCCGTTCCGGAGCAACTAAGGGAGGCAAAGAAACTAAGCCTTTCATCAAACAGTCTAGATGCAAGGTAACCCGCACTAGCAACTCACTTTTAGCATTACCTTAAGCCATCAATTCCTATATTGTATCTGTTGGGGGCTGTCCCAAGGTTGAGAAAGTGTTGAGTCACTATTCCATTAGTCGAATCAGCGACTTAGTCGTAGGGTAGCCAGAGAAAAGAAAGGTGCCTAGCCGCCAGTGGATAACTTACAACATACATGGCAACAAAGGTATGAAGCCCAGCGAATGGAAGAAACCAAGAGCTATGAAAGGTTGCGGCAAGAGAATGCTAGGAGGCATAAGCAGCTACTGGAGTTGCTAACAGCCTTATTGCCAAACTCGCAACAATCAGTGAATACCAATCTGGTGAACGAGAGGTACCCAATCCAAGAATTTGGTACTTCCGAGCAAATTGGTTCCTTAGAGAGATGCCGAGAGAATGGGGAAGCCATTAAGGAATACGAAATCATGATGCAGAAGGATGGCCACAGTCATGGACAACCCCTAGAGTCGACTAGGAGCCAAGCGGTACATGCTGGAGAAAAAAATTCTGCAGTGCAAGCTTTGATAGAAGAGAAAGAGCTAGTACCCCTAGACTCCACTGTAAAGGAAAGAGCTAGTTCGCTAGTTAATTCCAGAATCTGCCAACCAACTGCAATGAAAGAAGTAGAGCAAAAGCACCTAGAACATCAGCAGATGAAGACCAACCAGAAGCAAGATATGAAGCCGAAGGATAGTCCTAACAAATCAGAGGAGCTACTGAAGCTGAGGGCAGCTCAACCACCTCTATCCCTATCTGCCCACACTGCCACAACGACAAGCAGGAAAATAGCATTACTCCTCAAAGCAAATGAGCGTAAAGAATTTCCACCAACAACTCATAGGCTACAGGAAATAGAAGAAGAGCAAAAGATATTGAAGTTAGCCGTTGCCTATATTACTCCAACACAATTGGAAAACGCTACTATCACGGCTACGAATAGTGCTTACAATACAGAGAAGGGTGCAAATTATAACCCTGTAGAAATGACTACCACCAGTAAGCAAAAGAGATTGCAAGGGTTATGTTACAAAGGTGGAGAGGAATTTTTCTCTGGTCGTCAGTGTAAACGCAGAATTTTCAAAACACTAGTAGCTACAAAGGGAGCATATAAAGTGGTTGAATTAGAAGCCGCAAAAGAAGGGACAGATCAAAAGCTGCAGCGGCAGAGTGAAAAAGAGATTGTCGTAGGTGGGAGTGAACCTAGCATATCAGTACCACTAACGAAAACAGTGGCCAGTGGACACAAACTCGAAGGTTCAGATGCCATGCTTGAAATTGATTGTTTGAAGAAATGCAAGCAGGTGTTGTTTGATTGTGGACCTAACAAGGTGACAATTCATAGCATTGAAGAAGGAGCTTCCCCCAGACCTGCCACCACAAGTAAGCTACCAGTGGTAATCAAGCAGAGAGCACAAAAATTAGTAGAACAGACCTATCTGATTGAATCTAGAGTAACACTGGAGGAGTTGCATACTTGGATGCAAAGGCCACCTAGAGAAATTGAAGAGCCCACTCATGAGAAAAGATTCATTGCAATTCCATGGGAAGCGACCAACCAATTTCATGCTAAGTCATTCCCCAAGATGAAATTCCTTATGTTAAGTGGACATAACCCTCAAAATTGGACTAGGGGTAATGAGATATACTTTGAGTTTCATCATTTCAGTGATAAACGAGAGGTGGAAATTACAACAGTGCTAAAGCAGCAAGAGAGATCAAGGGACTTAAACGCTCATATGCTAAGTCCAAGCCCTAGCCTGACAGAAGCTTGCCTGGTGTCAGCCTTCATTAGTGGATGCAAGAGAGAGGCAGGATCAATAATTAAAATGCCTCACCCCAGCTCACTGTCATTGGCCTATGAAATAGCCAAGCTGAAGGAGTCTAATAAAGAGCCAATATACCCGAAAATAGTATCCTATAAGCATCCCATCAAGACTCTGAGAAGAAACCAAAATCTCACATTTAATAGCTATTGGCCATACCAGACCTTGGAGCAAACAAGACGGGCGGCGCGCAGGTTGCGACTCCCCGAAGGCCCCAAGAGTGAACCCTTGCTCCAACAGGTGTCGCCGTCCATGCTGCTAGCCGGAGAAGATAAGGGACTAGGGGCACGACTTGAAAACACCTCAGATCGGTGTTTGGGAAGGCTAGAAACCGGGAGAAGGGAGCAACTTGGGAGAAGGGAATGTTGTTGGAGGAGGCCACGCAAACCAGTCTCATCCTTGAGGACAAGGATGGACTTAAGGGGAAGGGATTGTAACAACCTGAAGAACAATAAGCAACAACAGTAGTAGTATAGCAATAGTAAAATAGTTAGTAGCAAAGGTAAAGAAAATAAAGGTGCATGAGAAGAGTAGAGCTCATGGAGATCACGGAGGAATCCAAGTGAATGCTCTGGTAGAGGAAGAAGCCATAGAGGGTGAGGTCGGAGCAGCTCTGTAACCACTGGCACCTGACAAGGGGGCGTCGTCGCGGCGGAAGGGATGAAGGGGTCGCTGGAGGAGTAGAGGAGGAAAGAGAGGAAGTTCGAAGTATCTGGAGGAGTCCACAGTGGAGGAGTGCAGTGTAGGGATAAGGGACGGGAAACAGATCGGATCGGGTGGTTGGACAGCGGGTATGGAGAGGACAGCACTGCAATCCGAATTCGAACCGCGGTTGGATCAGCAGCAGCCCCAGCGGAGGCCCAACCGAAGAGGCCCATATCAGAGTAGAAGCAGCAACTAGCAGAGGCCCAACCGAAGAGGCCCAGATCAGAGTAGAAGCAGCAACTAGCAGAGGCCAACCGAAGAGGCCCAAATCGGGATCAGAGGGACCCAGGCCACTTAGAAGCATATTACTGTAACTACAATATTTGCTATAGTAAGTAGGGTAGCACTATTAGCTAGTATACATAATTAGGGAAGGACTATATATATACACCTGAGATGTAAGTAAGAGGCATCAAGAAATTAATACAAGTCTACTTCTTTCTCAAGCTCTCTCTCTCTCTCTCTCTCTCTCTCTCTCTCTCTCTCTCTCTCTCTCTCTACAATCTTCTCTATCTCTCCTTCTCTGTCTCTCTTCTTCCTTCCCCCTTCTATCGTTACTTCACCCTGTCACGTACTCGCAACCGTATCACCCCATTCCCTCCCAAACTGAGCTAGTCCCTTCTAATTGGAACCACCATCATCCCCATCGCCGTCCTCGACTCAGAACGATCTCATCATCATCGGGTTGTGATGGGTCAGGGATATTACAATTGGTATCAGAGCGGCACGATCCCAGGGATCGTCTCACTCTTCCTGCACCACAAGCAACCATCGAAGGCAACAGAGCCACAAGAAACTAAAGGCAACAAGTAATACCTCAACCAACCATCAGGCACCCAGAAACCGAAGGCAACAAGGCAACAGAGCACACCACCAGCAACTAAGCACACCACAATGTGACTTATTGGAAACAAAATCCGATGAAACAAAATCATCACTTAGATGATTTGCCAGTGCCGAATCTAGTGATGGATTTAGTTTTTGGATTCGGAGATCGTAGGTTCACGATCGGGGTAATTTTCGGCGGATCGTTAAATGGTAAAATTTAAAGTTTTCGCAAGAGTCCCTATATTTTATGTGTGGATTTGAGTGAAACTTAACGGATAAGGGTATTTTTATGAGGATTATCCGCTAGTGCAATCTTAGTTGAAGACTTTTACTTTGAGGGGTTTATGTGCAATTTTGCATATATGAGCTCTATAAATTAAGCATTAGAAGTGGGATTTTTTTAGAAAATTTCAAATCTAAAGATCCCTAGTCGTCGTCTACGCTTCCATATGATCTTCCCCGGCGATCCGAACGACTCTAGCGACTCTCCGGCGAAAACTCTGGCAATCTCTTCTTCTTCTTCTCTTTTCTTCTATTTTCTTGTTCTATTCTTGATCAACTTGCATCGGAGAAGAAGAGGAAGGAGAGGGAGGGTCTCGGCAACCTTCTATGCATCAAGGAGAGGGTGTGGAGCGCCGCTGGACTGCACCTTGGCTGCGCACAAGGCTGAACGCGCGGGACTCATTGGTGCTGGTCGGGTTTGCTTGTTCCTGGGCGCACATCAAGAAGCAGCCACCTGCAGCTTCCAGCACGTGGTTGGCTTGAAGAGGCATCTCCCTTGGGTCAATCCTTGCTAGATCGTGCTTGGTTGCAGGCCTTGGATCGATCGGAAACAAGAATACCAAGATTGGATCTTGATTCGATCAAAAAATTTCAAGATTTCGGTTCAATTTTCGAATTCTTGATTCCGGCGATCTTCCGGACAGCAGGGAAGTGATTCTTGGTGTTCTTGGACTTCAAGAATCCCTGTAGATCGAAACTTGATAGGTGCGGCATCACTATTGTGATCGACGACTCCGGATAACACCAAACGAGCGATCAAGAAAACTGATCGGGTCTTGATTCGGCAAGAAATTCAAGATCGGTTCAAGATTCGGTTTTCTTTCGTCTCGGTGATCTTCCGGACAGCGGATGCGTGGTTTTTGGTGTTCTTGGACTTCAAGAATCGTTGTGGATCTGGGTTACGACCCTCGGATCAATCGGAATCAAGAAGATCAAGATCGGATCTTGATTCTACCAAGAAATTCAAGATTTCAGTCTGATTTTCGGATTCTTGATTCTAGAGATCTTCCAAACCAACGGGGAAGTGATTCTTGGCATTCTTGGACTTCAAGAATCGCTGTGGATTGATTCTTGATAGGCGTGATAACCTCGTTACGATCGGCGACTCCGAATAGCACCAAACGGGCGATCGGTAACACCGAAATAGTATCGGGCTATTGGTTTGGGCCCTGGACAACAAACGCAAGATTCGGAGCGTCGTAGGCGTCGTGCGTGGGTACGGGTACACCCAATCGTTGGTAACACCCCTAACTAATAGTTTAAGCACCTTTGATTTGATAAGGTTGGGATTGGTGGATGTTGTGGGACTTAGGTTCAATCCTACACGGTGGGTCACCATTGGTTGGGATCAACGGACTAGTTGTCGAGGATCCGGGCGCCTTGCGGAACGGAAAACGAATTCCGGGGCAAGATCCGGTAAACCTTCAATCGAAAAATCGTGTTTTTAAATTATATGCAATAGTTTTAAATTATGTCTTTCAGATTCGGTTTTTGTTTGATCAAAGGATTTTCTAAAACCTTGTTGGCTGCATTTGAGGATGTTTCATGGGTTTGGTGACTATGGTCGGACTTCGGTAACTTTCGGAGATCAAATCAGGTTTTCATAGATCCGATAGGTTGGATTTTGGTTCTTTCGGCTTCGGTACACATCTATTTGTGCGTGGCTGTACCGATACTTGAAAACGAGTGTTTCAAAACAGCAAGGAAAAGCAGGTGGGTTTTAAAGGTATTTCGGTACGCTTCAGGGCAAAATCGAAGCTTGAAATGCAAAAAATCGGACGTTTCAGTGCGCGACTTTGGGTCATGTGGTATGCTGCAGTTCGCAGCGATAAAGTGACTTTGATTGCTGGAATTTTTTGGTGGCTGGATGCCTTTAATTGCAGCAATAAAGTCATTGGTTGGTTATGGGACCAAGTGGGCATCCCGGAAACCAAATCGGTTAAGTTTCGGTGTCCTGATTTCTCCATTTCGGTGCACGGATTGTGCGATTGGTCCCACGGTTATAAATTTCATATTTGGGACAGCAGTTGAGGCATGTTAGGTGGTTGGTTTTGTTTTGGGTCAGAGCGTGGACAAGGGAAATCGACCCGAGGTTGATCGTTTGAGGTGGGTACTTCATGCTGGTAGTTGGTGAGTCGTATCATCTCTCGTCTTTTCTTGTACCAGTTCTATTTTCTTTATCTCTATTATCATCTGGCATATAGATAGGATAGGTTGGGCATTTGTAGTGTAGGTACTCCTGGCTGGTATTTGGTGAGCCTGTATCATCCATTTTCTCTCATATGCTGGTTATTCTTTATTTCTATTATTATATGTGCATATTGGGATCTTTGGGTCCGGATGGTTTTGCATATGGCATACGGCATTCTCTACGACCCACATGGTCACGGTTTGACTTTAGCCGAGGTCTCGATTCGATCAAGAAGGGGGTCATCAACCTGAAGTTTGATCGAGGATCCTAACTCGATCAAGAAGGGAGTCAAGGACCTGAAGTTTGACCGAGGCTCGGGACTAGGTCAAGAAAGGGGTCACGGACCTAGTTTGATCGAGGTTCTCGGCTTCATGCCAATGGCATCACAGCACTTGGAGGTATTCATGGTCACTGTGTCGGTTTGGCCACCGATAAGGGGTGCTCTTATCCGGATAGATCGTTGCGCATGGATCAAGTCGGTGCGTTATTGTGACATGCTTTGCCAGAAGTCAACGAACCGATGGCGGTAGTGGATTTATCCACAAGCACAGGCACAGATATTGGTATCGACATGCATATGATGGGCGGGATATCGCTTTACAGTAGTGGCATCCTTTCATCCTTTACTATTGTGGTTTACTCTATTACTCTACTGCTTTATTGCTTTACCTTATACCACCATTATTCTTTTTCTCCTGGTGAGCACGGCTTGTCCTCGTGGCGGGTTGTACCCACTAGGAAACCTATGGTTGGTTTCTCATGTTTCCTGCTCCACAGGTAACACGGTAGGTGAGGTGGGCATAGGTCTGGCGTGAGGCACGGTGGTCTAGAGCTAGTGAGACTCCCTAGTTCAGTTTATTTTATATTCCTTAGTATCGTGGTTCAGCTAGATGTGATATTCGGTAAACATGGTTTTATTTATTAACTTGATTGGATTTTTATCGGATTATATTAAGAATAAATTGTGATGATTTTTAGTTGACTCTTCGAATGGTTTTCTACCCCTTGTGGTACTAGTTTTAAAATAAAAATATTTCTGCATGGGAAATGGTTTTCAAAAGATATTTTAAAAATAAATTGTGAATAGTGAATGATTATTGTGATTGTTATCCATAACCGGTACGCTTTGCAGATATACGGGAAACTCTATATTTGCGGCGGATTTGTCACGTTCCGTGGTGAAACTGAAAAAAAAAAAAAAAGATTAGTCTTCCGCAAAACTCTAGTTTTAAAAATTGCTTTCAGCAAGGGCCCCAGGGCGTGACAAGTATCCTGCATGTTCAATTCCCTGAGGTATATTCCCGAGTCATGTTATATATGTATAGTGACGTGTAAGAAATTTCTTGAGCAAACGGTGAACATAGGTTCGTGTGAATTAATAGTGCCACGAGGCAAGTGATATGTGAGAATGTATGAAAGTGCCAAGGGGCAAGTGAATTGTGAAAAAAGAAAGTGAAATGAGATATAAAAGTGCCAAGGAGCAAGTAATCAATGTGATTTATGAAAAAATAATGTGAATTACGATCTTATTGGTCATTGCATGTGACTATAGCTTGTAAGAGCCAAATTGAATTCAATGACATGTGTGGTACTTTATACTCGGTTGGAGTAGCACCCCAGCGAGATAGGCCTCATGATGTGGTAGCCTTAGGAGACTGTTGTGGTATTTGTTGGTTAGCGCCTGCAAAGAAGCAGTTCACAACCCTAGGGGTGGTGAAGGCAGCACATGAGGCGTGGCGTAGGCATGACCGGATTTATGAATCGATCGATGCGATTGAATGATATGATTGTAATATCTGTACTTTAAATTTCAAAGTTTGAATCTTGAAATTCGAAAATTTGAATAAATTTGAATTTTGACTTCGGATATTTAAAGAGGGTGTTAATTTCAGCATAAAGATGATTAAACTCTCAAAATTTTCTTCACCGGTTTATTGGTGAATCTGTGCTGAAGGGAGTGGTCAAGTCCGTTTTTGAATTCGCTGCGCTGATTGCACCAAAAAGCGTGAAAAGCATAAATCAGGGTTTTTCCATAAATCGATCAAAAAAGTTAAGGTGAGATTTTCGGAAAAGTAAAATAGTCACTTCGACGGCGTCGTCAAGTTGAGAACAACGGTGCAATCGTATTTCAAATCCAATATCCGGATCTCCTGAAAATGCGTTTTTCGCGAGTAAGTCGGACCGAAAAACCGGTTTTTGGTAAATTCGGATCAGTTGTGGCAGCCTACGTACCGAGACTCGCAAAATAGGTCGTTTAAAGGTGAGTAGGCACTCGACACGCTTTTATTTAACGGAGTTTCAAAATTTTGAAATCGGGTTAGAGAGGAAAATATCTTGAGTTGGGGACGCTGTGCGAATTTATGTAAATGTTGGTAAAGGGGGCTTAGGGCATCATTAGTCAAAAAAAAAATCCCTAATCCACTTTCCCCTGTTTCTCACAACCGAACCCCCTCTCCTCCTCTCCCATCCGTAAGCCGCTGCATCGCCTCGAAACTCGGGCCAGGATCCGATCTTCGTCGTCGCCATAGTGGTATTAGGCCTTCCCTGTCAGATCTGGGCGCCCAGACTTCGTCGCCGCCTTTGCCATCCGCGCGGAGCCGCACGCATGCAGCCGCGTGGAGAGCAGCAGCCGCGCGCTGCCTAGACCCGAGCCGCCGTGGACCCTCAGTTCTCGGCCGCCCGCGTGCCGCGCGCCCGCGCCCACACCAGGCTGCGTCTGCATGCTGCGCAGCGCCCGTGCTCCACGCGTCGTCCCTGCGCGCCCTCTCAGCGCCCATGCGCCTATCGCCGCACACCTATTGCAGCGCGCAGCTCCCGCGCTCCTGTCGCAGCGCGAAGCCCCAACGCTCCTGTACCCGCGCGCCCTGCCGCGCAGCGCCCGCCTGCCTTGCTACCGCGCAGCGCTCCGCGCACCCTGTCGCCGCGCGCCTATTCCAGCCTCGCAGAGCCCACGTGCCCTGCTGCCACGCAGCGCTCCGCGTGCCCTGTCGCCGCACGCAGCGCCCAGCCCAACCCGCGGTGCCTGCCGTGCCGCCCGCACCCAGGCCAAGCCTGTGTGTTGTCAGCACCGCACCGACCGTGCCCTAGCCCTCGTCTTCGCCGTTCGTGGCTCGGGGCGGGTTTGGCTTGTTGATTTTTGCCGCGGCCTTCATCGACGAGTCGTCAGACGTTAGAATTGTCGCCCGCCGCTCTGTTGGTCGTCGCATCGCCGTCAGGAACAACTGGATCAGCGCGGAGGTCCGTTTCGTCGATGGTGTGACCCGACGACACGTTTGCTGTCCGGTTTCCACCTCTTGGAGAGCGGTACGTCGTTTGAGTCCCGATTATTCCTGCAACCACCGATCCTCCATCTGTCTCACACGGTGCGCCTAGAAACCCCCCTTTTTGCGTAATTACCTTTTTGTGTTAAATTACTGCGGAGATTTACGGGGCATCGGTTATGTGTCGATTGTGGCACTGGATGACCCGGGGGTAGGTTTTCAAACTCCGAAGATTCTAATCTAGTTAAGTTTCTAATTTTGCTATTTTCATCATTATTAGTAATCTTTTTTTCTTTTGATTCATGATTTTGATGTATAAGCTTAGCATTTTGAGATTACACTTCTTTCATCAAATTCTTTTCACATGAAAAAGTTTATGACTATGTATTCTTTTTCTAATATGCTCTACTTTATTCTTTGATTATTTGAATGAGAAATTATTTTGTGTCTTACCACTTGTTTCCCTCCTATTGCAAATCTTTTCAATACATGAGAAGGTATTCCTTTCATATACTAATTATACCCCTTTTATTGTTGTCCTTTTTCTTGATTAAGTATCTTGTTTAGACTGTAGTAAATGATGCTCAAGCAACTTGATTGATCTATGAAATAGGGTGATTCTCTTTTTTTGTAATTGTAATTAGATCAATCTTTCTAATAATTTGTTCCAAGTTGTATTAGGTCTTTCCATCTTTGTATTAGATGTGAATCCACCACTACTCTATTTTACCTTTTGGAGATGCATCTGTATCATGAAAGTCTACAGAAAAGCACTTACAGCTAGAAGTACAGTGGAATCCGAGTTAATAGCACTTGATACCAATGTCACTTAAGCTCAATGGTTGAAAGATTTCTTTTTGGTGTTTAAATTAAGGAACCACCTATTTCTATCCATTGTGAATACAGATGCTAAAATGAATTGACAAATGAAAAGTCAAGCATAAATATATTAGATATCTGATGAAAACAATGGATATTAAGTCACAGAGGAACTTCGCTAATCAAGTGACGAAAGGACGTTCCAGAACAATGGTCAAAAGTTGTCAAGGGAAATGGGAACCCAATATCTAGGAGGTTCAATGGATAGAACCAAGCCGGGCTTAGTGATATTATTGTCAGGAACACCACTTTTTCTCCTCATCCCTACGGTGATGGTGCTCACATAATAAAATGCAATGGATTAAAAAAGAATTATAATCTAAAAGGCCCCAAGATTTCTTAGGCAGATTTTGCTTTGCATGCACCCATATCAGGACCCACTATATGCATAGAGTCGTGAGGCCATGACTGTGGAAAGTGTATTGTTTCCTAAAACATTCACAAATCAAAACGATGCATGGCCATTAATAGCACCAACTCGCTATGAACTCAGAACCTCTGTATCATATGTATGATTTGTAAGAATTTGACTCATCGGCCTAATTCAAGGCATTGTTCATCAAACGGCCTCGAAATTATATAATTGATGCTAAGCAAAGGTTTGAACCAAAAGTTATGTCAAATTCATGATATAAGGGTCTTATTTTCACTAGGTCACTTATTACTATTATCGTGTTTCGATAATTGATGATTTCTTCTTTATATTTTTTATATTTAAATTTATTGAAATTTTCAAAATTTGTTAGGGAGTGTTTTCATAAAATTGATATTTTATAATTTATAATTTTATTTTGGTTGCGAATGTCATCGCCCAAATATCTCTATCTGCCTATTGATGCTAACCAACAATGAGAGATTCGAGACGTAGAGAGGAATTAAAGGACCATTGCTTTTTATCTCATCCCTTTATTCATCTAACTTACTAACCAATAGAATAACATAAATCTAGTGTATCTCATATACTCTCTTTTCTAAAATATTTTTTAGCGTATACCCTTCTTCCTCCATTCTCATTCACTTTTATTCCATCAAACTTGAGATTCCAAAATATACATCCGGTTCACTATTATCACCAACCCAATGCTACAAATTGGGGATTGAGAATTACCAAGGGTCAAAGTATCGCAAAAGCCAAGCTGAGGATACTCGCATGCAGAGGGGCAAACATCAACTCTAGCACAATGCCAAGTGCACACCATGACCCAAACCTTTTCCCTTAACTTGACCTTGTAGTTTAATTTTTCTTCTTCCTTTTCATTTAAAGAAATAATAATTTTCTAAATCTAAATTTCTTAATTTTATTTAAATCTGCCAATAATTTCACTATTTCCTCCAACATATGGTGTCAATGCATTAGCTTTTATAGAGTATCTGTGATTTCAAGCACTTTTTTCCTGACATTCTCTTTAAACCCTTTGTCTCCTGTTAACTTTTATATGCAAACTTCGTCGAGTAATTTTATAGTCTAGTAAATATATGCTTCTGCATATAGTCATAACTGAATTATTAAATTAAATAGTGTTACTTTGCTGGGCGAAAGAAATTGATTAAAATGCTTGTTGAAAGAAATTGACTTACACAAATAAATACATCTTACACCTCGATATATGGTTATCGCTCTGAGAACAGAAATGTGGAAGGTAGAGAAGAATTAAGAAACAAAAGCAGCAGAGGGATTTCGAGCAGGCATAACATTTTCCTACTGAAATGATAAACCAAATACCTCATTTGTATTTCCAAGTTCAGCAGGAAAGGAAAAGGGTTGCTTCACAATCAGAAGCGCTGTTTCTAGATCAAGAAATCCTGCTGCCACCATCCTTCTTAATGCCCGTGCTTGAGAATATTTTCCCCTATAATTTGCTGAAAGTTAGACATGCTCGGTAATTAATTGTATTCAATAACAGCACGGAAAGAACAGCATCATGATAACAGAAATAAATCAATCAATGTAGGTTAATTTGTTTACATTTATTAGCACACAGATTATAACTGATGGATTGTATCGTAGTATGATAGCTGCAATAACCTGTTTGGACTTGTAAATGGGTTAAGGGTCTCAGGAGAAGGCAATATCCCAGCAAGTAGGGCTGACTCCCCCACATTAAGATCAGAAGGATGCTTACCAAAGTAAAAAAGTGATGCTGATTCAATTCCGTACTTTCCATGTCCCCAATACATCTGCATCATCAATTTGATATATGGTTTAAATTAATATGAAAAAGATGATAATAAGAAGCATAATAGATTACGTTATTATTTTTTATCTCCAGTTACACTTTTAAAAAATTAAGCATAAGTAAATATAATAGAACAAAAGATATAAATAATGAGGCTACGCTGCCAACATAAAAACCATACACAACTATCATTTCACAATGAAAATTCTAATGTATGTTATTTTGATAGTGAGCTATTCGAGAAGACTTTTCACAATTAAAACAAAATGTTTTCTCTACTACTAATTAATATAATTCAAAGATATATTATACAATGAGGTATAGCATGCTAGCAGCATTTACGTAATTTACCCCATGTCCGTACAGTGTTTTCTTCTTTTAGATGTTGTTTTATTTTGGGGGCTTTTTTTGCATTCAACACCCACTTATTTTTTTTTTTTTTGGCAAATAGCTCGTAAAAACATATATATAGAAATAACCCCCTTCTTGCCACGCGAGCGTCATGTTGGAATTTCAGGTTGAAAACAATAATTCATTTACCATGTTTATACATAGTAAATGGATTGTTGTGTTCTCTTTACCTTAGCAATGCGTGTACCACCGTGTTCTCATCGCCTTAACAGTGCGTAGACTAAGACAAAGGGAACACAGTAATTCATTTGCTATGTTTAAATAAGATAAAGAAATTATTGTGTTCAATTTGTTTGTCCACCATGCCCACTTGCATGGCAAGGATTGGGCCATTCCCGCAAATAAAAATTTGCAAAGGCCATTTGCAAAAATAAATAAATAAATATAATATAAATAAATTAATTAAGTAATTAAAAGGAAGCTAAATGCAAAAAAAAGACCATAATAAAAGGTTAAATTTTAATAAATGAAGCTGTAATATACCAAACTTCAGCAAAATTGGCGAAGCGTCGGTGAAGATAGTATACGACACTATTAGAGAAAATTAGAGAGACCATTAGATGTATTTGAAGCAAGGATTTAAGTATCCATCGGCGCGGTCCGTATCCACCGTGTCGTATCGTGCCAACAAGATACTGGCACGATACAACCCCGTGCCGATGACACAGCTGAAATCCCTCTTTTCTTTAAATTACTAAATAATTTTCTTAATAAAGTTCAAAAGATTTGATAAAGATACATAATGAGTAATTAAAAAAAAATTGTTGTTAAAGAAAATAAATATTTCATGGCGTTATGTGTCGGCACCTATATAATTTTTGTGGCCGGCACTCATCGGCACCGCTCGGCATGCACCATGCCATACTGTGCCGGCAAGTTTATGGCACGACCCCATGCCACGACACTTAAATCCTTGATTTGAAGCAATTCTGAGTGAATTGGAGCAAAAAAATAGAGTTCTAGAAACCAAACAGCAAGCCAGCCCCAAAGTGTCAAGTTCCGGAGCCCCATAGGAAACTCCAGAATCCTATTCATAGGCTTCACTGTTGGAAACTTCGGGTTTTAGAGTTTAATGGAGGCAATCCAAAGTTTTAGCACCCAACATACGCAGGAAATCTTCAGGTTCCAAAGTTTCAAGGTTAACTTTGGATTCGAAGTTTCAAGGATAACTCTGGAATTTGAGTTTTAAGGTTAACTCTAGACCTTCGGCCTGTCTCTAGGCAGAGGACCCTTTGATTTCGAAGTTCCAAAAGAAAACTCTGAAGTTCAAGCAGTTTCAGCCGAAACTTGATAGGATGCAAATATTTAAAATTGGAGGGTTTATGTGCTAATGTAGCACCTCTATAAACCCCTACCATAGCCAAGCCTCCTCTTTATCATTTTCACTTAAATCCCATCTCCTTCTCTCTTCTTCTCCTCCAAAACCTTAGAATCCCTATTGGCTTCATTTTCTCCTAAGCTTGGAGATTGACCGAGACACCCAGAGAGGAGTTTTCTAATGTGGATTAGAGCTTCCCCAACTAGTCTTGTTGGCCTAGGAAGCAGTTAAGGTAAGTTTCTCATAATTTGAGGAGATTTGGGGGATTTTCTAAATAGAGGTCTTTCAAGCCTTATTTGGTAGGGAACAAGACCTGGAATAAGGCCTTGTTCCAGCCTTATTCCCCAAGGTCTTGTTTGGTTGGGGAGCAAGGCCTGAAAAAAGGCCTTGTTCCAGCTTTGTTCTCCAAGATACCATTTAGTTCGGGGATTATGAGCTTGGGGATAAATTTTTTTATCCCTGGAATAGCTTGCTATTCCGGGATAGTCAAGGATAAAAGAAAATTAGTGTTTGGCTTGGAAAGCTGTTATTCTTAGGAATAGCTGAAATTGTGTTTGATTCATTTCTTGGAATAAGCGAGAATAGTAAAATAATAAGAGTAATTATAATTTTAAAATAATAATATTTTATCTAATTAATTAATATAAAATATTAATTAAATAATAATTAATATTTGTATAAATTAAAGTTTATATTTTAGTAAATAATACCGTTTAATTTTTTAAAAATTAAAGTTAAAAATTTTAAAATTTGTATAGATTTTTAAAATTTATTAAATTTATAAATTTATTAAAAATTAAAGTTACAAATTTAAAAAGTTATAAAATTTAAAATTTCTCTAAATTTAAAAATTAAAATTTTAATTATCTCGAAAAATGTGTAAAAGATGATGCGAAAATTTTAATTTTTAAATTTGTATAAATTTAAAAATTTCTATAAAAAATTTAAAAATTTATATGTAGTTCGATCATTGTCAGCTACCTTGCGTGCGCCGAATAAAGGGCAGTACAATCATTCTCAACTGCCAGTAAATTGATGGTAAACAAACTAGGACAGGGCCTTAGGGTTGGTCAAGGTAATTGGGTATGACATTGATAGTTCCTTCCTGAGAACTTGATGCATGGACACTAGACAAGTTGAATATATATCATTGGTAACTTCATAATTTGGTAGAGGCATAGTAGTGGCATTATACTTGTATTTATTTTACCATGCTTAGTTGTAGCTTCTTACTTTGCTTACTTTTCCTATTATGCCTCCTTCGAATCGAGTGAGTGTAGCTCGCCAATTTCGGCGGTTGCACCAACTAAAAACTTATTTCAAGTTCTTACCTCATTATTATTGATGTTCTTCTACAGATCCTTCAACTCCCAGGAAGGCGCGAGACCGCGGCAAGGGTGTCGCAACTAGTTAGAGGTGTTCCCAACCTACTAGTCTTATTTGTAGTAATCTAGCAAAGTGGAACCATACTAGAGAACAATGTGTACCTAGTTATATATTGGGAGATGCAAAATATAATTTCATTTTGCTGGTCTAATTGTACAAAAGATGGTGTGGAACTATGTAAAGGTTTAAAGTAATAAACTAGTTTTACGATGTTATATTGTGCATCATCTTGTATGTAATGTACAAGTTGCTATATGCTACCGATTCCTGTGGGCAAGAAAAACTCTTTTCATTTAGCAAGTCCGTCGCACGCACCTGGGCAGACCTTAGGGACAGGCCTAGGGTGTGAAGAAGTAATTTTAAATTGGATAAATAGGCCCAAAATTAATTAGTTTGTAGTCATTACTCCAAATAACGTAAAGGAAAACGATAAAACAATAAATTGCTATAGATTTCCATTTTCTAGAAAGATTGGCACACAAGTTGATGTTGACTAGTTCTAAATTTTATAGCCAACATGATAGTAATTACAGCTTCCTTTATAATGAACATCATTTCGGAAACTATCATTCCCTGGTTACCGGTTTGTGGTAGCCAATGCATACAAAATTTAGTATATAATCTGACCTAATAAGTTCCTCACAACAATTAATTAGGTGGTAGGGGTGCTATCAACTATTGTATTCACAATGAAGGCCAATAAGGATACAAGAACAGGTAATATTGCACTAATGTCCTTAAAACGCTGCGTTTGGTTCGGATATAAGCGAGAACTGTTCATTCCACAGATAGGTATAAGTTCAGGAACAAGTAGGAACTAATATAATTTTGTGTTTGGATGAGTATTAGAGTTGTACCAGGTATAAGAAGAATTGTGTTTGGCTTGATAAAGTGGAATAAAAAGAATAAATGGAAGGAAATTGTTTTAATTGAAAAAATTACTCTTTAAAAAATCTATTTAAAAAAAAATTAATTATAATTTATATTATTTAAATTTAGCTTTTGTATATAAAAAATATATATATTAAAAAATTTAAAAATTTTAAAAATTTAAAAATTTTTAAAAATTCAAAAAATTGTATATAAAAATTTGTATAAATTTTAAAATTTTAAAAATTTTTAAATTTTTAAATTTATTAAAAATTTAAGTTAAAAATTTAAAAATTTGTATAAATTTTAAAATTTTAAAATTTAATAAATTTATAAATTTACTAAAAATTAAAGTTAAAAATTTTAAAAGTTATAAAATTTAAAAATTCTCTAAATTTAAAAATTTATAAATATTAAAAATTTAAATTTTAATTGTCTCGAAAAATTGCAAAAGAGGGTGCAAAAAATTTTAATTTTAAAATTTGTATAAATTTAAAAATTTTTATAAAAAAATTGGATAAATTTAAAAATTTTAAAATTGATAAATTTTAAAAAAATTAAATTTTTAGATTTACTAAAAATTAAAGTTAAAATTTTTAAAATTTATAAAATTTAAAAAAAAAAAAAATTAAAAATTTTATAAATTTAAATCTATTAAAATTTACAAATTTTTAATTTAAATTTTTTTTTTAAAAAAAAAAGGTGGGAACAAGCAGGGGTGGGAACTGTTGTTCCCACCCCAATAAAATTATGTTTGGTATAGAGGGATGGATAATCCTCTTATCCCCCTCTTTATCCCCTTTCCAAACAACCACTAAACTTTCAGTTTTAGTTAATCTTGAACAGGAAATGAGTTTGCAGAGAAAAAGTTCAAATGTTAATTAAAATCACCTTGATATTGTAAAACTAGATTAAAGGAATAACAAAAAGGGTAGATCCAGTGGTGTATATATATATTTAGTTAGCACTGTTATTGGAAACATTTACTACATTGGAGTGAATGTACATAGGGACTACCAAGATACTTTAGAGTAATGTTATCTTTGTGCTCCTTAGCAAATGACATTTACCTTTAAAAAGCACCTGAACACAGTCACATGATCACTAACGCATTAAAATTAATAGAAAATCAAGTTCATCAAGAATGATAAAGATTTCCAAAAGTTCTTGTAAGGTAGTCAAAATGTAGTAAACAGCAAGACAAGTATAATGTAAAACACTGAATATCCAGTTCAAAACACACAAATTCATGGAAGAGATTAAAGATCAAAGTAAAATAATGGGTAAAGGTTAAGAACCAAAGGTGCAATTAATCCTAAGCGTTAAGGATATGATTGGGAAAAAAATGTTGGGGACCAAAATGAAAATTTAGGTAATGCTTGGGGAACCAAGAGTCAAATTAACCCAAAATAAAAACTCCAGAGCCACCTAAACTTTGAGCCAATAGCAACTCATCACCTGAAATTTAGAAACTTGAAATTTACCACATGCACATTCAATGTGTTTCATTGAACCACCCAATTTGAATGTTCAGTAAGTTTTATAACAGCCATTATAGTGGGAGAAAAAGGAGCCAACACCCCCTCCGGACTTTAGCCGGATTACTTAGAAGAACCCAAACTTTAAACTTTGGATTGCCAAACCTCCCTGAACTACAGCAAGAGTACAAATCACATTAAAGTCAAACTTCATGTGTTATAAGAAGACTCAAGGAGTACTCTTTCTACATGTGCTAACAATAGTGAAGATACATGATGAAAATTTGAGCCATTTGGTTAATTGAAACAAATTGAATTTTCACAATGTAAATTTCAACTATTTAATTTAAATTGGCAATTTGCAATCGGCCGAAGTACAAATGGCTCGAGTTATTTCCCCCCCTCTAATAGCACAGTATGTGTTGATATGCACAGTGATCTTGGCCACCTACTAGGTATGTTCCTTATACAAAACTAACTAGTAGATATATCTCCAGAAGGTCATAATTATCCATGCACACAATCAAACATAAGCAACTAATCAAATCTATATTTCAAATTACATTTAAATCCCTATCATGGCCAATCTTTCAAGATAAACTAGTACACTGAAAGGAAACTGCAAAGGCTCCAAGCACCTCCAATATTCATATCTTCCGCAAAAACATTGAATCATATATATTATGAAAAAAAAAGCATACCTTATTCAAATAAGAATACAGTATTTCCCATTTTGACATTCTTCTCTCTAAAAACAAGGATAATATTCCCTCAACGAACTTCCTGGAAATTTTACGCTCATTTGTCAAAAAGACATTTTTCACGAGCTGCAATAAGGAAAATAATTTATAAGATTCATTTTATAGCAAACACAACGAGGCAATAACTTTTAAATATACATATTACATGCAATTCATATAACCGGTAGTAGATATTGCCAAGTACAGAATAGACTGAAAGCGTATGTGGCTCATTGCTATAGCAAGGAACCACAATAATGAAAAAAATCAGAGAAATATAATAAAGTACCTTCCGTAATAAAATTTAAATTTGGTCTAACATCCCTCTAGTCCTTTTAGCACAAGTGAGCTATTAAGCACCCCATCGAGAATGCTAATGGTACACACAAACAAAACTCTATCTTGTACAGACTATGAAAAGAAAAGTAGAGGGGAACAGGGTATCTTTACCAACATCCCTTGAAGTTTAAACTATAATACTTATGCAAGTGCGCCCCTAAACTCTTAATTTCCTAAATTGGCACTCATATCTTTATGTAATAATGCCCCCTTCTGTCTAAACAATGTCAGCTTTGTAAAGATTTTTTGTTAAATATATTTGTAAAGGAAGAAAAATTGCTGAAATTCTATCTCTTAGCACAATGAGATTGAATATTAAAGCTTTACTAGAGCTTGAGGCAATGTTCCTTGTAAAATCAAGATATTACCCTAGAGATGGAGTATAATCCATGGTCATTGAGATAAAGACAATGGGAAGTCATAAGAAACTTCTATAATGAATTGTTGGTTATCCTATCAAATGAAATTAATAGAGAAGATAGGCACAGTTGCACCCAAAAAATAGAAATTACTATGCTGGTCCATCCTTGCCGGAATATATCATGCCACTGGGGTACTAGGATGTGCTAGTGTTGCCCTGGCTTATATAATGGCAAATTTACATGCTGTCTTTTGTTGCTGATAAGCCAAATCTCACTTTTACAAAGGATATTTAATCCATATTTGTAATGCCCCAGAGCTCGAAATCCTATACTGAACTTTGACCAAATTGGGCAAAGTATAGTGAGAAATGCTCTTGGCACAGTCCGCATGGTGTTTTGAGGATCTCGGATCAATTCTAAGAGAGTTTGGATTCTAAGGAGAAAAAATCAAAATTTTCGAAAAAGAAAATGGGGTGAACCATTTGCTATGGGGGACCGGTCTCTCACTTGAGGTACCGGTCCGTGACTTATGGGTCCGGACTACCCCGGGAAGGACCGTACCCTTCCCGCGAATGGAACTAAGGACAACCTTTGAGGACCGGTCCATGGGGAGGCAGACCGGTCCGCCGTCGCGCAGGGACTTGGGGAACGTTAAGGGACCGGTCCTTCTTGCACGGACTTGTCCGCCTGAACCGCACACCCCTGCAAAGAAAGGTGTATGCTCAATCTGTTTAACCCCACCTGCACGCACTCTCTCTCTTTCACTTACACTCCCTCACTCCTAGCTCCCTCTCTCTAGAGGACGCGCCTCCGACATCCACAAAATCATGGATCGAACTCGAGAAGGGTTCGAAGGTGTGATCGAGAGGCCTTTGGAGCTCGAAGGAATCTAGGGAGTTCGCCAAAAGAGGTGAGTTTCGCGATAAGAGTGTTAGGGTTTTTAATAATTTCTTTGAAATTGAAATGAATGGGACCCTACTAAGATTCCGATCATGATTCTTACAAAAATCACGGAGATTTTCAAGTTGATTTCGAAAATGTGGGTTTCTAGGGTTTAAAAAGAGGTTTTTCAATTTCTAGAGTTTTTTTATCTAAATTAATCTTGCGAATCCCTAATTGAAGGTTGAAGAAACCCGCCTAACCACATTAATTCGAGAAACGACAGAATTGCGGTTGTCGATTTCGAGAATCAGGCCGAAATCGAAGTTCTCGCATTTGTTACCCCCGAAGTGTACTGACCCGACCTTGAAAATCAAATTGTTTGGATTCAGTAGCGACTGGCATCAAAACGAGGTGCGTGGTGCTTTCCGAAATGGACGGATGTCCCTCTATGCCTAAGTCCTTCTATTACGTCTTGTATGTATATTAAAATAATTGATACATTTAGGGTTGATGTAGGCTTATTATCATAATTCTTTGCATGCTTCCGAGACTAAGAATAGGCGACTTGCGTCGGAAAATTCTAAAGTAGAGAACGCATGAGAATTGGGTCGTATGGACATAATGAACCCTAGAATGCAAGATAACTAGAAATAGGACTTGGAAAATAAAGAATGACACTAGGTGAGTCGAGTTTAGTCGAACATGAACCTAGTGAGGAAATTTAGATTGAGTGGCATCTCAAGTAGATTGGCTTTTACGATAACACATAGAGCTGTGTCGTTGGTTAGTACATGGTCTAGGCGAACGCTAGGGTTGATTAGATTCCCGGTTAACGTTGTCGTCGTTGGTAAGCTCTCTACATTGGAGAGTTGGATCATGCTCGCATAGTCTGTTCGGTTTGTGAGGATTGCTACTCCACAAACAGTATACTCCGAAGTGTCACGTATGGGTTGAGGCTATATCTTCCCAGCAAACGGCCAATTAGTGGGGTGATTGGGTCAATTATGTCTCCCCACTTGGCTTCGATATGTGAGTCAAGGCTCGACCTTAAGGCAAACCGGTGTGATTGAGTTATAGAGGGTTTGGTTGTGTTGCTTTGTAGAGTATAGTAGCAGCGTCACGGGATGAGTGATGTGATGACTGCACTTCCCCAAAAGGAAGCCGCGAACGAGTGATTGAGTCGACTATGCCTCCTCACGTAGCTTCTAGTCGGGGGATGGGCTCGACCCTCGTGTGAGCCGGCATGATTGGGTCAAGAACTCAAGATAGTGTTGAACTTGATGCATTGTATCGAGGCATAGTATAGTAGCAGTAGTTACTATTTATTGTATAGTATAGATACTTTACTACTTATTGGTATTCCAGCTTTACATATGTCGTGTATAGACCTAGTGGGAGAAGTGCGGGTCGGCAGCCAAATCCACTGGTAACTTTTTTTAGTTCTCACTTCCTGTTTTGCAGAGCCCTCACCAAGTGCGGCGGCGCAGGATCGCGGCAAGGGCATAGCCCTAGATAGTGACCATGGGAGTTAGGTCACCTTTTGTATAGAGCATATGTGCATTTACTTTTGAGCGAACTTGTAGAGATTTCATTTTAAGAGATGCAAAATGTAAATATTGTATGTAAATTGCAAAAAGAAAAGATAAACACTCAAATATGTGGTTTATTTCCTAGCTCTTATGATATTTTATCTGTACAAACTGTTGTATGATAGTATTTCTCACATGAAATTCATACACTGGCTTTGTGTACGCCATAGGCGAGCAGAAGAAACCCTGTCAGTTTAGCGGGTCTGTGCACGCAACCGAACCGACCAAAGAGACGGTCTCGGGGCGTGACAATATTGCTCCAAACCTTACTTTTGCTAAGGATAGAGCATCCAACGTGAGAAATAATTGGATGAAATATTCTGATATAAAGGGTCGCATATGTTGGAAAAATATCTTTATAATTTCTTTTAGTAAAATATCACTTTGAAACAATGATTTAAGTATCCATCGGCACTATCCGTATTCACTGTGCCGTATCGTGCCAACAAGATACTGGCACGATATAACTCCCGTGCCGATGGCACAGCTCAAAATCTATTTTCTTTAATTTACTAAGTAATTTTCTCAATAAAGTTCAAAAGATTTGATAAAAATACATAATAAACAATTAAAAAAATTTGTACCTAAATAAAATAAATATTTCATGCCATTATGTGTCGGCACACATGTATTTTTTGTGACCAGCACTCATCGGCACTACTCGGCACACACCGTGTCGTACCGTGCCAGCTAGTTTTCGGCACGACCCCGTGCCATGACACTTAAATCCTTGCTTTGAAATAATTTAAATCCAAAATATTCAAATATATGTTTGCATACAAATTACTATTATACTATAAATAAGTAAACAGTAGGGATTAGATAAAGCCTGTGAGTCGAGATGTGCGATACACTATCCTAGAAGCAAGATTGCCCCTCCACGTGCGAGGCTCCGGCAATCACTCCTAGCGATACAACGACCATTGTCCACCCCATCGGCACTACTCCGGGATGGTGCAGAACGAACCCGTCGATTTTCAGAGATCCAGCAAAGAGTAAAAGTAAAGCTCAATGTAGAAGCTATGCAGTATACTATACTGTATATGTATATCAAGAATATCAATATCTATCACTTGCCAAATAATACTCCCATATATATAGAGCCCTCTTGCAACCCACCTTCAAGCAGGGTCTAACGGCTAGATCTCGGGTTAGCGATTGGACCTTACCGAGGAGGCCCTTAAGTAGCCCACCAGGCTCTTCCTAAGGTAAGGATCTTGGGTAGCTTGATATGCCACTTCCCAAGGAAAGGTTAAGTAAACAAAAAAAATAAAATAAAAAAAAGAAAAGTGGACCGCGTCAAGACCGCGCGCGCCGCTGCCGACCCGACCCGGCCCGGCTCATGCCATGCGCGCGTTCGTGTCTTTAGGAGAAGTCCTTACTCTAACTTTCTTCTGACCAATACACTAAAGGAAGAAGCAATATAAATATAACTATGATGAGAATCTAATGTGGGACTAAACATCACATGTGGTAAGCAACGTATTGGGCTCCCAAGTAAAGCCCATTAATATTGGGCCACCTAGAAGGCCCAAACGCCAAAATCAAGTTTTAAATCAATAAAAAAAACAATAAGATCTAACAGCATACACTTAAAGTAAAATTTTACCACTCAATGAATTTGAAAGGAAACGTTATCAAAAAACTCGAGACTTGGTATATCTTGCTATAGTGGAGAAACTAGCACAAGCTAGGAACGGTCAGACCTATCTTATCTATTAACCTATATGAATTCTCAAAAAAATTTGCCACGTGGCAAATTTTTCTTCTCTCACCTATATGACTTTTCACTTTTCCTCCACCAAACTACCAATATGATTTTTCACTTTTCCTTCACTAAATTTTTAATTTCAATTAATCCATCACGACCCTTCTCTTTCACCTTCCCCTTCATCCTCACTAGCGTGTAACTTTTCCTCTTCCTCCCACTAAACTTCCAATTAATGTATCCAAACAATTCTACTATCATCTATAATCCTCACATCTATATCTCAAATTAATTCATCATGACACTTTTTATTTCTTTTCTCTCACTAATGCACGCCCGCCTTCCCTTCTGCCGTGGTCGAAAGATTGTCGTCACCGTTACTATTGCCATCACCAGAGAAGGCGTCATCAGGCCCATTTCCATCGCCAATAATAAAAAACTTTTGATAGATGTGACAAATAAAATACACAAAATAAACATTTGATATTTTTTTATTATTAATTTTTTATATAGTTTCTATCCGCTGCGAAGTGCGGGCCTTTCACTGGTTTGGTTCATGATATATTTGGCCTGAGTACTCCAATAGAATTTCTGGAACCTAACAAAAATTTATATGACTGGAGGACAAAATTCCAGGACAGAAATTAAAATTGGGGAACAAGACGGATCACCTGCTGGGTGAGGGTGCTCCCGCCTCCACCGTTGGGGTAATAGACGACGGCCCGTGCAATACCGTAAGGATCGACGCCGAAATGGTAGAAGAAGCGGCGATCCTCGGAGGCCAGGACGGCCTGGATCAGGTGCGCGGGCAGCTGCTGCGTCACCTTCGCCTCCGCACCCTCCGCGAACTCCAGCAGACGACGCCACCGTTCAGGAAAGTCTAACGGAAGATAGTGGAGGAATGCGCGGGCGCAGCAGAGGAAGCCAGCGGAGGCGAGGAGAACGGGAAGCGGATTCGGATTCGGCCTCGACGAGTAGGACGAGGACTCATTGAGTGGCAGTTGCGGTGGAGGATCTTTTGCGCACAGCGCAGGGGGCAGGCGGTGGAGGTTCCGGCTCCGGGACGGGAGCGGGAGCGGGAGCGGGCGGGAGTAGCGGTGCGAGCCGACGAGGAGGTTGTCGTCGGAGTAGTAGGAATATGCGGCGACTGGATTCGAAAGCAGGTGGGTGTGGACGCGCAGTGACATGAACGGATGCATGGATCGTGCTCGCGCTTTCGAGTTTGGGTTCAGGGCTTTGGTTGGTCGGTTGCTCGACACGGATGGCTATAAGTCGCAATGCGCCGCGTTCACTCACGGGTACCGTTTTCCACATGCGACCGGATCAGCTGTTGGCTCGTTGCATCAAAAATGTTACCGTCTGTTTGATGTTCTGGGACTTTTGAATCGGCCAGGCTCACGCCGGGCGACGGAATTTGGATTCGTAAGCAAGAAAGGTGTGATACAGATGATCCGACGAGATTACTGATTTATCATGCCAATGCCAGTCGGCTGGTGTACCCGTATCAAAGAGCCATTATCATAGGTATCATATTATTAAGTTGCTTAATTTCGAGATCACTGCCAACTAGCAGTACCGAATTGAATAATGAGATCAAATAATTGTCCTAAATAATTGATTTTAATAATGCAGTAGAAGAATTATTTGATTTGATCCGCGAAGAGCCAACCCATGAGTAGAATGGTTGTGTGAAATAGATCAAATTGTGATCGCTGCATTCCTTGAGACATTTTTATTACCCGAATGAAGTGCAGGTCTCAATTATGAGTCTAACTATTTTTTTAAAAAAAATCACTGTATTGGAATTAGAGGTAGCACTAATTTACAAACTTATTAACCTTCTTGAATCGTCCTTATCTTCTTCTAGCACGTTGTGAATCACAGATAGGATGCGAAGAGGCTACCAAAGTACTTTTCTATATTCATACTTTAAAACTTTCAAAAATCTAACATTCTTCTATATCCACACTTCAAAATTTGAAAATCTAGCACTTTTATTTTCACATTCCAAAACCTTTGAAAACCTCGAGAACGTAAAATAAAAAATAACGAAAGAGAAAATCTCTTTTTTTTCTGTTCTTATGTAGCAAATGGAAGAAAAAGGGGTTCCTTTTTATAGACTTCTGTTGGGGCAAAAAATATCAGTCGTCGATCGTCTCCGAATGAGATGGTAGACTCTCTAGATGTGATGCGCCACGTGCCAACAGGATCAAGCGATAGAGCCGAGTAGGAATGTCACGCACTGGCGTCGAAACTGCGACCCGGGCTCGCCAATAGATCTGCCACATATACGGAAAACCCTGCATAGACGAAGCGTCCAACCAGAAAAAGGTAACAACTACCAAGTATACAGATATCATAGCTGAAAATAACTACTGTAATGAAAATCTGAAACCACTGTACAACTGAAATAAATGTACAATATCCATCTCCCAAAATAATAATACAACAATCTGGTCCATCGAAACTGAAATACAGGTAAAATCCTCCTATATATCATCTATGGATCCAAAAAGAGAGATAAACTAAAATCATAAAATACAACAGTGTACAGTAAAACCCAGAATCCGGGTTGGTACATCTATCTCACCAAAAAGACCACACTGGTAGGGATCTATCTTGCGACTCCCTCACCACGATCCGTCGAGCCAACCGAAGCAGGGACGGAAAGGAAAGTGTCACGCCTCGGAGTCGAAACTACGACCCGGGCTCGCCAACAGATCCGCCGCCTAGGCAAAACCCCGCATAGGCGAAGCGTCCTACCTGCAAGAAAGGGCTACAGCTAAACAGATATCAGAGCTATAAAATAAAAATGCTGCAAAACTAAAACCAACCATCTGTACAACTGGAATAATGATACAATATCCATCTCCCATAAATGATAATCATATAAAATCCTCAAATACAAAAAAACTCAGAACTCAACAGGGAGGTAATCCTGAAATAATACATCAGTGTACAGACTCTCAATACATAGCATATCCTCACTACAACAGTCTCTCAAAAGAGGAAACAAAATAACTAATCTACTGAAGATCTCCTCTGAAGGGGTACCGTTACTCTCCAACGACGGGTAGGGATCTAGCTCGCGACTCCCTCGCCTCGATCAACAACCGCAGAATCAGCAACACCCGCTAAGACTCTGTAAAACAAAGGAGAGAAAAGAAAGGGATGGGGAAAACCCCCAATGGGTGTGAGAACTACACCAAAAGGGAGTTCTTAGTGGGTACCACCGCCAGGCCCGACGATCTGCCCACTAAGTCCACTAGAGGCATAAGATAACCAATGCAGTAAAAACTGAACAAGAAAGCTGGAGACACTCAACAGCTATCATGCCTCTATTTAAATGCTCAAAAGGGGAAACTCTGATAAAGATATGCAACACTCGCACACGAGGTGCTCAATCGACCCAATCGAGCTGACTGCCACATCGGGTCCAGTCAAACCTGCGCCCACCTACAACCACCTCCCGCTGACGGGCAGGAATTACGTAGGGCGTCCAAACGGACTAACTCGCTATCGAATAGTGGCTCATGCAGGCTATAGTCGAAATCCGCGCTCTCTCAGAACAGATAGACTCAAGATGCTCAACCTCTCACACAATGGTCAAAGTACTCACAACGAGACGGGACCACCGTCAAACCAAACGGCTCCCAACAACACTAGCACTAGTCTAAACACAGCTACTATACTCCACTCAGCCCCCAGGCACGAGTGCACAATAAAAGTATCTGACCGAACAAACCCAATCGAATGAACCGGTATAAAACCCGGTACTGCCTGCTCTGTCATCAATCTCACGAACTCAGTATCTCCACTGTCTAAATGACCGGAACCCAACACGGTCTGACCGGAACCCAACACGGTCTAAAGCCTACTCCGGAGTGGCACTCGAGGGGAGCGACCCACACGAGTAAAGTAACTCTGTCATCAGTATCACAAGTATCTCTGTCATCAGTATCACAAGTATCTCAATATAGCAGGACTGGATCACGACTATGGTCAGAGTAGGAAAATCCATCCACTAAAGGGAAATCTGGTACCCAATCTGATGCAATGGAAACTCCATCCACTAAAGAGAAATCTGATAAAGTAATCAACATCTGGCGAACCGCCTAATGTCCGCGGTTACCACAATAACCCCCAATCCACAATCGGGTAAAATAATCAATATCCGGTCAACCTCCTACTATCCGCGGTTGCCGCAATAACCCACAAATCCAACAATCTGATATGGCAAATCCACTCAATATACCCGGCTACACTATCCCACAACCCTGCTCAACTCGAGCAACACGAATCTAGAATCTAGAAGGAAAGGAGAAAGAACAGACATGGTTTCTCCTAAGTCAGATTCCAATATGATAGTATAGCAGTAAAAGATGGCCTATCTAGATGTCCATACAAGCATGCAAATGTCCTCAAGAAAGATAGCAGGTAATATAGCAAATAGTAGCTCCACCTGCCAAATCCACCAATCTACAACACCTGTCCATAATCCATGGTCCATCAAAATCATCAGAATGATACCCACACATAGATATAGCCTCCTACTCCATCGAGTAATCATATCATAAAAGACTATGTGCAACATGGCATGCTAAAAGATCACTACTATAATATATCGATCTGCATGATCTAGGCCATTCCTCAAGCTTCCATCTCGATGCTAAATATAGTACAATTAAACATGCATGCTAACAATCACATAGGGTAAATCCCTTTAGGTAAGCTTTACTATTCATCATCCTAGATATCCAAATCTAGCAAGTTCTCATTAATATTTAACATGAACATTCACTTGCAATTCCTTGTACAATTATCATCCCTAAGCTTACTCTTTAATTACAAATAGTGTACCCTAAACATGCATGCATTCTAACATACAGAATTAGAGAACCGTTCACCGGTTCTGGAGATGAAGCAACCCACCTGAAGTGCTTTCCACAGGCAAAGCCGAAGTCGATGAAGTGTGTAGTCACACGCTATCCAAAATCCGCTAAAACTGCACCCTCGGTACTCCGTCGCACAAATCCCTGCGCCAACCAACCTCGCAATCACAACACAATAATCAATACCCCACAATAACCAAACAGCATATGCTGTTTTCACAACCAGCAGAGAAGAGGGGGAATTTCACCTGCGTAAAGTCCTCCAAAAATCCTAGAAAAATTACGGTTGCGATTCTCGCTACGAGTAGATACAAATAGAGTATTTAAACATCCCGTTCCGACACCTGTAGGCCAAGATATAATTACAACAACGCGGGTATGTCAAGTATCCACCAACAAAATCCTGTAGGAAATCAGTCCGCAAGAAACATAATTATTACCTTCGAAGAGTCTTCTAAAAATTCCAATAAAAATATGGGCGCGTTCCTCTCGAAGCGTAGATATCAATCGAGTCCTTAAACGCCTCATTCCGATTCCCGTAGACCGAGAAAATCCAATAATACTCCACCGCTGTCCCAAAACTCATAGCAGTACAAGGGGTCAAAGATTGCCTCGGGAATCGTGCCAAGGACTCAAAATGAAGCAAGATGATCGACAAGAAGATCGAAGGCCTACCTCTCGTGAATCCGACGCTGAAAAAATCATCCAAAAATACCGTCGGAGTAGCCCTGCGGACCTTGCGGACCGAAATGCGACGATAACGGGCCTTCGATGAAAGAACGTCGCTCTGCGCTACGATGTCGAAGTCGTCGATGCCGCGGCCTCCAAAAATTCCGAGCTTCCTTCACAAGATCCAGCACAGGATGAAGAACAACCTTTCTTGAGGGCCCAGTCGCAGAAGAACTCGGGAAAGCCTTCAAAAAGAAGCCCAAAGGGGCTATTTATATCCCAGCCCAGCAAGGAGGAAAATTTCCATATTCGGGCGCCCGAAATTGGGCCGGCCCGTTACTGTGCGCGCCCGGATCCACCATGGCCCGCCACGTCACCCGCATCCGCGCCCCGCGCGCCTGGCACACGTGCCCCCGCGAATCACGATGCGACGCGTGGCTGCGGGGTTCATGGCGGGGCGCACGGCCCGCGGTCCACGCCGGGACTACCGGGTCGCTGCGCCCGCCAATGGGCGCGCGCCACGCGTCCTGGCACGGTCCACCGTGCGCCGCGCCCGGCGCGATTGGCGCCTCGACTCCCGCGTCGTCGCCCAGCCAATAGGAGCTCGCCACGTGGCAGCCTCCGCATTGGCTGCGCCCGGTGCACGCCTAAGCCCCGTGGACCAGCCTGCCCGCCGCCGCTCCTGCGCCTGCCCGCGCCTGCGCCGCCGCGCTCCGCAGCCTGCCCGCCGCCGCCGACGATGCCCGGCCGGCCGGAACAGTAACCCACTGCCTCGGAAAACGTGCTTTTGCATCCGGACTCTGAAAAATACAAGTAAATAGTCCATTTTCATCGTTTTCGCGCGCTGAGTCCAAATCCGCTGTCCGTTTTGCCAAATTCCATTTCTAAAAATTGCCGAAGGCATCCGGAAAGGTGTTCTTAATCTAATTTTTTGCGCTGAGTCCAATATTGATATTCATTTCACGCGAAACCTCTTCTAAACATTCGACGAGGTCATCTGATTATCCACATGATCCATTTAACACCCGAAATCCATCACTTGTGTCCAAATTGTGCACAAACACCACCGACACACCACATAGGCCTCCATAAGCTGCCAATCAACCAGTAATCTCATCGCGGGGATCCGGGTCCTCACAGAAAGCCTCTGCAAAACTAACACCAACAGAAGGTGTGAGAACTATACCGTCACGTAGTTCTCAGTGGGTACCGTCTCCAACCCCACGGTTTGCCCACTAAGTCTACTAGAGGCATAAGATAACAGGTAATACTGTAAACAAGAATAGATCAGCTAGAAAGGAATCTGCAGCTATCATGCCTCTATCTACGATGCTCAAAGGGTGAAACAGTTGGTAATATGCAACCACTCTAACTCGAGGTGCCCACATCGACCCAATCGTAGAGACTGCCAAAAAAGGTCAGTCAAACCTGCGTTAACCTACAAGCACCTCCCAAGCATTGGGCAGGATTTATGTAAGCGTCCCAACAGACTAGTAAACGCTCACCTACAACCACCTCCCATTGCTGGGCAGGATTTACGTAGTGCATACCACGAACCAATATACCATCGCATCCAGAGCGGCACTCAAGGGGAGCGACCCCACTGAGGAAAAGATCATCACAGAAATCGAGAACCAGAACTGTAGCACATGCAGGCTGTAATCAAAACCACGATCGAACAGATCGGAAAATTCGCAGACCCAAAACAACTAACCAACCTAACCGGAACCCCCATCGGCCCAACATCGAACCCAACCGACCAACGACACTGGGACCGAAAATTTCGGGAAACTGACGCCTACAACCCCAATCAAACAAGAATAGGTTCCAGGCACAGCCGCCCGTAGCTCTCATCCCAAAAAGGAGGCAGCCCTTGGAACCCAGATCACTCGAACCCTCGTCGGGGTGAGGAAATTTATATAAAAGATGACATTTGTTTTTGAAAACTCTTTCTACTCGACCCCTCTCTGGATGAGGGCAAAAAGTAGTTTCTTTTTAGAAAACCATCTTGATTGAAGGAAAAACCCAATTTTAATACCATTTAGTTCATAAGAAAATCAGTTAAAGATGGTTTTATTTTCCTAAGTCCCGAAGGACTAATGCCTTTGCCCTAATCAAATGAGAACGGGTTCTGGCGCCCCTCGAAAGTTGGAAAGAAACATCAGTTTACTAAAATCATGTGTATCCAAAAACATCTCTGGGTTCAAGGTCCAACTATCATAAGATCAACATTGCCACCACTCAGTGGCGATGAACCAATTAGATGAAAATATAACAACTCGGGATCACCGTCATCCCAAACGGCTCCCGACACTAGCACCAAACTAACCTCAACCACCAGACTCCACTCGGCCCCCCGGCACGAGTGCAACATGCGTCCTACACTGTCCCGATCACTCGGCCCACTATCCGGGTGAGAAAAAAACTCTATATCTAGGGAAATAAACATGCAATGTGTAGGAGGACTAATGTCACGCCCCGGGGTCGAAACTGCGACCCGGGCCCGCCAACAGATCCGCCGCCTATGCAAAACCCCGCATAGGCGAAGCGTCTAACCTACAAGAAAAGGTACTACAACTAACAGATATCAGAGCTATAAGATAAAACTGTTATAAAATTAAAACCAATCATCTGTACAATTGGAAATGAAGATACAAAGTCCATCTCCCATAAATGATAATCATACAATATCCTCAAATACAAAAAACTCAGAACTCAACAGGGAGGTAATCCTGAAAATAATACATCAGTGTACAGCCTCTCAGTACAAGTCAGATCCTCACAATACACCAGTCTCTCAAAAGAGAAAAAAATAAAATAACTAATCTACTGACTGTACTATAGATCTCCACTGAAGGGGGTACAACTACTCTCCAAAGATAGGTAGGGATCTAGCTCGCGACTCCCTCGCCTTGAACAGCAACTGCAGAATCGGCAACACCCGCTAAGACTCTGCAAAACAAAGGAGAGAAAAGACAAAGGATGGGGAAAACCCCCAATGGGTGTGAGAACTACACCAAAAGGGAGTTCTCAGTGGGTACCACCGCCAGGCCCGACGATCTGCCCACCAAGTCTACTAGAGGCATAAGATAACCAAGTAGTAAAGATTGAAATAAGAAAGCTGGAGACTCTCAACAGCTACCATGCCTTTATCTAAATGCCCAAATGGGGGAAACCAATGAAAGGTATGCAACCACTCGCACACGAGGTGCACAATCGACCCAATCGAGCTGACTGCCACATCGGGTCCAGTCAAGCCTGCGCCTCCCTTGTATATCAACATAGGATGTCCAATCGGACTAACTTGCTATCGAAAAGTGGCACATGCAGGCTATGTTGGGTTATGTTATAATAAGAATCTAAATAGGGAAAAAACCACCTAGAGGGGGGGGTGAATAGGTGTAAACGATAAACACTCAAAAATCTTTGCGTAATAAAAACCTAATGCGGAAATGAAAAATAACACACAAGATTTTTACGTGGAAAACTCCATCACAGGAGTAAAAAACCACGGGACCGATAACACGGTGAAATCAACTAAGATTAAACATGTACAAAGGTGATATAACGTACTCACACACGACTCAACCTTTTTCCATACGCTCCGAGTTGATCTTCTCCGCTCGCTCCGCAACGCGCCTCGAATCCACGATATGCGTTCAACGCCGAATCCACGGCGTCCAACGTCGAATCCACGACGTCTGACCGAATCCACGGTCTCCACCAAGTAGCACGTTTCGATCACACGAATCGTACCTCGCTCCGAATCCACAAGAGCGGTAGCACCTTGAATCCACAAGGCCACGCGAATCCATGCGTCGATTTTGGGGAAAAATTGCTGTTTTGTTGGTGGTGATGATCCGCCGAATACTTAGATCAAAGATAGATCGGAAATACCATCTAAGTATTCATTAATTTGATTCTACTCAAAATCTGAGTATGAAAACCTAGAATCAAATTAATTAATATAGATGAAGAAAAATAGAATTAAATCTAGTTATTTCCTTTCTTCTCTATATGTGGATCTTATAAGTTTTTCTCCGTTAATATTTTTTCGTCATTTTCCGGAGTAAAAAACTTATAGTGGATTACCCTAAAAGATAGAATTAGGGTTTACTTATAGGTTAGAAACCATTGGAAGAGGATAAGAATCAAAAACTGATTGTAACAGAATTTTTCCCGCACGACGGTCCAGACTGGATTAGGCTCGTTCAGGACTGTCGTTGTTTTTCAGAGAATTCCTGAAAAAACAAGGTTCGGAGTCCGGAACGAAATCCTACGGTCCGGACTGTTCATGCGATTTCAGCAAACTCCACGTTCGGGGTCCGGAACGAAACAGGGATGTTCAGGACTGGATTTGTGCATGAACAAACCAACGTTCGGAGTCCGGACTGTAGTCCCCTGTTCCGGATCCTGAATATATAACATGTCCAGTTTTTAATTTTTATGCGATTAAAAATCCATCCAAGTGTTTCTACATTATAAGAAGTATTCGGATCACAAATATTGTTTAGTGAAACTTACCTGATCCTTTTGAATTCTTCTATCTTGAGATTGAGGTATATGATCCAAGCTTCTTCATCTTCAATCTTCAAGACTTAAACACTTTCACGAAATACGCCAAAACAAAATCTTTAACAATCTCCCCCTTTGGCGGTTTCGTGACAAAACAAAGATTCACTTAAGAAAATTCAAAAAGATATTTTTGTTGCTATCACCATACAACAAAAATTTACAATAGAGATCCAAATAAACTCAATACATGAGATAAACTCCTAAAACAAACTCTAGACTTAGACGTTTGTACTCTCTGCAAAAAGAAGTAATTCTTGACAAAAGAAATCGTTAGATACCTCAAGAATTTTTAGCATTCAAACACCAAACAGAGAGATAGAGTTTATACTCACCATGACATTCATGAACTCAGATATGTATTAAGATCACAATCAGAAATAGACATATCTTCTAAGCATTAAAAATTCAAATGTCATAAGTTTGTTAGTAATCAAACAACTTGTTAGTAATAATACATGCCCAAATAGTTAGTCAAATAGTTAGTCGAGGCATGCATTCAATCACAATACAAAACCAAAAGTTGTTTTGATACTTACCTCCAAAGTTCAAAGTTCTCACAAACTTGTCAAACCATTGTTCCATTGTTCATATCTCTCTCCCCCTTTTTGTCACAAAAGTAGCCAAAAATACAAAATAAATGAGAGTTAAAAGTTCAAAAAGAAAAAGTAAGAACTAAGACTGAAAACCTGCAAAACAAAAGATTAGAACAAAATAAAGATTACTCAGAATCTTCGGAACTGGTACAGCCGAGTTTTTGAAAAATCTTTTTCAAAATCTTGTTCATAGAAACCTGTTCCTTCTTGACTTCTCGTATGTCTTCCTTCATTGCAATGAACTCATTCGACATTCGTTCCTGTTCTGAGGAAAGCCGTTGTTGCTCCCTATAAATAGAAGTAACAGAGGCATCATCCTCTGAAGTTGAAGCTGGTGCAGGTGGTGCTGAAGCTGTTGCTGCTGTTGTTGCTGGTGTTGGTCTTTTTCTGCGAGGAGGTGTTGGAGGCTCATCTTGTCTTGTGGAGAGGGACTTCACAATAGTTGTATCATTAATTGTTCCCAAGCTGTGCATGTATGCCAATGATGAAATATCGACTTTGAATTTCTTCAAAATTCGCATAATTATAATTGGGAAGGGAAGTCGCTCTGTGGGATGGGCATGTTCCACATATCGTGCCATCCTTGACCAGATGAGGAAAGGAATGTTGAAGTTGGATCCCATAGCCGCTGTGGGGTTTCCAAGAAGATAAAGAAACAACATTCTATCCCATCTAAGAATTTTTGTTTGCATGTTGGGTAGGATGTTGTAGCAAACAATGAAATTCAAGTAGCGATACTCAGGTCGAAGTTCTTTTGAAAAGATTGAATTCCCGATTGACTGAGTATCAGGGAGACAAAGTCCATCCACGACCACTCTCTATGTGGTGTTGCTGAAAGCATGACCCTTGAGGTAGTGAGCCCAATTAACCTGGGCCTTCATTCATAACACCTCTCCAATCAATTGAGGTGTAATCTTGATTTTAGTATTTCTGGCTGATGTTAGAAATTCTCGTGGTCCTTCCTCAAGATCAACCAACTTTGACGAATTTTGATAGAACATCCTGATAAGGTGAAGACAATATCCAAGATTGTCCGGGAAATTGCAAATGGGTGCAAGTCCCGCTTGTTCAAAGAGAGTCCCAAAAAGTGCAGATCGCTCCTTCAAAGCTTTGACATTGACATGTCTTTCACCAATGCATTCTCTTTTCTCGAAGTCCTTAATTCTCTCAGAGCTTATGAAATCTTTTGGAGGAGGCTGGCTTGCTAGTGGGTCTTCAATTGATATTCCCCGAGCACTCCCTCTTTTGCGTGCAACGCTCTTTCGTTTTGTTTTAATAGGAGTTTCTTCCATTGGGGCTTTGCCCTTTTCTGCGGCAGTTGGCGGGATCTTCGCCTTAGAAGTTTCTGCCGGGGCTTTCCCATTTGAGGCAGTAGGAGCAAGGCCTTCTACTAAAAGCTCATCCCAATCAATGGATTCCGTCTCAGATTCCGTCTCGGAATCATCCCGAGTTTTCTTAGCTCTCTTAGGTTTGTTCATTGCTCTAGTGTGTACCATAGCAGTCAGAAGAACAATTATCCAAGTGAACACCATTGTTTCGTGAGAAACCTGCGAGCACGAACTCAAGAACACGAAAAAATTGTTTATTTTCAAAAATTTGAAAAATTGTACCTAAACAATCATTATCGAGTTGAGAGACTAGGAATCAAATTAGTTTTGAAAAAAGAATTTTAAAAATAGATCAATCCCATGATTTTTAAAAATTCTCATTATATGCCCTAAAACCGAATTTTCAGAAATCGAAGCCTAAAAATTCGTTAATCAAGAGAATAACTACCATATAATCAAAACTAATCTACCCAGAGTTCTTATTTCAAAAGAAATTTGACCAAAAACCAATCTCAAACGAAAAAGTTACAAGATTTCATTCACGTTTTTGAGAAAAGAGAAAAAGTTTGTGAAAAACCGACGTTTTGATCATAAAAACTTACTTTGATCCGAAGAACTCGAGTTGGAAAGGCTCCAAATAGGTTGATTTCTAGAGAGAGAAGCTCTGGAGACTTGGAAACAAAAGATTGTTGTAAAAAGAAATCAACACCCTTTTGTTTCTTATAAAACCCTAGCCGCGGTCCGGAACGGATCAAGAATCCAGTCCGGATCGGCTACCCGCAGAAAATTCCTGCGTTCGGGATCCGGAACGGATATTCCAGTCCGGATCGACTCCAACTTTTTCTTCAGAAAAATTTAGAAAAATTCCAGAAAATCCAGAAAAAGTATGTAAGCATTTTTGCATATCAACTTTAAACAAAAGTCATCGTTTCATATGAAAAGAAATAGATTATGCTAAATCTATCAATAATATCCAAGTAATGAAACGAAAATTTATAAAAATTAAATCCTTTAAAGTTGAACAAGTTCAATGACATCTATCGTGATCTTATGAGTAATGTGTTTATCAAATCATCAATATGGTAAAGAAAATGAAGTACCAAGATCGATAGATGTTTGAAATCCCAAATAAGTTAGATAATATATCTAATCAATTTATTGTAAGGAGTGGCTCTTTGAGCATCTTTCAATAAAATCCCCACCTTATACCAACCTTGGAATTTGACAGAGTCAAGTATTCCAAAAAGCATTTTATCTATTCAATCACGAAAAAACCATGCTTGGTATACATGTGGTAGCTGCACACAGTACTCGGACGACCGAGGTGGTAGCTCTTTCCTCCATGTGGTGGTAGTTTTCACACTCCTCATTGGGATGTAACTCTTTCCACATCTTTTGAGCATAAACATTTTGATAGACTCCCCCTTAATTGGCTATCAATTATCTAAGATATGAGGTATTCAACCAAAAATTGATCTCGAGTTTCATACTTAACTCAATTTTCAAATATGATAAAAACTATACCAAGAGATCACATGAGAGAGAAATTGACTTTGATCAATTAAAGATGACTTAATTGACATAAATGATCATTGCATCAAATGAATTATTATGATATCCAAAGCATAATAAATTTCTAAATATATGAAAGGATGCAAGTAAAGTCAATTACATATGCTCAATTAATGTTCTATGTACAAACATAGATAAGGAACAAAAACACAAAACAAAACCTAACCTAAGCAATGATTTAAAAAAGTGTTATTTCAAAGAAAGCATTCCTATTGCTTTACGCAAATGAATAAACCGTTTTTGATCCAAGGGTTTTGTTAAAATGTCTGCTAATTGATCTTCAGTTGAAATATAGGAAATTTGAAGAATATTTGATTCAACTAGCTCTCTTAGAAAATGATATCTAAGTTCAATGTGTTTTGTTCTCGAGTGCAACACAGGATTTTTAGAAATATTTATAGCACTTGTGTTGTCACAAAGAATAGTTACCGAAGTTGTTGAAATTTGGAAGTCGCTCAACACGCTTTTCATCCAAATGAGTTGGGTTGAACAACTACCTGCTGAAATATATTCCGCTTCGGCAGTCGAGAGTGCAATGCAGTTTTGCTTTTTACTATGCCAAGCAACAAGGCAATAGCCAAGATAAAAACATGCACCACTCGTACTCTTCCGATCATCCACTGATCCTGCCCAATCGGCATCTGAATATTCTATTATGTCAAGAGTTGTTCCCATAGGATACCAAATTCTGAAATTCAGTGTTCCTTTGACGTACCGGATGATCCTCTTCACCGCTTTCAGGTGAACCTCCTTTGGTGCTGATTGATATCTCGCGCAGATCCCAACACTAAAGGATATATTCGGGCGACTAGCCGTGAGGTAGAGTAGACTTCCAATCATGCTGCGATAAAGCTTCTCGTCTACACTTTCACTAAGAGATTCACTTCCTAATCCCTTATTGCTAGTTCCCATTGGAGTCGGAAAATCTTTAGTTTTCTAAATCGAATTTCTTCACCAACTCCCTTGCATACTTGGATTGGCACAAATAGATGCCTTCTTCATTTTGTTTCACTTGCAATCCAAGAAAGTATGTCAGTTCGCCCATCATAGATATCTCAAATTCGCTTTCCATGGTTTCTGCGAATTTAGAAGCATCATTGTCCCTTGTTGCACCAAATACAATGTCATCGACATAGATTTGTGCTACAATGAAGTTATCCTGATAATGCTTCACAAAGAGAGTCCGATCTGCTCCCCCTCGAGTATAGCCCTTCTCCAAAAGGTGCATTGTCAACCTTTCGTACCACGCTCGCGGTGCTTGTTTTAGACCGTAAAGAGCCTTTTTCAAACGAAAAACATGGTTATGTTGCTTATGGTCTACAAAACCTTTCGGTTGAGCCACATAAACTTCCTCGTTCAAAAACCCATTTAAAAACGCGCTCTTAACGTCCATTTGAAAGAGTTTGATTTTAAAATGACAAGCAATCGCGAACAAAATACGAATCGACTCGAGTCGAGCAACCGGGGCGAACGTCTCATCAAAGTCTATACCTTCAATTTGTGAGTAGCCCTGAGCAACTAGGCGTGCTTTGTTCCTGATAATGGTACCATCCTCATTTTTCTTATTCTTGAAAATCCATTTAGTACCAATCACATTGTGTTGCTTCGGTGGCTTCGTTAGTTCCCAGACTTTGTTTCTTTCGAACTGATGGAGCTCTTCCTGCATTGCTTCAATCTAGTAGTCATCCTGAAGAGCTTCATCGACGTTCTTTGGTTCAACCATGGAGACGTAACATGCGACTCCACAAACCAACTGTCTCCGAGTCCTGACTCCTTCTTGTGGGTCTCCAATAATGTTTGATTCCGGATGATCCTTGGAGATACGTAGCGTTTGAGGTAACGGAGTACTCGGAGGTATATGTGATGATTCCTGCATTTCAGATAAACTAGAAGAACCATTAGATGCATCAACTTTATCGTAAGAATTATTATGAGAAGATGCATTTACAGGAGTATCATCATCAAGAGACATATCAGGGGTAGATTTATCAGATGTAAAATGAAAAGCTTCATCTACTTTAACATTAATAGATTCTACCATCGTTTTAGATTCCAGGTTAAATACCCGATATGCTCTACTGTTTGTAGAATAACCCATGAAGATCCCTTCGTCACTTCGAGAGTCGAATTTACCAAGATTTTCGCGATCACGCAAAATATAACAACGACTCCCAAAGATTCGAAAATATTTGATATTCGGTTTTCTACAGAACCATAGCTCTTATGGTGTATTTAAAGTTCCCGGGCGCAAATACACTCGATTAATTACATAGACGGCGGTGTTCACAGCTTCAGCCCAAAAATGTAACGGGAGTTTCCGGCTATGAAGCATCACACGCGCCATCTCTTGAACAACCCTGTTTTTGCGCTCGACTGCACCATTCTGCTGAGGTGTATAGGGTGCTGAGAATTCATGTTTTATGCCGTTGGAAGTGCAAAAATCAATAAATTTAGAATTGATGAATTCTCCACCTCTATCACTTCGAACACGAACGATCTTTTCATTTCTTTCAATCATAATACGATGACAAACCTCATGAAAAGAGTCGAAAGTATCCGCTTTCTCTTTTAAAAATGTTACCCATGAATATCTAGAGAAATCATCAACCAAAAGAAAAATATACCATTTACCTCCCAAAGATGGTTGACGAGTCGGCCCCATTAAGTCCATGTGCAGTAATTCTAAGGGTTGTTTGGTACCAACGTGGTTCAAGTTCTTGTGTGCAGTCCTTGATTGTTTTCCCTTTTGACAACCTCCACACATAATGTTTTCTTTAAAAGAAAGTTTAGGAACCCCCTTAACCACGTCTTTATTTGAAATCCTTGCTAGTTCTTTAAAATTTATGTGACCTAGTCTTTCATGCCGAAGAGTTTCATTGTCTAAAGAAATTAGGTTACACTTTTCAGCAATTTTATTTGAAATAACATAGCAATTATTTTCAGATCTAACCCCTTTCAAAAAGAATAATTTACATAAATTACAGGACATTTAATCGCTGAAAAGTTAAAGACAAGGGAAGAATTCACCTTTGCATACCCAAACCTTTTTGGACTGCGTTGGCAATGAATGTGAATTTATTCTCCTTGGTGAAAGCGTCTTGTTTGATTGAATGTTTTTCATTGATGATGTCATCTTGTGGGGTGAACTACCAAGGCTTTTTTCCTTTGAAAAGTTCTCCTTTGATTTCCGAGGAATCACCTTTTTGGTAGTTGTTGCAAGAGGTGTTTGATGTGATCTTTTCGCTCCAATCTTGCAATTTCTTCTTATGTGCCCTGCAAAACCACAACGAAAACATACCTTTGTACTTGGCGATCTCGAAGTAGGTGAGGTAAGGTTGTTGTCGTTGATTGCAGTGAATTCCGACGTCGGAGGAGGAGTTACCGACTGGGGCACAAAAATTGTCCCAACCGAACTAGGACTGTCTCCAGTTCGATTGTATCCAAGGCCGAAACGGTTTGTTTGACCAAGACCAAGCATCTTATCCAACTTGCTCCTTCCCGAAGAAAATCGCTTCAAATCATTCTTAAGTTGGAAAATGGTCTTCGTCATCTCTATCTTTTCCTGTCGAGCCTCGGAGTAGAGCTTCAAGAAGTAACTTGCTTTATCCACCATTTTTACGTGTTCCTTCTCGAAATGCTCATTTTTCTCTTGAAGGGAAACATTTACTTTGATCAAGTTATCCCTTTCCACTTCAAGAGCGTTTGAGAGAGAAGTTGCCCTTTTTACTTCTTCTTCGAGATCCTGCAATCTCCCTCTCAAACCCTTGTTTTGCTTTGCCAGTTTCTTTGAATCCTTTAAAAGTTTATGGTAGGCAAAAGCAAAGTCTTCACCTTCGGAGTTGCTCGATTCGTTGTCCGTTGCATTCTTTTCAACTTGGGAGGAGTTGGACAAGGAATCGGATGTACTTGCCATAAAGCACACGAAGGGTGAAGATGTGGACGCGTGGAATGCCGTTGCGTTATTTTCTTCATCACTGGAAGATGACTCATTTGACGATGAGGTGTCATCCCAAGTGACGGCTTGCATCGCTTTCTTCTTTGACGGATTCATATTGGGACACTCCGTTGAGATATGGCCGTACCCTCGGCACTTGAAGTATTGGATTTGTCCCTCTGAGCTTTTCTTATACTTTGAAAAACTCTCTTGCTTTCTTGACTTGTAGCTTGAAGAACCTTTGCCTTTCTTCGACTTTACGAAGGATGAAGTTTTACTTGAATTACCCATTCGAAAGTTTCGGCGAAATTTTCTTGTCAAGAGAGCAAGCTGCTTCTCAAAATCCTCCATAGATAGGTTCTCGTCATCGTCTGAGGAGGATGAATCCGCGTCTTCTTCTTTTGTTGTTTTCAACGCAAAACCTGAAGACTTAGAAGTAGATGCCTTTCCAGAAGAATAGTTAGTAGGAAATGTCATTTCATATGTTTGAAGTGCACCAACTAATTCTTCTACACGGATTTCGTCCGAGTGTTTAATAGTTTCAATGGCCGTAACCTTGGAACGAAATCTTTCAGGAAGAGTCCTTAAAATCTTTCTTACAACTTTAAATTCTGGAATTTTGTCTCCCAAGTTAGCACATGTATTCACGATGTCTTGCAATCGCGTATAGTAATCTATGAACGATTCATTTTCTGCCATGAAAATTGTCACGCCCCGGGGTCGAAACTGCGACCCGGGCTCACTAACAGATCCGCCATCTGTACGGAAACTGCCGTACAGACGAAGCGTCTAACCTGCAAAAAGAATCAACTACAGAAATACAGATATCAGAGCTGAAAGTAAACTACTAAGAACTGAAAACCAAACACTGTACAACTGAAAATAATACAATATCCATCTCCCAAATACGATCGTATACAAAGTCCTCTGATACAAAACTCAAAAGGGAGATATCTCCAATAAAGTACATCGGTGTACAAGCTCTCACTACAAAAATATCCTCACTACATCAGTCTCTCAAACTGTAAAATAAAGTACAACTCTATACCTCACAACAAAGGTCTCTCAACAGAGGAAAAAGAAGTAAACTAATCTACTTAAGCTCTCCTCTGAAGGGGTACCGCTACACTCCAACGACGGGTAGTGAACAAGCTCGCGACTCCCTCGCCTCGGTCAGAAAGATCAGCAACTGGAGCAACAGGAACAGGAGAAGAAGTTCCTGGGGAAAAGACACCACGACGGGTGTGAGAACTACTTCCCACAGTAGTTCTCAGTGGGTGCCGTCAACAAGCCCAACGGTCTGCCCACTAAGTCTACTAGAGGTAAAAGATGACAGTGCAATGAAATCTGAACAAGAAAAGCTGGAGCTACTCTACAGCTACCATACCTCTATCTAGATACTCAAAAAGTGGAACAGATGAAAGTAAAAGAGACCACTCGCACCCAAGGTGCTCAATAGACCCAATCGAACTGACTGCCTCATAGGGTCCAGTCAAGCCTGCGCCTGTCGACTAGGAACGCACCTGCCCACTACCACACATCCACATGAGGACGGGATTTACGTGGGGCGTCCTGCCCGACTAACTCACCCCTCGCGCAAAACTGCCTCAACAGGCCCATCGTTGCATCCACTGCGGAAAACTGCATCAACAGGCCAACCATCGTATCCACAGCGGCATCTCAGGGACGCGACTCCAACTGAGGAAAACGGCGCGGCATAGAGTATCACAAATTGGCATAAGCAGGCTATAGACAAAACCACGCTCACTCTCAGAACGGTAGGACTCTAGACCCTCAAATATCTCGCACAACAGTCGGAGCACTCTCGACGACTCAGCTGATCGGCCAACACGAAACACGAGACACAAGCCTCTCCAACAGCTCGCAGCACAAGCACACTGGCTGGAGGTACTCCACAGCCAGGAACGACCCACAACTCAGGCTAACAATACCGGTCGGACAACACTCAACGACCTGGGACCACCGTCAACCCCAACGGTTCCCAACAACACGGACCGGAAGATACTCGACGGCCCGGGACTACCGTCTACCCAACGGCTCTCTCCCACGACAGCACAACAAGGATACAAGACCTCCCGGGACTACCGTTTATCCAAACGGCTCCCGGCACAGATAAGCAACCCACTACAACTACCAGACTCCACTCTGCTCCCAAGCACGAGTGCAAATGCCTCCCACACTAACCGAAAATCCCGACCTCTCGGCCCACTACCCGGGCGAGAAAAATACTATGTCCAGGAATAGAAAAACAGTGTGGGTGTCTAAACAATAAAAATAACCCTAGCCCAAGTGAGGGTTTTCTACTAGTCTGGTTGCACATGCAACATATGACGGGGGTGCTAGGTCAAGTTCCAAGATAACTATATTAACAGATGATAAAAAGGAATAACAATTCCTACAATCTAGCATGCTACACAATGAAATAAACTATCATGCATAGTCCTACATCAGTAGAAATACTGTACAGTCCATAAAACTTGGAGATAAGGCCACCCACCTCGATAAGCCACCAATTGCTCGTAGTCACTTGCAATTGGCCTCCACGCGATTCCGCACGCAAAACGATGCCCGCTGCCGGGGTCCGCACGCAAAACGGAGCACGGTGCCGAAACCCGCGCGTAAAACGGAGTCCGCACGCAAAACGGTGCACGCCGCCGGGGTCTGCACGCAAAACGGAGCACGGTGCCGAAACTCTCGCGCAAAACGGAGTCCGCACGCAAAACGGTGCACGCCGCCGGGGTCCGCACGCAAAACGGAGCACGGTGCCGGAACCCGCACGCAAAACGGAGTCCGCACGCAAAACGGTGCACGCCACCGGGGTCCGCACGCAAAACGGAGCACGATGCCGGAACCCGCGCGCAAAATGGAGTCCGCACACAAAACGGTGCACGCCGTCGGGGTCCGCACGCAAAACGGTGCAGTAAAACACGGGCCCCGATTGCGCCGCCGTCGTCGAAACGCTCCGCCGGGCGACCTCGCACGCAAAACGAGGTCCATGACGCGCCGCCGCACCCCACATAACCTCCTCCCTCACTCCCTCTCGCTCTCGGGTGCAGAAGGAAGAAAAGAAAGGGAGAAAAATGGCGGTGCGGGGAGGAAGAAGAAGAAGAAAAGAGGGAGAGAGAGAAAAATGGTCCACGATGCCGGTCCACGGAGCCGGTCCACCGCGCCAACCAATCAGGGGACTCCAACCGGCCGGTCTACAAGGCTGGGCGCGTGCGCCGGGTCCACGCACGTGCCCAGCGCGCCACGTGGCGCGCGGCAACGCGCCCGCCACACGGGCGCGTTGCACCGCACCACGCGCAGGCGCGGGGCACCGCACCGCCACACGGGCGCGCGCCCCCGCGCCCGCGCGGGCGCCAACGGGGGGCCGCCACGTGGTGGCCCCTGCGCTGACACGCGCAGGCGCGCGTTCCTAACGCGCGCCAGCTGCGCACCTTGAGCCTCCTCGGGATCCGCGCCGTCGCCTCGCCTCGGGAAACGTGCCGCGCCGCCTCAAAAAACGCGTAAAACATCCGGGCTCCAAAACAAACAAGTAAATAGTCCATTCTTAGCGATTTCGCGCGCTGAATCCAAAAACGATGTCCGTTTCTCCAAATTCTCATCTGAAAATTTGCCGAATGCCCACTCGATCCGATTTTCGCGCCGGGTCCAAATTTGAAGTCCGATTTGCTAAATTCCAACTCTAAAAATTCCCGAAGGCGACCGGAGAGGTAATCTTTTATCCAAACTTCGCCCGGAGTCCAGTTTTGACATCTGAATCGCGCGAAATCACTTCAAAACACCCGACGGGTCATCCAAATTCCCACGGGGTCTCCTTTTAAGCCCGAAGTCCAACACTTGTGTCCAAATTGCACGCAAACACCACCGACACATCACGCAGGCCTACAATGATGCAACTAAATCCCAAATTGCATCACAAATCCATTTTTGGGCCCCAACCCGCGCACCAACACCCCCAACGGCGACCGAAAGCTGCCCAACAACCAGCAAACCCTACGTGGGGGATTCCGGGACCTCACATCCTCCCCCACTAAAAGAAAGTTTCGTCCTCGAAACTAGATCAAGCCCATCAGGAGTCAAGAATACCACGGCTAGGTATCTAACAATACGCCTCCAGCTCCCTAAACCCCACTCGCTCCTCGTGATTACTCCGCAACAACAACAACAAGTACGGTATGACCCGATGTGCAATTCTCTCATCTCTCGAGCCAGAAATTGCAACGAGCGTCCCTCGTACTCCAATAATCACAGATCTCAAAGGGGCAAGTAAATCACGGGCGAGGAAAAACACATCACTACTGAGCTGAGACGTGAAAAACCAAAGGGCTCCACTAAAAGGCTAGGGGAAACTGAAATAACCACAAGTGTAACACGCACCAAACCACAAGATGGTGCCAACCTCAACAAGACGACCCGAAGCATACCCGCACACTCATCCAATAAGGAAACGAATCCAATAAGCTGGGGTCTTCACTCGGTTACTTCCCAATCCAAAACCACCCGAGTGGACTACACAACTGCAGGCTACCCTCAAAAGGGATCCTCAAGAGACACAATCTCATGCCACAGTTGGTCACTCAACATGCTATCATAACCCCAACGGACCCACGGGTCGAAGTCGATCCCTCAACTAATAAAGAACACCCTGACGGGGACCAAACCGTCGGTGAACGGGACTGAAAACTAGCTCGCAAGGCGATCATAAAGCTGATGCCCAAACTCGCGGTCAAAAGTCCGAAGCATCCAAAAACTCTCACCGTTGTGTACCTACAACGTGGCATCACTGCCGTGCACCAACAGTGTGGCATCACCACCGTGTATCAACGGTGTGGCATCACCACCGTGTGTCAACGGTGTGGCATCACCACCGTGTGTCAACGGTGTGGCATCACCACCGTGTATCAACGGTGTGGCATCACTCGAGCATTAAGGTCTCAGATCCTCACAGTCCTATACCCAACACTACCTCAAAATCCCGGAGCTGAGGAAGGGCCAAAAGATCAACAGGCAAAAACCAGGGCCCTAACTGCACTGGGCAGGACCAACAACACTCATCTATGTGCAACACGTGATCAGGTATCTGAACCTCACGAGCACAAGCTAAGGGTCCTATCTCTAGCCCATACAACAATGCAAATGCCCTACAGAAGAAATGAATGCGATGCTCCGGTAACAAATAACGCTTAAGTGCGTGCAGGGGAGATAAGATTAATACCTGCCACCACGTGGCTAGCTGCCCCCGAATCCTCATCCTGTGCGACATAGACGCTCCCGCTCGGGGGTGGTCGTTCGTCGGACTGCCGCGAAGAAGTGGCCCTAACTATCTGGCCATAACCTGTCGAAGCTCCGCCTGTCTGGAAGAGCGGAGGAGGAGGAACCGAAGCTGCCCAAGCGACTGATGATCCCGCTTTAGGACAAGACCATGTTCTGTTTCCTGCCTGTGGTCACACTGCGGCGTAAAATGCGGCCTACCACAAAGGACACAGTCATCCCGCTGCTGCTGCTGATACATTGGCTGTGGAGAACCTTCTGATCTCTGTCTCCTCTGAGACTCACGACCATCAGACTGGAATCGTGGCGGCCCCGGGGTCTCGATCTACTCGACTGTCCAAACTCAGGCGGCACTGGATGCCTCTCCCCGGAGCTGGTCCCTGGCGCTTCGTCTATCTCTGACATGATCACTGATCCTCGGTCAACCCGCTAAGCATGCTCAATCGCTGCATCTAACGTCGGCACCCGCCGAGAATACCCCAAGTGATAGATATTCCGATGCAGTCCTTTCTCAACTAGCTCAACCTCCTGGGCCTCATCCAGGCGACAAGGGGTACACGGCTCAACAATCGCAAAACTCGCGAACATACTCCAAAAGAGGTTGACTCCCCTGCTGCAGGAGTCTAAGATCCCCTTCCAGTTTCTGCTTACACTGTCAGGAAAGAAGGCCCTGAGCAGCAAAACACGAAACTAGTTCCAAGTCAACAACTGCGCTCCAGGTAGTCCCACAGGACGAACTCGACGCCACCAAATCTCGGCGTCCTGTCAGACCATCTCAATCTCACTAAAGCAGCCACCTGATAACTCGACCAGGGCATGTACCCACCTAGTAACTCGGCCAGCGGTATGTACCCATCTGGCAGTATCTACACAGCTGGAACCGCCGTCACTCCAAATGGCTCCCACTACAACACCCCGCTCATAGGCGAGAAGAACCGACTGACGCGGCAAGAATCCAAAAATCTCGATAGACCGGTGCCTAGAACCCCAATCAAACAAGAACAGACTCTAGGCTCAGCCTATCGGAGTTCTCGATCCCTTACCGTTCAGGGATTCGGCCCCTCTCGGTTAAAGTGGGAAACTATCTCAACACACAAACTCCTGAGTCTCGCTCTGCTCTGATAGCTCTGCCACCCGCTGCTCGGGTACTCATCAGGTGCGGGGTGTGTCCCCTTCACAACACGACGTCTCAGGAGTATCGTAGTCCACTGCACAATAACAAACGTCAGGACACAACAACCAAACGACCCAATCCAGCGAAAGTCTAAGACATGTCATCCATTCCATAGCATTATGTTGTCGCAGCCAACATAATCGCTTGGGAAAGTAAACATGGCAAACACTCATCCCGTCTCTTGGGAGAGGTAAAAACTCAATCAAGACTCTCGCTATAAGTCACGACTCTCACGTAGTCATCCTAATGTCCAACCACAAGCCTAGGGTTTCTAAGTCCACCACGACCTACAACCTAGGCTCTGATACCACTCTAATCTGTCACGCCCCGGGGTCGAAACTGCGACCCGGGCTCACTAACAGATCCGCCATCTGTACGGAAACTGCCGTACAGACGAAGCGTCTAACCTGCAAAAAGAATCAACTACAGAAATACAGATATCAGAGCTGAAAGTAAACTACTAAGAACTGAAAACCAAACACTGTACAACTGAAAATAATACAATATCCATCTCCCAAATACGATCGTATACAAAGTCCTCTGATACAAAACTCAAAAGGGAGATATCTCCAATAAAGTACATCGGTGTACAAGCTCTCACTATAAAAATATCCTCACTACATCAGTCTCTCAAACTGTAAAATAAAGTACAACTCTATACCTCACAACAAAGGTCTCTCAACAGAGGAAAAAGAAGTAAACTAATCTACTGAAGCTCTCCTCTGAAGGGGTACCGCTACACTCCAACGACGGGTAGTGAACAAGCTCGCGACTCCCTCGCCTCGGTCAGAAAGATCAGCAACTGGAGCAACAGGAACAGGAGAAGAAGTTCCTGGGGAAAAGACACCACGACGGGTGTGAGAACTACTTCCCACAGTAGTTCTCAGTGGGTGCCGTCAACAAGCCCAACGGTCTGCCCACTAAGTCTACTAGAGGTAAAAGATGACAGTGCAATGAAATCTGAACAAGAAAAGCTGGAGCTACTCTACAGCTACCATACCTCTATCTAGATACTCAAAAAGTGGAACAGATGAAAGTAAAAGAGACCACTCGCACCCAAGGTGCTCAATAGACCCAATCGAACTGACTGCCTCATAGGGTCCAGTCAAGCCTGCGCCTGTCGACTAGGAACGCACCTGCCCACTACCACACATCCACATGAGGACGGGATTTACGTGGGGCATCCTGCCCGACTAACTCACCCCTCGCGCAAAACTGCCTCAACAGGCCCATCGTTGCATCCACTGCGGAAAACTGCCTCAACAGGCCAACCATCGTATCCACAGCGGCATCTCAGGGACGCGACTCCAACTGAGGAAAACGGCGCGGCATAGAGTATCACAAATTGGCATAAGCAGGCTACAGACAAAACCACGCTCACTCTCAGAACGGTAGGACTCTAGACCCTCAAATATCTCGCACAACAGTCGGAGCACTCTCGACGACTCAGCTGATCGGCCAACACGAAACACGAGACACAAGCCTCTCCAACAGCTCGCAGCACAAGCACACTGGCTGGAGGTACTCCACAGCCAGGAACGACCCACAACCCAGGCTAACAATACCGGTCGGACAACACTCAACGACCTGGGACCACCGTCAACCCTAACGGTTCCCAACAACACGGACCGGAAGATACTCGACGGCCCGGGACTACCGTCTACCCAACGGCTCTCTCCCACGACAGCACAACAAGGATACAAGACCTCCCGGGACTACCGTTTACCCAAACGGCTCCCGGCACAGATAAGCAACCCACTACAACTACCAGACTCCACTCTGCTCCCAAGCACGAGTGCAAATGCCTCCCACACTAACCGAAAATCCCGACCTCTCGGCCCACTACCCGGGCGAGAAAAACACTATGTCCAGGAATAGAAAAACAGTGTGGGTGTCTAAACAATAAAAATAACCCTAGCCCAAGTGAGGGTTTTCTACTAGTCTGGTTACACATGCAACATATGACGGGGGTGCTAGGTCAAGTTCCAAGATAATTATATTAACAGATGATAAAAAGGAATAACAATTCCTACAATCTAGCATGCTACACAATGAAATAAACTATCATGCATAGTCCTACATCAGTAGAAATACTGTACAGTCCATAAAACTTGGAGATAAGGCCATCCACCTTGATAAGCCACCAATTGCTCGTAGTCACTTGCAATTGGCCTCAACGCGATTCCGCACGCAAAACGATGCCCGCTGCCGGGGTCCGCACGCAAAACGGAGCACAGTGCCGAAACCCGCGCGCAAAACGGAGTCCGCACGCAAAACGGTGCACGCCGCCGGGGTCTGCATGCAAAACGGAGCACGGTGCCGAAACTCGCGCGCAAAACGGAGTCCGCACGCAAAACGGTGCACGCCGTCGGGGTCCGCACGCAAAACGGAGCACGGTGCCTGAACCCGCGCGCAAAACGGAGTTCGCACGCAAAATAGTGCACGCCACCGGGGTCCGCACGCAAAACGGAACACGGTGCCGGAACCCGTGCGCAAAACGGTGTCCGCACGCAAAACGGTGCACGCCGCTGGGGTCCGCACGCAAAACGGTGTAGTAAAACACGGGCCCCGATTGCGCCGCCGTCGTCGAAACGCTCCGCCGGGCGACCTCGCACGCAAAACGAGGTCCACGACGCGCCGCCGCACCCCACATAACCTCCTCCCTCACTCCCTCTCGCTCTCGGGTGCAGAAGGAAGAAAAGAAAGGGAGAAAAATGGCGGTGCGGGGAGGAAGAAGAAGAAGAAAAGAGGGAGAGAGAGAAAAATGGTCCACGATGCTGGTCCACGGAGCCGATCCACCGCGCCAACCAATCAGGGGGCTCCAACCGGCCGGTCTACAAGGCTGGGCGCGTGCGCCGGGTCCACGCACGTGCCCAGCGCGCCACGTGGCGCGCGGCAACGTGCCCGCCACACGGGCGCGTTGCACCGCACCACGCGCAGGCGCGGGGCACCGCACCGCCACACGGGCGCGCGCCCCCGCGCCCGCGCGGGCGCCAACGGGGGGCCGCCACGTGGCGGCCCCTGCGCTGACACGCGCAGGCGCGCGTTCCCAACGCGCGCCAGCTGCGCGCCTTGAGCCTCCTCGGGATCCGCGTCGTCGCCTCGCCTCGGGAAACGTGCCGCGCCGCCTCGAAAAACGCGTAAAACATCCGGGCTCCAAAACAAACAAGTAAATAGTCCATTCTTAGCGATTTCGCGCGCTGAATCCAAAAACGATGTCCGTTTCTCCAAATTCTCATCTGAAAATTTGCCGAATGCCCACTCGATCCGATTTTCGCGCCGGGTCCAAATTTGAAGTCCGATTTGCTAAATTCCAACTCTAAAAATTCCCGAAGGCGACCGGAGAGGTAATCTTTTCTCCAAACTTCGCCCGGAGTCCAATTTTGACATCTGAATCGCGCGAAATCACTTCAAAACACCCGACGGGTCATCCAAATTCCCACGGGGTCTCCTTTTAAGCCCGAAGTCCAACACTTGTGTCCAAATTGCGCGCAAACACCACCGACACATCACACAGGCCTACAATGATGCAACTAAATCCCAAATTGCATCACAAATCCATTTTTGGGCCCCAACCCGCGCACCAACACCCCCAACGGCGACCGAAAGCTGCCCAACAACCAGCAAACCCTACGCGGGGGATTCCGGGAGCTCACAAAAATAGAGTCAAACTTGCTCATAAGCATTTGTAGTTTTTGAATCTTCACAAGGTTTGTTCCCTCATGTGTAACTTGTAGAACATCCCAGATTTCTTTCGCAGTCTCACATGCCGAGACGCGAGAGAACTCAGTTTGCGACAAAGCATTAAATAAGGCGTTAATTCTTTTGCCATTGTAAGAAGATGAGTCAATCTCTTCCTTGGTCCATTTCGACCTAGGTTTGATGGTGTGAACATCAACAATAACTTCAGTTGGATTTGACCATCCTAACTCGATTGATTGCCACACCCGTTCGTCGATGGAAATTAAAAATGCTTTCATCCGTACTTTCCAGTAGGCATAGTTTGTTCTATCGAAGAACGGGGGTCTGTTGATGTTTCCACCTTCAACCATTGTTTACAACCCTATTCCCGCTCTGATACCAATTGTTGGGTTATGTTATAATAAGGATCTAAATAGGGAAAAAACCACCTAGAGCGGGGGGTGAATAGGTGTAAACGATAAACACTCAAAAATCTTTGCGTAATAAAAACCCAATGCGGAAATGAAAAATAACACGCAAGATTTTTACGTGGAAAACTCCATCACAGGAGTAAAAAACTACGGGACCGATAACACGGTGAAATTAACTAAGATTAAACACGTACAAAGGTGATATAACGTACTCACACACGCCTCAACCTTTTTCCATACGCTCCGAGTTGATCTTCTCCGCTCGCTCCGCAACGCGCCTCGAATCCGCGATGTGCATTCAACGCCGAATCCACGGCGTCCAACGTCGAATCCACGACGTCTGACCGAATCCACAGTCTCCACCAAGTAGCACGTTTCAATCACACGAATTGTACCTCGCTCCGAATCCACGAGAGCGGTAGCACCTTGAATCCACAAGGCCACGCGAATCCACGCACCGATTTTGGGGAAAAAATCGTTGTTTTGTTGGTGGTGATGATCCGCCGAATACTTAGATCAAAGATAGATCGGAAATGCCATCTAAGTATTCATTAATTTGATTCTACTCAAAATTTGAGTATGAAAACCTAGAATCAAATTAATTAATATAGATGAAGAAACATAGAATTAAATCTAGTTATTTCCTTTCTTCTCTATATGTGGATCTTATAAGTTTTTCTCCGTTAATATTTTTCCGTCATTTCCCGGAGTAAAAAACTTATAGTGGATTACCCTAAAAGATAGAATTAGGATTTACTTATAGGTTAGAAACCATTGGAAGAGGATAAGAATCAAAAACTGATTGTAACAGAATTTTTCCCGCACGACGGTCCGGACTAGATTAGGCTCGTTCAGGACTGTCGTTGTTTTTCAGAGAATTCCTGAAAAAACAAGGTTCGGGGTCCGAAACGAAATCCTACGGTCCGGACTGTGCATGCGATTTCAGCAAACTCCACGTTCAGGGTCCAGAACGAAACAGGGATGTTCCGGACTGGATTTGTGCATGAACCAACTAACGTTCGGGGTCCGGACTGTAGTCCTCTGTTCCGGATCCTGAACATATAACATGTCCAGTTTTTTATTTTTATGCGATAAAAAATCCATCCAAGTGTTTCTACATGATAAGAAGTATTCGGATCACAAATATTATTTAGTTAAACTTACCTGATCCTTTTGAATTCTTCTTTCTTGAGATTGAGGTATATGATCCAAGCTTCTCCATCTTCAATCTTCAAGACTTAAACACTTTCACGAAATACGCCAAAACAAAATCCTTAACTGGTTATAGTCAAAATCCACGCTCTCTCAGAACGGATAGACTCAAGATCCCCAAACCTCTCGCATAATGGTCAAAGTACACACAACGACCCGGGAACACCGTCAACCCAAACGGCTCCCAACAACACTAGCACTGGTCTAATCACAGCTACTAGACTCCACTCAGCCCCCATGCATGAGTGCAACAATAAAAGTATCTGCCTGAATAAACCCAATCAATGGACTAGTAAAAACTGGCACTGCCTGATCAAACCGTCTCAAGTATCTGCTAACAAATCGGTACTCACTGACCGATACTCAAGGTCTGGCTCTCACTGGCCGATACCCAATGTCTGGCACTCACTGGCCGATGTGTAAATCGCCTACTCCGGAGTGGCACTCGAGGGGAGCGACCCGCATGAGTAAGTATCACTGTAACAAGTATCACTGTAACAAGTATCACCATATAGCAGGACTGGATCACGACTCTGATCAAAGTGGAAAAACCCATCCACTAAAGGGAAACCCGATACAAAAGTAAACAATAAGTGGGAAACTCCATCCACTAGAGGAAATCTGATACCCAATCTGATGCACAAGTACATATCCGGTCAACCGCCCAACATCCGCGGTCGCCGCAAAACCCCACAAGTCCACAATCAAGACCAACCTGTCCCAGACTCGAAGTCTCAACTACACTATCCCAAACCCCCGCTCGAACCCGAGCAACATGAACCACATGACTAACCAATAAGGAGAAAAGAAGCAAAACATAGTTTCTCCTAAGTCAAGTTCCAATATGATAGTGTAGCAGTAAAAGATGGCCTATCTAGATGTCCATACAAGCATGCAAATGTCCTCAAGTAAGAATAAAGATAAGATAACGAATAGTAGCATCAACTAGAAATAACCACATGCCCGAAAATCAAGGATGAACTACCCCTGTCCATAATCCATAAAAACTCCTCAGAGTAATTCCCGCGCATAAATAAATCATCCTACTCCATCGAGTAAATCCAATCCCAAGAAAGTCTATGTGCTAACCTGGCATGCTAGTAACTTGCTACTATCATGAATCAATCTCGCATAAAGATGTCAATAATAATCAAGCATGATCTCCATCTCATCAAGTATATAATAAATACAATCATCTACCATACGCTAGATCTCAATTCCTCTAAGCATGTACAATAATCAAGTAAGCATCAATCAAATAATTAAGGCCATTTTTCATGCTTACATCTCAAATCTATTAATTGTACATGTAATCATGCATGCTTTCTAATATATAGAATTGGAGAACCGTCCACCGGTTTGGGGGATGAAGCAACCCACCTGAAACGCTTTCCGCAGGCAAAGCCGAAGTCGGTGAAGTGCGTAGTCACACGCTATCCAAAATCTGCCGAAACTGCACCCTCGGTATTCAGTCACATAAGCCTCTGTTCCAACCAACAACATCACCAACAATCAATAACCAACACCACAACACTCCCCAAAAACAGCACATGCTGTTTTTACAAACCTGCAGAGAAGAGGGGGATTTTCACCTGCACACAGCCCTCCAAAAATCTCGAAAAAATCACAGTTGCGATCCTCGCGACGAGTAGCCCCAAAACGAGTATTTATACTCCTCATTGCGACACCTGTAGGCCAAGAAACAATTAGAACAACACTGGAAGTCCACATCATCAAGAACAAAAGGCTGCAGAAATTCAGTCCCAAAGAAGCTTAATTCTCACCCTTGAAACGACCTCAGAAAAATCCAATAAAAATATGGATGCGTTCCTCTCGAAGCGTAGATATCAATCGAGTCCTTAAACGCCTCATTCCGATGCTCATAGACCGAGAAAATCCAACAATACTCCACCGCTGTCCCAAATCTCACAGCAGTACAAGGGGTCAAAGTTTGCCTCAGGAACCATGCCAAAAACCCAAAATGAGACAAAGTGATCAACATAAAAATCGAAGGCGTACCTCTCGTGAATGCGCTGCTGCAAAAATCAGCTCAAAATACCAACGGGGTGATCTAGGGTGCCTCGCGCACTGAAATGCGACGGTAAAAGCCAAAAATGAAGGAACGCCGAAGTGCGCCGCGTTGCAGAAAACGTCGATGCCGGGGCCTCCAAAAATTCCGGGAATCCATCACGAGATGCCCCACAAAATGATGAACAATCTTCCTTAAGTCCTCACAGAGAGATGAGCTCGGGAAGAAGGCCAAAACAGGCTGCAAAGAAGGCCTTTTTATAGCCAAACTGAACAAATCAAATAATACCGAATGGGTCCCATGTTTCGGGCACCCGAAATGATTCAGGCGCGCACAGTACCGCACAGTGCGCTCGAATCCTGGCCGTCCATCAGTGCCCGAATCAACCAGATGCTGCCACGTCACCAAAAAATAGCAAACAACAAGAACCGCCATCCGCGCTGCGCCACGTCGCCCGCACCCGAACAGCAAACAGCGGCGCCGGCCACCCCGGCTGCGCCGCGTGGCACCCCCGCGCCCGCCCCGTGCACGTCGCCCGGCTGACCCGCGCATACGGCCACCTGCCCCGGGCACCAACTCGGCTCCTCGCGTGGACCGCGTGCACTACCCCACTCCAACCATCAGCTGCCACGTGTCCCGCCCGCCGGTCCATGCACCAAGCCACACGTCCCATGGATCGCGCGCGCGTGCGCCCGCCACTCCCGGGCCGCCACGCGTCCTGCCCCGGTGCACGCCGGCCCCGTGGACCGAGCGGCCCGCGCCTCTGCCTGCCGCCGCGCTCCGCCGCTGCTCGTGCCGCCGGCGCTGCCCCCCGGCTGCCGAAACAGTAATCTTGCCTCGAAAATCGTGTTTTGGCATCCGGGCTCTGAAAAATACGAGTAAATAGTCCATTTCGATCATTTTCGCATGCTGAATCCAAATCCGCTGTCCGTTTTGCCAAATTCCATTTCTAAAATTTGCCGAAGGCATCCAGATAAGTATTCTTAACCCAAATTTTGCGCTGAGTCCAATTTTGATGTCCGTTTCGCGCGAAACCACTTCTAAACATTCGACGGGGTCCTCCGATTACCCACGTGATCCATTTTAAGCCCTGGGTCCAACACTTATGTCCAATTGGTGCACAAACACCGCCGACACGCCACATAGGCCTCCAGAAGCTGCTGGTCACACTGTAAAAGCCCTGCAGAGATCTGGGTCACCACATCCTCTCCCACTAAAAGAAAGTTCCGTCCTCGAAACTAACACAACTCAAACAGGAGTCACAAATACCAAGGGTAAGTACTCAACATCACCGTCTCCAGCTCCCAGTCACTACACACTTCCCGCGATTACTCCTCAACAACAACAACAACCGGAACGACATGACCCAATTGCGTAATTCCCTCATCTCACGAGCCAGAATTCGCAACGGGCATCCCTCGTACTCCAAACTCTCACAGATCTCAAAGGAAACGAGTCAATCACGGGCGAGGGATCCAAAAGCATAACACTCCTGTGCCGAGACGTGGAAAAATCTCAGGGACTCCAACAAAAGTTAGGGGGGGGGGGGGGGGAAGAAAGAACAACCAGTGCAACACGCACTAACATCATCCCCTAGAGCCAACTTAACCAGGGCGACCCGAAACACATCCACACAAGCATCCAAAAAGGAAAGGGACCCTAACAAGCTGGGGTTCTCACTCGGTCACTCTCAAAACCCGACCACCCGAGGTGTAGAATACCGGGATTTCGGATGGCGCACTGACCTCGCAAGATGGCGTGGTGCGGAGAAATCGCCTCGAGCATGTTCCGTATGCGTTTACAGATGATTTCGGGTTGATTCGGATCAACGCAGAAACCACAGCTTGATTCGGAGTTTTCCGGGCACTGTGCGCCGATAGAGGACTGGTTTTGGGAAAGCACCGACTCCGCAATGGTGTGCAGAAATTGGGAAATACTCGGAATAGGTGTATTTTCAGATTACAGCGGAGTTCGGGAGGTTCCGGGCTGACGCGGAGGACCCGAAGGCAAAAAGTGAGTTGGAGCTGGCAATTTTGGAGCCGGTTTTTGGATTGAGCACACCGATTCCACAGTTGAGCTTTTTGAAGGGGAAAAGCTGTGGACATGTGTATTTTCAGATTACAGCGGAGTTCGGGAGGTTTCGGACTGGTGCAGAGGCCCTGAAGGCAAAAAGTGACTTGGAGTTGGATTAAAATGGATTATTTAATTGATTTAATTAATTATATTGGTTTTGGCCTGATAGAAAGAAAAGAAAGAAGAAATGAGTTTTTTTGTTGTTGTTGTTGTTGGGAATTGGAATTAGTGGTTGAGATATTTTGGGAGTGTGCTTATTTAGCTGCCAGCACCACCACCACCACCACACCTTAATTAGCACCATCTTAATTAGCTTGCCACCTCGTCTTCTTCCCGGCAACATAGAAACATAGCAAAAGCAATGAAACCGAGGAATGTTTGGAAGAAGAAGAAAGAGAAGAAGAAGAAGGAAAGTGAAGAGGAAAAAGTTGGAAAAGAGAAAATTTGTATGGGAGAGGTGATGGTGGACCTACGGTCGGAGGCCGAGCGGAGAGCGCGACGAGCGGCGCGCGCGACGGATTTAAAGAGCTATATAGCTGTTTTTTCTTGGGGATTTTATTTTATTATTTTTTTTGAGTTCCCTTGTGTTTGGGTGGCCGTTGCAGGAGCCGCGCGGGCGTGTCAAGTGCGTCGCGCGCGGTCGGCGCTGATGCTGCGCGGGCGCCCAGGGGCGCCGTGCGCAGCAGGCAGCGGCGCTGCGCGCGCGCCAGGGGCGCGTGCAGCGGATGCGCGTGGCAGGGACGCGCGCTGCGGGCGCACGCTGCGGGCGCGCGCTGCGGGCGCCGTGCAGCGAGCAGCAAGCGCGCAGGGGCCGCGTGTAGCGGGCCAGGGCCCGCGCGGCGGGCCCAGGCGCCGTGCGGGCAGCGCGCGACAGTGCGGCTGGCGGCTGACTGCGGCAGCGGCAGCAGTGCAGCGGCAGGCGGCTGACACAGGGGCCGTGCGGGCTGTAGCTGGGCGGCGTGCAGTGGCACGTGCGCAGGAATTCTCTCGCGTGGGCGAGCGGCGTTTCCGACGGCTGGTGGGCTGTGTGCGCGCACGCCGAGACTGTGGTTGCCCGGGTGTCGCGGGATCATTGTGAGTTGGATTTTGACGGAGTTTGTGGTTTTTTTTTCTCTCTTTTTCTCTCAGGCAGCGGTCGGCTGAGGCGGTTTTCGGCGCGGTGCCGTGCGGAGTCCAGGGCGAGTGCGCGGATTTCCCCAGAGTGAGGGCTTTGAGTGTGTGCTGTGGTTTTGTGGGTATAATAGAGGATGTATTTGTGTGTTTGATGTGTTGCTGCAGTAAGTGTTGGTGTGTGCGGTGAGGGTGTGGCAGATGTTGTGGCTACATGTAGAGTGTGGGTGATTTAAGTATTTGGTGTTTTTGTGAACATGTGATTTTGTTTAATGTGAGCTGTTGGTGTGGTGGACTTGGGTGAGCTGTGGGCACTTGTGTGAGTGTGCTTTGGAGCTGGTAGAGTGTGTGTATGTGAGCATTTTTTTTTTTGGAGTGCAAAAATTGTGCTGGTCATGTTGTGTGTGGATTTTTGGATTTTTAGTGTGTTGTTGGTGTTGTGGGTTGGCTGTGGAGTGAGCCAGAATGCGACGGAATTTTTGTTGAAGACTCAAGAATTTTGTTCGAGCATCCGGGGATTTCATTTTCAGAGTTTCGCAGCAGTATGCGCGCGCGCGGCGCGGTTTTCGGATTTTCATCAGTTTGTTGGTTCGGCGCTTCACCGACTTCAGCGATTGCCTGCGGAAAGCGTTCCAGGTGGGTTGGATTTTCTCCAAAATGTGTGGAATGCCCTTTAATGCTCCTGAATGCAATTTGATCATGTTTTTATGCTATTTTTTACTATTTTTAAATCTGATAGTTGCCTGGAATTTTCTGTAAAATTTATTGGAACCCCGGATTATTTTTAGTAGACTCCTGATACTATAGGACACTAGACTGCATGTTCTGTTGGCATCATTTTTGCACCCTGATCGTTTTAAAAATCGAGAAAGCCGTTTTAAGGAAAAATTAGCATTTTTAAAGGTGGTTTTTAAAACATAAGTTTGCCAGAGGTATGGCATTGATTCAGGGTGCATCAGACCTCGTGCCTGGGGGCCGAGTGATCCCTTTTTGAGTTTTGGGATGAGTCTTAGTGTCAGGTGGATTTGAGCTCCCTTGTAGGTTGAGGAGATTATTTCTAGATCATGAGTTATGTATCTCTGATCTGATAGTGGAGGTGGTTCTTCGACTTAGTTATGAGAGTTTTGGGGTTCTGGCAGATCGAGTCGTGGAGGTTTCCCGATTTAGCCATGGGTTGTGCATTATCAGATTGAGTTGTAGAGGGTTCTCCGACAGATTATGTGAGGATTTGGGCTTTTCCTGTTGAGTCGTGGAGTCCTGTTCCGACTGAGCTGTGCTTTTGAGCATCGAGTTGCCGATCTGTTTGATCGTGGACCATAGCCTGCATGTGCCACTTATTGAGACAGTTGAGACAGATGAGATACTTGAGCTCGCTGGGGTCGCTCCCCTCGAGTTACGCCCCGGGTGCGTGTTGATGATGAGATGATGATGCGCCTAGTTCATATACCAGTGGTCGCTTGATACCCCTGGCCGAGTTACCATGGGGTCACTTTGTGCGAGATTGAGATAGTCAGTTTAGGACGCCCCACGTAAATCCCGTCCTCTTGTGGATGCGTGGTAGTGGGCAGGTGCGTTCCTAGACGACAGGCGCAGGCTGGACTGAGCTAGTTTTGGCAGTCTTTCAGATTGGGTGATATGAGCGGGTGGTTACATATTATGTTCTTAGATGGGTTTCTTTCCTTTGAGCATTGATACTGAGGCATCTTAGCAGTAGAGAGTGTATGCATATCATGTGATTGGTAGAGTTTTCTTGAGCTTTATGATTGAGATATTTTTAGCTGTAGTTTTCTTTCAGCTTACCCATTATCTATCTATCTGCATACCTATCTGTTTGCCTCCAGTAGACTTAGTGGGCATACCGTGGATATTGGTGACGGTACCCACTGGGATCTACCTTCTGCAGTAGATCTCACACCCGCTGCGGTGACAGGTTTACCGAGGTTGCTGTTCCGGCTTAGCTCGCGCGGAGACAGCTGATCGAGGTGAGGACGTGGCCGATTAGTTCCTTACCAGCATTGAGAGTCAGAGGTAGATGTACCCGGTATTTTTATGTTTCCACTTTTGTACTGGACATTCTGAGAGATCAGTGAGGATTTCATTTACATTTTATAGTTGAGAGACTTGTATTGAGGATTTTTATTTATCCAGATGTTTAGTGGATTTCTGTAGCTATTAGTTCTTTTCAGATCTGATACATGTTTAGCTATAGATCTTTTGCAGGGTAGACGCTTCGTCTGTGCGGCAGTTTCCGCACAGACGGCGGATCTGTTGGCGAGCCCGGATCGCAGTTCGACCCCGGGGCGTGACACGAGGGGACTGCTCAGCCGCAGTCTACTATCAAAAGGGATTCTCTGGGACACAATCTCAAACCCTGAACACCATAATGGTCCTTCACAGCGCCAGCTGTGGAATCATCAAACTCAACCCCAAATAGCTCTCCCGCTCAAGATATCCGCCACTTCTGTGGCATTGTCGGGGTGATACAAAATGCTCAACAATGACCCAACGGTAACTCCACAGCCACTATGGGAGGCATCACTATAACTCGCAATCCATCTCCCATCACTGGCGGTGCTAAAATCAGCGCTGGTATCAGTCTAATCATCCATTCGTCAAGCTCTGCTGGCACTGCCCAGTCCAAGAAGCTCCAAACTTCAACAATCAGTGTCGGTCTCGGCCAATCCTCGAATAGCATCCCCTTTTGCCGGATTTCCACCGCCGCTACTACGGCTAGAATAAAGTGGCCCAAGAAGGTAAGCTTCCGAAACTAAAAGTTGCACCTCAACAACTCGGCATACAACTTTTCCCATACAGGCGTTGTAGCACTATCCACAAGTAATCCACGTGCTCCAAGTCACTCTAGGAGTAAATCCAAATACCCCAGGAGAATACCGCTACCAATCCGTCCAAGTACAGCTGGAACACCCAACTCCTCAAATCCTAAAGGCGGCAGGGCATTAGTCAATCCAATTGGCCTCATCGTGAGCTCATAATGCCTCTAGCGGGTCCAGAACGCCGTCTTGGCAAAATATGCAGCTGTATGATTCCAATAAATACATGCCTCAAAGAAGGACAACTGCCGGAGCATAACTCAATCAAACGGTACTAAATAAAGCTCGGACCTGCTTGCGCTCAAACCACAGTAGAACCCTCACCGTCGTGCATCCACGACGTGGCATCACCACCGTATATCAATGCGTGGCACTAGGTCCAACAGACCCCTCGGTCCATCAGATTCTGCGACTGCGCCATCATCTCTCTCAGCTCTACTGGCAATATCCAATGAGGTGTTGACGAGGTTGGCGCGGTTCCCAGAACCACGTCAATCGCAATCTCAATCTCCCTAACCGGCGGCATCATCATCAGCTCAGGTGGAATCACACCCGGGATCTCACGGGCAACAGGAATATCCTTGAGTCCCGGTGCCGCCGTAAGCACCTCTCACACTGTCGCTGCAACCAGTGCGCTCTAACAGTCTCAACTAGCAAGCCTCCTCTTGTCCACCTCGCAGAAGATCAAAATCCCCTCTGTCCGCAGTCAAACATCCAGGGGCACTGTGCCAACCAATCTCAGGCGCAGGGTCAAAACACCGAACTGCCATAATTACCACTAAGTCTGCCGGTATAACTTGTGGTCTCAACTGCACTGGACATGATCCACAGTCTCCTCCTCGTGCACCACACCAACAGGAACCTGTACCTCTAGTGCACGTGGCAACAACTCTGCCTCTAGTCCATGCAGGAATGCACAACGCTCTAACTCCGACTGCTGTAATGAAATCGCACCTGCGACAACTCGATCCACTACCGTGGCGCCCTCCAACCGGGCGGCACCGACTCATCCGCTCAATGTAAGTGGTCGTCGCTTAGTCTACATAAAAATATCAAGATTAACCACATAGGGAGCACGACCTCTACCTCTGCTCACTCTAAGGCGACGAATGCGGCCCTCAGCATATAACATATCCATGCTACTACTGCTGCTAATACCGATGCTGAAGCTGCCATCGGGGTCCACCCGATCCCTGGCGTCTCAAAAATCCACTCCCATGGGAAAGAAAAACGGGAATGCCTCTGCCGGCCGATCTGTCCTCCAACACTAGGCGCCAAGCGCTTCTATCTAGACTTCGCCTCTAGCGGTAGATCCCTATCCAAGGAACTGCAGCGCCACGCTCCAAACACAACGCCTACTCCATCGAGGCATCCAAAATATGTAACGGAGGAAACGAATAAACTGAAAGGTATCCTGGCGCAACTCACTCCCAGATACACAAATCTTATGCGCCTCGTCCCTCTAACATGGAGCGCGCAGTTCAACAACTGCGTAAACTATCGGCACAAGGGGGCTCTCAAACAGTCTCTCCATCACTACCAACCACGACTCTGCCTCCAAGGGCTCCAAGCTCGATCCTACGAATCGGGGTGGTTCATCTACCAAAACTGGCTCAATAGACCGATCATGACCCACAGCTCATCTGCTGTCAGCTATCCACCCCACCTCGGTGCCTCGGCACTAAACATTGACACGGAGGGGGCTACTCGCTCCATCAGCGCCACAGAAATCACTGCCACTGAGGATACTCCAACCTGATGGCCTTAGGAGGAAAGCACTGTCGGGCTGCCCGCTGCTCCGACAACTGTGTCACCCAGACCAGCTGCTCACTCTGCCGCTGACAAGCCTCTGACAATCCTGTCATCTGGGTCCGAAGCTCTCTGACCTCAATCCGGGTATCTGGCCCAAATCCAACCGCTCAAGGTCAACTACTGTGACAGGATGCACATGGGTCAAAACCCAGCGTCGGGGAGATAGAGCTCACCACGACAAAACTGCAAATCAACACGACACAAACACTTGACCCAATCCAGCGAAAGTCTAAAGCATGTCACCCATTCCACAGCATTATGTTGTCTGCAACCAACATAATCACTTAGGAGAATGAACATGCCAATCACTCATCCCGTCCCTTGAGAGAGGTATAAAACTCAACTAGGACTCTCCCTAAAAATCACGACTCTCACGAAGTCATCCTAGGGTCCAACCACAAGCCCAGGGATTCTAAGTCCACCATGACCTACAACCTAGGCTCTGATACCACTCTAATCTGTCACGCCCCGGGGTCGAAACTGCGACCCGGACCCGCCAACAGATCCGCCGCCTATGCAAAACCCCGCATAGACGAAGCATCTAATGTCACGCCCCGGGGTCGAAACTGCGACCCGGGCCCGCCAACAGATCCGCCATCTGTACGGGAACTGCCGCACAGACGAAGCGTCTACCCTGCAAGTCAGATCTAGAGCTAAAAAATAAATGTATCCGAGCTGATAATAAAACTAGTAGCTAACAAAGATCACTGAACATCTGAAAAAGTAAAACTCCACTAATACACCAAACCTCAAATACAGGTCTCTCAAATAATACAAGCCTCACTGATCTCTAAGAATATCCAGTACAAAAGCGGAATCATAAAATACAGGGTACATCTACCTCTGACTCTCAATGCTGGTAAGGAACTAAACGGCCACGTCCTCACCTCGATCAGCTGTCTCCGCGCGAGCTAAGCCGGAACAGCAGCCTCAGGAAACCTGTCACCGCAGCGGGTGTGAGAACTAATGCAAAGGTAGTTCCCAGTGGGTACCGTCCCAATATCCACGGTATGCCCACTAAGTCTACTGGAGGCACAACAGATAGGTATGCAGATAGATAGATAGATAAATAGATAAAAACTGAAGGAACTATAGCTATCAAGTCTCAATCATCATGCTCAAGAAACTCTACTAATGATGAAATGTGCATACACTCGCTACTGCTAACATTCCTCAAGTATCATGCTCAAAGGAAACTCATCTATGAACATGCTATGAAACTCACTCACACATATCACTCAATCTCAATGACTGTTCCACTTTGGAGCAGTCAAGCAAACCTACGCTCATCTACTGCCACTACGCCCAAACAGGACTTGGTCTTATGTAGGGTGTCCCTCAAGGACTATCTCAGTAACCTCATCGCAGCCTCGTCAGGCTCGGTATCATCATCGCATCCGGAGCGTAGCTCGCGGGGAGCGACCCCGCGAACTCAAGTATCTCATAACTGGCATAAAATGCCAGGCTCAGCAGGCTATAATCCACGATCAAACAGATCGGTATCACGAGCTCGAAAGCACAACTCGGTCGGAGAAAAACTCCACGACTCGATCAGGAAATGCCCACACGATCTCAAAGCTATGTCGGAGAAACCTCGACGACTCAATCTGATAATGCATAACCCATGGCTAAGTCGGGAAACCTCCACGACTCGATCTGCCAGAACCCCCAAAACTCTCGAAGCTAAGTGGGAGAACCATCTCCACCACTAAATCAGATCACAACCCATGAACTAGAGTAAACCAATCAGGGAAATAAATTCTCAAAATCTCACACGGGAGGCCTGGAAATTCTGATCGACTGCCACCTACAACCCTATCAAACAAGAACAGGCTGCAGGCATAGCCGCCCATAGCTTCCGCCCCCGAACTGGAAAAATGCTAAACTCTCTCATGACACTAGGAAGTCATCACACAATGCTATAAAAATCTACTCGGCCCTCGGCACGAGTATACATGCACCTCGAACTATCTGGACCATTCATAATACTCTAATATTTTTTAAAAAAACCTTTAAAATATGAGTTTCACTTAAAACCGGTTACAAAATTATTATGAAGGTCCAGATAGGTCCCGAATCTCAAGAATATATGATGTCTAGTGTCGAAAGGTCTCTAGATCATGCAAAAAAAATAACAGGGGCTCAGGAACATATATCTATAATCTTCTAGGCAACTATCAGATTTAATTATAGAGGAAAAACATAATAAACATGATCAAAATGCATTCAGGAGCATTAAAGGGCATTCCATAAATTTTGGAGAAATTCTAACCCACCTGGAACGCATTCCGTAGGCAACGCTGAAGTTGGTGTAGAGCTGAAACCTCAAACTGATGAAACTCCGAAAAACGCGCCGCGCGCGCACACTGCCGCGTACTTGGAAAAATTCCCGGGAGCTCAAATAAATTCCAGCATCAATTAAAAAAAGCTCCAAGTATCCACAACACACCTAAAATTCTTGCTCACACAATCCCCAGTTACTTAAGTCCACTTTCACATACACACAATTATACACTTACCAATCCACCTCTCCAAACATTAAGCCCTTATACACCACTATCCACAACAGCCACAAGTCCATCATAAAAAGAAAGCTCATCTCTATAATCATTTAAATCCACCCACAATGCATACACATATTACTCACCAATCCATTAGTACAAACCAAACTAACAACACTGACAAACACACACACACAGCACTATATAGAAATTATGCTCTCATAATACAATTTACCAAAAAATCCACAATCCATTCTCTACAAGCTCCAAATTCACACAAAGCTCACAGCTTATACAAAAGGATCCTCATCATCATTATCATCATCATCATAATTATCATCATCATCATCATCATAATCATCATCATCATCATCATCATAATTTTCATCATCATCATCATCATAATTATCATCATCATCATCATAATTATCAGCATCATCATCATCTGCTCCGGCCCCCGCACGACTCCAAGCTTCAAAAACCTCTACAAGCCGTCGCGCACAACAGAGCTGCAGAACCAAGAACAAAAAGGGAGGAAAAAGGGGACCACATTAGCTCGGTCAACAAAAACGAGTCGCAAGCTCAACGGGCAAAACCAGCCCTCCGCTCGCCCACCGACCGCTCGCAACGGCCGCACGCGCCGCTGCCGCAGGCCGCGCGGCGCCCGCGCGCTGCTGCTAGCCACAGCCCGCGCGCTGCCGCCGCTGCAGCTGCTGGCGCTGCAGCAGATGCCACGCGGTGCTGCCGCTGCAGCCGCCAGCCGCCAGCCACGCTGCCCGCGCGGCGCCTGGGCCCGCCGCGCGGCGCAGGGGCCCGCCGCGCGAGGCCCTGGCCCGCCTCGCGCGGCCCATGCGCGCTCACAGCGGCGCCCGCGTGTGACACCCCCGGAATTTGGATTAGTCCTATATATAAATGATATAATAGGACTAAATCTCTAACCCGGCTATTGCATTTTGGATGGTAGCAAGATCCAAGAGGAACATGAGAGTTAAGCGTGCTAGAGCTAGAGTAGTTCTAGGATGGGTGACCCTCTGGGAAGTGGGGCGTCACAGTTGGTATCAGAGACATTCACCAGCCGGAAATGTGAGATGAGTCTCGGCTGAGCCAGGGTTATATAGCGGGTAGAGTGTGGCTCCCCGGCTAATGACCGTTGTAGGTGGAGTGTAGCTCCCTACAAGGTCGGCTAAGGCTAGCGAGACGAGTCTCACATCGCCTGGTGCTTGTGAGTGTTCTTGAGCCTGACGTGGACGTCAGGGCTTAAAGGGGGGAAGAATGTGACACCCCCGGAATTTGGATTAGTCCTATATATAAATGATATAATAGGACTAAATCTCTAACCCGGCTATAGCATTTTGGATGGTAGCAAGATCCAAGAGGAACATGAGAGTTAAGCGTGCTAGAGCTAGAGTAGTTCTAGGATGGGTGAGCCCCTGGGAAGTGGGGCGTCACACCGCGCGCTGTGCGGCACCCGCAGCGCGCGCCCGCGCACTGTGCGGCGCCTGCCTGCGCACGCCCGCGCGCACCCGCCGCGCGCGCAGCGCCGCTGCATACTGCGCGCGGCGCCAATGGGCGCCCGCGCAGCATCAGCATCGGCCGCGCGCACCCGCTGCGCGCGCCCCTGACGCGCGCGCAGCACCGCTGCATGCTGCGCGCGGCGCCAATGGGCGTCCGCGCAGCATCAGCACCGGCCGCGCGCGGCGCATATGCGCGCCGGCGCGGCTCCAGCTGCGGCCACCCAAAAACCTGTGGACAGCAGTCCACACCAAAAAAAAACCAAAACTAAAAGAAAAGCAAAACTCAGGAATCCAAGGTTCCTTCAAAAAAAACTGCACATACCATTGTCGGAAGCTCGTCGCGTGCGCGCTCCGCTCGCCCCACGCCGACAGCAGGAAGTTGCACCAAGAAAGCTCAACCAATCCCTTCTCTATCCCTTCTTCTTATCTTCTCCCTCTTCCTTCTTTTTTTTTTTCTTCTTCTCTCTTTCTCTCATTCTCTCCTTCCTCTGTTTTATCCCATTTCCTCTGCTTCAGAGAGGAGGAAGAAGGAGTGAGGTGGCGTTGCTAATTAGCAAAAGGCTAATTAAAGGGGAGGTGGGGGTGGTTGGGAGCATTAAATGCACCCAAGGAAAAAAAATATCCAACTCACTCTTATCCACTCCCTTAACCAAAACATATCACTAACCCTTTTCTTTCCTTCAAACCTCTCAGACCCAAAACCCCAAAATGCCACAAATTAATTAACAAAATTAATTAAATAATCCATAAAGCCCCTAACAACTCACTTTTTGCCTTCGAGGCCTCCGCCTCCGTCCGGAACCTCCCGAATTCCGCTGTAATCTGAAAATACACATGCTCAGAGCTTTTTTCTCCTCAAAAAGCTCAACCGTGGAGTCGGTGTGCTCAAACCAAAAACCGGCTCCAAAACTATCAGTTCCAACTCACTTTTTGCCCTCGGGTCCTCCGTGTCAGTCCGGAACCTCCCGAACTCCGCTGTAAACATAAAATACACCTGTTCCAAGTGTTTCCCAATTTTTCTGCACAGCACGGTGGAGTCGGTGCTTCCCAAACCAGTCCTCTATCGCGTACAATGCCCGAAAAACTCCGAATCAAGCTGGGGCTTCCGCGTAGACCCAATTCAACCCGAACTCATCTGTAATCCGATATGGAACACGCTCGAGGCGATTTATCCACACCACGCCATCTCATGAGGTCGGTGCGCTATCCGAAATCCCGGTATTCTACACTCTCCCCTCCTTAAAAAGGTTTCGTCCTCGAAACCCAAAATAAATCCATAACTCAGGAGGGTGTCTCAATCCAAGGGAATAGGAGATCCTCAACTCATCCCCGGCTCTCAAGTGGCCTTTCTCTAATCACAAGGCTCCCTTGAACCTTCGCCATGGTATAACCCGACTGCATAATTCCTTAGCTTCCCGAGCAAGAATTTGTATCGGTTGCCTCTGATAGCTCAAACCCTTGTCCAACTCCAAAGAAGCAGACCCCAAAACATGCGGGGGATCAAATCCATACATTCCTCGGAATAAAGATAACTCTTTCACTACTCATACAGCCACCCACGGCTCAAACTCGGAAGTACACTCTCGTATCCATCAATAAGAAAGAACCCAACATCAGGATCATTCCCCAACCCCTAACTCTCGATTTTGAAAACCAGCCGGCAACGGCGAAAAGTTCAAAAATCCCGAATGGCGAGTGCCTTCACCCCAATCAAACAAGAACAGGCTCCGGCACCTTTTCCATTTCTAGAGTAGCCCTCCGAAATCGTCGATCAGTTCGTCAAGCCTCGGCATAAACAGAAAAAGGGAGAGGGCATTGGAGGTGTTCCTGCTACAACCAACACTCCATATTCCAAACTTCCAACGGTGGCATCCGCTGAACAGTTACCTCATTCCAAGGTTGCACTACTTGCCTACTCAAGGTGTGCCTGATCATAATGTCCCCCGCCGAGATAGAACTACAAAATCAATCCTATATCTCGGGTAATCTCTGACCACCGGCAATCATCCACATCAATGCTGGCATCATCCTCAGCTGAAACACAGCATTCCTCAAATTCTAAGGGCGGCAGGGCCCTAGTCAAACCACTTGGCCGCGCTGCAAGCTCAAAATGCCCCATCCGGGTTCTGATCACTCGCTGTCGTATTCCCACGACGTGGTACTGGGTCACACAGACCTCCCGATCCATCAAATCCCGCAGCTGCACTATCAGCTCTCACTCTCTGTCTCGCAGGTGATACTCCAAGAGGTGTCATTGAGGTTGGCGCAGTTCCAAAACTATGTCATCACTATCTCGATCTCAAACTCACGAAACGGTGGCTTCAATATCAGCTTAAGTAGACTCACATTCGGGATCACACAGGCGATAAGGATATCCTTCAGTTCCGGTGCTGCCGTAGGCACCTCTTCTACAGTCGCTAGCAACGCGATACGACCACGACTCAACTCCGTCGTGGTCTAGCTCCCTCAATAACACACTCCTCCTGACCAGGTCCACGGAGGTTCATTGTCCCCTCTCGGCAATCCATAATAGCATAAATTGGGATAGCCAAATTCTATCCAACCTCATATCAACATCTCTAAACCATTGGAGGACTGATACTTAGTGGTCAATTCCAAGGTCCTATCTGCACTGGGCAGGACTGGCAACACTCATCCATACGATAATCGTGAACTGGAACCTGATCCTCACGTGCATAAACCAACAGCCCCAACTCTGGCCCCACACGAAGCTACCCCTGCTTCACTGAAGCACACACAAGCGGTGTCGGCATCAACCATGCTTTGACTCCGATGACCTCAAGAAAATCACACCTGGTGAGATGCGACCCACTATCCTGGCGATGAAAGCGGCCCACGCAAAAAGGCACTCACATCCTGGCACTGCTGCTGGTGCCTACACTGTCGAGAAACTCCTGGTCTCTGTCTCCTCTGAGACCCATGATCCAGAGACTGGAATCATGGCAAGCTCGATCCACTCAACTATCTCAAAATCCGACGATGCTGGAAGTTTCTCACTGGAGCTGGTCCCTCGCTCCTCGTCCCTCTTGGACGTGGTCACTGATCCTCGGTCAATCCATCGAGCATGCACCATCGCTGCATTGAAGGTCGGCACTCGCTGAGAATACACAAAGAGATAGCCATCCAGATGCAGTCCCCTCTCAATCATAAACAACCTCTAATCCTCATCCTGGACGACAAGGGGTACACTGCTCAACCGTCGTAGCAACTCGCTCCCGGTGGTCCAGCAGGACGAACACGATGCCACTACTCTCGGCGTCCCTATCCAAAGTGCATAACCAAGTGCACCAGATGCTTCTCCTTGGCGAACAATCTTCAGATAACTTTCCAAAGCAGCAATCCAGTTCTTGGCCTCCTAAGGCTCCAAACTCGGCCCCGAAATCCGCGAGGGATGGAATTGTATGAAGTAAAACAACCGATCGGCAATCATTTGCTGCTCCTGCACTATTCACAGTGCGACCTGGGTCGAAGTCGACGATGTCGCGGCCAAAGTACTACTGGCGATACCCCGGGAGATGCTCTCAACTCAAGCATGCGCATCACGCGCTCCATGTTCTCTTCCTGGCGCCGCATCGCCTCAACGTCTGGGCTACTTGGGCCTGTGACTCTCAGACCTCGCTCTGCTTTATCCACTTAGCCTTCTGCCGTTCAACTCCTCATCCAAGGTCAAACACGCCCTTGCCGCTGCACGGTGTCTCGGAAGCATCGAAAATCACTGCAACAGAACAAACATTAGGACCAAAACACTCTCGACCCAATCAAGCGAAAGTCTAAAACATGTTACCCATTCTAAAGCATTATGTTGTCTGCAGCCAACATAATCATCTTTAGAGAAATAACATGTAAAATCACTCGCCCCAATCCTCTGGGGGAGGTGCAGACTCAATCAGGACTCTCGCTAAAGTCACGTCTCTCACGACAGTCATCCCACTGTCCAACCAATAGACTAGGGTTTCTAAGTCCTCAATGACCTACAACCTAGGCTCTGATACCACCTTAATCTGTCACGCCCCGGGGTCGAAACTGCGACCCGGGCCCGCCAACAGATCCGCCATCTGTACGGGAACTGCCGCACAGACGAAGCGTCTACCCTGCAAGTCAGATCTAGAGCTAAAAAATAAATGTATCAGAGCTGATAATAAAACTAGTAGCTAACAAAGATCACTGAACATCTGAAAAAGTAAAACTCCACTAATACACCAAACCTCAAATATAGGTCTCTCAAATAATACAAGCCTCACTGATCTCTCAGAATGTCCAGTACAAAAGCGGAATCATAAAATACAGGGTACATCTACCTCTGACTCTCAATGCTGGTAAGGAACTAAACGGCCACGTCCTCACCTCGATCAGCTGTCTCCGCGCGAGCTAAGCCGGAACAGCAGCCTCAGGAAACCTGTCACCGCAGCGGGTGTGAGAACTACTGCAAAGGTAGTTCCCAGTGGGTACCGTCCCAATATCCACGGTATGCCCACTAAGTCTACTGGAGGCACAACAGATAGGTATGCAGATAGATAGATAGATAAATAGATAAAAACTGAAGGAACTATAGCTATCAAGTCTCAATCATCATGCTCAAGAAACTCTACTAATGATGAAATGTGCATACACTCGCTACTGCTAACATTCCTCAAGTATCATGCTCAAAGGAAACTCATCTATGAACATGCTATGAAACTCACTCACACATATCACTCAATCTCAATGACTGTTCCACTTTGGAGCAGTCAAGCAAACCTGCGCTCATCTACTGCCACTACGCCCAAACAGGACTTGGTCTTATGTAGGGTGTCCCTCAAGGACTATCTCAGTAACCTCATCGCAGTCTCGTCAGGCTCGGTATCATCATCGCATCCGGAGCGTAGCTCGCGGGGAGCGACCCCGCGAACTCAAGTATCTCATAACTGGCATAAAATGCCAGGCTCAGCAGGCTATAATCCACGATCAAACAGATCGGTATCACGAGCTCGAAAGCACAACTCGGTCGGAGAAAGACTCCACGACTCGATCAGGAAATGCCCACACGATCTCAAAGCTATGTCGGAGAAACCTCGACGACTCAATCTGATAATGCATAACCCATGGCTAAGTCGGGAAACCTCCACGACTCGATCTGCCAGAACCCCCAAAACTCTCGAAGCTAAGTGGGAGAACCATCTCCACCACTAAATCAGATCACAACCCATGAACTAGAGTAAACCAATCAGGGAAATAAATTCTCAAAATCTCACACGGGAGGCCTGGAAATTCTGATCGACTGCAACCTACAACCCTATCAAACAAGAACAGGCTGCAGGCATAGCCGCCCATAGCTTCCGCCCCCGAACTGGAAAAATGCTAAACTCTCTCATGACACTAGGAAGTCATCACACAATGCTATAAAAATCTACTCGGCCCTCAGCACGAGTATACATGCACCTCGAACTATCTGGACCATTCATAATACTCTAAATATTTTAAAAAAAACCTTTAAAATATGAGTTTCACTTAAAACCGGTTACAAAATTATTATGAAGGTCCAGATAGGTCCCGAATCTCAAGAATATATGATGTCTAGTGTCGAAAGGTCTCTAGATCATGCAAAAAAAATAACAGGGGCTCAGGAACATATTTCTATAATCTTCTAGGCAACTATCAGATTTAATTATAGAGGAAAAACATAATAAACATGATCAAAATGCATTCAGGAGCATTAAAGGGCATTCCATAAATTTTGGAGAAATTCTAACCCACCTGGAACGCATTCCGTAGGCAACGCTGAAGTTGGTGTAGAGCTGAAACCTCGAACTGATGAAACTCCGAAAAACGCGCCGCGCGCGCACACTGCCGCGTACTTGGAAAAATTCCCGGGAGCTCAAATAAATTCCAGCATCAATTAAAAAAAGCTCCAAGTATCCACAACACACCTAAAATTCTTGCTCACACAATCCCCAGTTACTTAAGTCCACTTTCACATACACACAATTATACACTTACCAATCCACCTCTCCAAACATTAAGCCCTTATACACCACTATCCACAACAGCCACAAGTCCATCATAAAAAGAAAGCTCATCTCTATAATCATTTAAATCCACCCACAATGCATACACATATTACTCACCAATCCATTAGTACAAACCAAACTCACAACACTGACAAACACACACACACAGCACTATCTAGAAATTATGCTCTCATAATACAATTTACCAAAAAATCCACAATCCATTCTCTACAAGCTCCAAATTCACACAAAGCTCACAGCTTATACAAAAGGATCCTCATCATCATTATCATCATCATCATAATTATCATCATCATCATCATCATAATTATCATCATCATCATCATCATAATTTTCATCATCATCATCATAATTATCATCATCATCATCATAATTATCAGCATCATCATCATCTGCTCCGGCCCCCGCACGACTCCAAGTCGCAAAAACCTCTACAAGCCGCCGCGCACAACAGAGCTGCAGAACCAAGAACAAAAAGGGAGGAAAAAGGGGACCACATTAGCTCGGTCAACAAAAACGAGTCGCAAGCTCAATGGGCAAAACCAGCCCTCCGCTCGCCCGCCGACCGCTCGCAACGACCGCACGCGCCGCTGCCGCAGGCCGCGCGGCGCCCGCGCGCTGCTGCTAGCCACAGCCCGCGCGCTGCCGCCGCTGCAGCTGCTGGCGCTGCAGCAGATGCCACGCGGTGCTGCCGCTGCAGCCGCCAGCCGCCAGCCGCGCTGCCCGCGCGGCGCCTGGGCCCGCCGCGCGGCGCAGGGGCCCGCCGCGCGAGGCCCTGGCCCGCCTCGCGCGGCCCATGCGCGCTCACAGCGGCGCCCGCACGCTGTGCGGCACCCGCAGCGCGCGCCCGCGCGCTGTGCGGCGCCTGCCTGCGCACGCCCGCGCGCACCCGCCGCGCGCGCAGCGCCGCTGCATGCTGCGCGCGGCGCCAATGGGCGCCCGCGCAGCATCAGCATCGGCCGCGCGCACCCGCTGCGCGCGCCCCTGACGCGCGCGCAGCACCGCTGCATGCTGCGCGCGGCACCAATGGGCGCCCGCGCAGCATCAGCACCGGCCGCGCGCGGCGCATATGCGCGCCCGCGCGGCTCCAGCTGCGGCCACCCAGAAACCTGTGGACAGCAGTCCACACCAAAAAAAAACCAAAACTAAAAGAAAAGCAAAACTCAGGAATCCAAGGTTCCTTCAAAAAAAACTGCACATACCATTGTCGGAAGCTCGTCGCGTGCGCGCTCCGCTCGCCCCACGCCGACAGCAGGAAGTTGCACCAACAAAGCTCAACCAATCCCTTCTCTATCCCTTCTTCTCATCTTCTCCCTCTTCCTTCTTTTTTTTTTTTCTTCTTTTCTCTTTCTCTCATTCTCTCCTTCCTCTGTTTTATCCCATTTCCTTTGCTTCAGAGAGGAGGAAGAAGGAGTGAGGTGGCGTTGCTAATTAGCAAAAGGCTAATTAAAGGGGAGGTGGGGGTGGTTGGGAGCATTAAATGAACCCAAGGAAAAAAATATCCAACTCACTCTTATCCACTCCCTTAACCAAAACATATCACTAACCCTTTTCTTTCCTTCAAACCTCCCAGACCCAAAACCCCAAAATGCCACAAATTAATTAACAAAATTAATTAAATAATCCATAAAGCCCCTAACAACTCACTTTTTACCTTCGAGGCCTCCGCCTCCGTCCGGAACCTCCCGAATTCCGCTGTAATCTGAAAATACACATGCTCAAAGCTTTTTTCTCCTCAAAAAGCTCAACCGTGGAGTCGGTGTGCTCAAACCAAAAACCGGCTCCAAAACTGTCAGTTCCAACTCACTTTTTGCCCTCGGGTCCTCCGTGTCAGTCCGGAACCTCCCGAACTCCGCTGTAAACATAAAATACACATGTTCCAAGTGTTTCCCAATTTTTCTGCACAGCACGGTGGAGTCGGTGCTTCCCAAACCAGTCCTCTATCGCGTACAATGCCCGAAAAACTCCGAATCAAGCTGGGGCTTCCGCGTAGACCCAATTCAACCCGAACTCATCTGTAATCCAATATGGAACACGCTCGAGGCGATTTATCCACACCACGCCATCTCACGAGGTCGGTGCGCTATCCGAAATCCCGGTATTCTACATCTAACCTGCAAGAAAAGGTACTACAACTAACAGATATCAGAGCTATAAGATAAAACTGCTGTAAAATTAAAACCAATCATCTGTACAACTGGAAATGAAGATACAAAGTCCATCTCCGATAAATGATAATCAGACAATATCCTCAAATACAAAAAACTCAGAACTCAACAGGGAGGTAATCGTGAAAATAATACATCAGTGTACAACCTCTCAGTACAAGTCAGATTCTCACAATACATCAGTCTCTGAAAAGAGAAAAAAATAAAATAACTAATCTACTGACTGTACTATAGATCTCCACTGAATGGGGTACAACTACTCTCCAAAGATAGGTAGGGATCTAGCTCGCGACTCCCTCGCCTCGAACAGCAACCGCAGAATCGGCAACACCCGCTAAGACTCTGCAAAACAAAGGAGAGAAAAGACAAAGGAGGGGGAAAACCCCAAATGGGCGTGAGAACTATACCAAAAGGGAGTTCTCAGTGGGTACCACCGCCAGGCCCGACGATCTGCCCACCAAGTCTACTAGAGGCATAAGATAACCAAGTAGTAAAGATTGAAATAAGAAAGCTGGAGACTCTCAACAGCTACCATGTCTCTATCTAAATGCTCAAATGGGGGAAACCAATGAAAGGTATGCAACCACTCGCACACGAGGTGCACAATCGACCCAATCGAGCTGACTGCCACATCGAGTCCAGTCAAGCCTGCGCCTCCCTAGTATATCAACATAGGATGTCCAATCGGATTAACTCGCTATCGAAAAGTGGCACATGCATGCTATAGTCGAAATCCACGCTCTCTCAGAACGGATAGACTCAAGGTCCCCAAACTTCTTGCACAATGGTCAAAGTACACACAACGACCCGGGAACACCGTCAACCCAAACAGCTCCCAACAACACTATCACTGGTCTAATCATAGCTACTAGACTCCACTCATCCCCCAGGCACGAGTGCAACAATAAAAGTATCTGTCTGAATAAACCCAATCAATGGACCAGTAAAAACCGGCACTGCTTGTTCAAACTGTCTCAAGTATCTGCTAACAAATCGGTACTCACTGACCGATACTCAAGGTCTGGCTCTCACTGGCCGAGACTCAATGTCTGGCACTCACTAGCCGATGTGTAAATCACCTACTCCGGAGTGGCACTCGAGGGGAGTGACCCGCATGAGTAAGTATCACTGTAACAAGTATCACTGTAACAAGTATAACTGTAACAAGTATCACCATATAGCAGGACTAGATCACGACTCTGATCAAAGTGGGAAAACCCATCCACTAAAGGGAAACCCGATCCCCAAACCGAAACAACAATAAATAATAAGTGGAAAACTCCATCCACTAGAGAAAATCTGATACCCAATCTGATGCACAAGTACATATCCGGTTAACCGCCCAACATCCGCGGTCGCCGCAAAACCCCACAAGTCCACAATCAAGACCAACCTGTCCCAGACTCGAAGTCTCAACTACACTATCCCAAACCCCCGCTCGAACCCGAGCAACATGAACCACATGACTAACCAATAAGGAGAAAAGAAGCAAAACATAGTTTCTCCTAAGTCAAGTTCCAATATGATAGTGTAGCAGTAAAAGATGGCCTATCTAGATGTCCATACAAGCATGCAAATGTCCTCAAGTAAGAATAAAGATAAGATAACGAATAGTAGCATCAACTAGAAATAACTACATGCCCGAAAATCAAGGATGAACTACCCCTGTCCATAATCCATAAAAACTCCTCAGAGTAATTCCCGCACATAGATAAATCATCCTACTCCATCGAGTAAATCCAATCCCAAGAAAGTCTATGTGCTAACCTGGCATGCTAGTAACTTGCTACTATCATGAATCGATCACGCATAAAGATGTCAATAATAATCAAGCATGATCTCCATCTCATCAAGTATATAATAAATACAATCATCTACCATATGCTAGATCTCAATTCCTCTAAGCATGTACAATAATCAAGTAAGCACCAATCAAATAATTAAGGCCATTTTCCATGCTTACATCTCAAATCTATTAATTGTATATGTAATCATGCATGCTTTCTAATATATAGAATTAGAGAACCGTCCACCGATTCTGGGGATGAAGCAACCCACCTGAAACGCTTTCCGCAGGCAAAGCCGAAGTCGGTGAAGTGCGTAGTCACACGCTATCCAAAATCTGCCAAAACCGCACCCTTAGTATTCAGTCACACAAGCCTCTGTTCCAACCAACAACATCACCAACAATCAATAACCAACACCACAACACTCCCCCAAAACAGCACATGATGTTTTTACAAACCAGCAGAGAAGAGGGGGATTTTCACCTGCACACAGTCCTCCAAAAATCCCGAAAAAATCACGGTTGTGATCCTCGCGATGAGTAGCCCCAAAACGAGTATTTATACTCCTCATTCCGACACCTGTAGGCCAAGAAACAATTAGAACAACACTGGAAGTCCACATCGTCAAGAACAAAAGCCTGCAGAAATTCAGTCCCAAAGAAGCTTAATTCTCACTTTCGAAACGACCTCAGAAAAATCCAATAAAAATACAGGTGCGTTCCTCTCGAAGCGTATATATCAATCGAGTCCTTAAACGCCTCATTCCGATGCTCGTATACCGAGAAAATCCAATAATACTCCACCGCTGTCCCAAATCTCACAGCAATACAAGGGGTCAAAGTTTGCCTCGAGAACCATGCCAAAAACCCAAAAATGAGACGAAGTGATCAACACAAAAATCGATGGCGTACCTCTCATGAACGCGCTGCCACAAAAATCAGCTCAAAATACCAATGGGGTGATCCAAGGTGCCTCGCGCACTGAAATGCGACGGTAAAAGCCAAAAATGAAGGAACATCGAAGTGCGCCGCGTTGCAGAAAACGTCGATGCCGGGGCCTCCAAAAATTCCGGCAATCCATCACGAGATGCCCCACAAAATGATGAACAATTTTCCTTAAGGCCTCACAGAGAGATGAGCTCGGGAAGAAGGCCAAAACGGGCTGCAAAGAAGGCCTTTTTATAGCCAAACTGAACAAATCAAATAATACCGAATGGGTCCCATGTTTCGGGCACCCGAAACGATTCGAGCGCTCACAGTACCGCACAGTGCGCTCGAATCCTGGCCATCCATCAGCGCCCGAATCAACCAGATGCTGCCACGTCACCACAAAACAGTAAACAACAAGAACCGCCATCCGCGTTGCGCCACGTCGCCCGCGCCCAAACAGCAAATAGCGGCGCCGGCCACCCCGGCCGCGCCGCGTGGCACCCCCGCGCTCGCCCCGCGTACGTCGCCCGGCTGACCTGTGCGTACGGCCACCTGCTAGCCGGTACGGCCACCTGCCCCGGCCACCAACTCCGCTCCTCGCGTGGACCGCGTGCACTACACCGCTCCAACCATCAGCTGCCACGTGTCCCGCCCGCCGGTCCATGCACCAGGCCACACGTCCCATGGACCGCGCGCACGTGTGCTCGCCACTCCCCGGCCGCCTCGCATCTTGCCCCGGTGCACGCCGGCCCCGTGGACCGAGCGGCCCGCGCCTCTGCCCGCTGCCGCGCTCCGCCGCTGCCCACGCCGCCGGCGCTGCCCCCGGCTACCGGAACAGTAACCTTGCCTCGAAAATCGTGTTTTGGCATCCGGGCTCTGAAAAATACAAGTAAATAGTCCATTTCGATCGTTTTCGCGCGCTAAATCCAAATCCGCTGTCCATTTTGCCAAATTCCATTTCTAAAATTTGCTGAAGGCATCCAGATAAGTATTCTTAACCCAAATTTTGTGATGAGTCCAATTTTGATGTTCGTTTCGCGCAAAACCACTTCTAAACATTCGACGGGGTCCTCCGATTACCCACGTGATCCATTTTAAGCCCTGGGTCCAACACGTATGTCCAATTGGTGCGCAAACACCGCCGACACGCCACATAGGCCTCCAGAAGCTGCTGGTCACACTGTAAAAGCCCTGCAGAGATCCGGGTCACCACAACTAAAGCATAAAAGAATCTAGCCCAAGTGAGAGTTTTCTACTAGTCTGATTAAACATACAAACATATGACGGGGTGCTAGTCAAAGTTCCACAATTAAACATATAACATATCGGATGTTCAAAATACTAACTCTAGCATGTAATCATTTTAACTAACAATTATTCACTGATTTTATCATGCATCCGTCATACATCGATAAATAAATCCCCAACTATATCATGCATATATCCCGATCAATAAATAAGTCACTAACTCTAGCTTGCATGCATCTCAATCAACATTTTTATCATGCATGTCTAATACAAGATAGAATTAGAAAACAGTCCGTCGATTTGGAGGAAAATCCAACCCACCTGACAATCCTGGGTCTGATCGAGCCAAAACTTGATGTGCACGTTCCTCAGTCTCTCAAGATTCCAACACAACAAAAATCATCCAAAAACTCCTCCCGGATCGGCGGCGGCAACCAAAACACTGAAGTGCTGTCCACAACGATAAAAATTCAGCGAGCGCGTCAAGATAATGTGTAGGCCAATCCGATCGTCATTTTCAGCCGGCACCAAAAGAAAAAATACTCACCTTGATCATGACGATGTATTCCAGTTTTTACTTTCCTCGGGAAACTCCAAAATCTCTACGAAAACTGCATCACAAACCGAACATAGAGTAAATTACAAGCCCAAAATCCTGCATGTACTGTTCTGCGCAACAATCCCCAAAACCGAAAATGTTCACCTTCGTAGAGACCTCAAAAAAATCGAAGAAAAATATGATTGCGTTCCTCTCGAAGCGTAGATATCAATCGAGTCCTTAAACTCTCAATTCCGCCAATCATAGACCGAGAAAATGCAGGAATACTCCTCCGCTGTCCAGAAAAATGCCATAGAAAAGGGGGTCTAAAGAAGCTCCGAAATACCCCATAAAAACTCAAAATGGAGGGGAACAACAAATATGGAAACCAAAGATCTACCTCTCATGGAAACGTCGCCATAAAAATCGGCAAAAAACTCCCTCGGATCAGCACAAGGGAGTCTGTGGATGAAACGTCGATGAGAAAGGCCAAAATCGAAGAAGCGTCGAAGCGCGTCGAGTCGGGGAAAACATCACTGTCGCGGCCTCCAAAAATGTCAAGAATCCTTAGAAATGTGGTGGACTTGAAGAAGAATTTTCTCTGCCAAGGGAGGCCCAAGAACAACTCCGAAAAAAATCGAAATGGGGGAAGAAGTGGCCTATTTATAGACAAAATCCGAAAAAATTGAATTTGGGACTTCTGGGTACGTTTTCGGGCGCTCGGGAGAATAGGACGCCGAATAGGGGATGTGGTGCAATGTGCTCGGATTAATCCAAGCACGCCACGTGTCCCAGAACACTCGGTAGTGGGGCCTGGCCAACCGGGCCGCGCCGTGTGTCCCGAACGCGTGGTCGGGTGGTTGGCACCCGCCAACCACGCGCCGCCACGTGGCGGCGCGCCCGCCACACGCGCCTGCCCGCGCTGCCACGCCCACCTGCCCCCCTGCCGCGCCCACCTTCCCCGCCTGCTCGCGCCAGCATCGTGGACCGCGCCTAGTGCGCCGGCCAATCAAAACTGCCGCTTGTCCATCCCCCGGTCCTCGGCCCTCCTCGTGCACCTGAATGCACCGTAAACTTCCGGTTGTCCGTTTTCGGGTGTCCGGACTCAAAAAAAAACCTCCAAATAGCCGTTTTCCATCATTTTTCTGCGCCGAATCCAAATCCGATGTCCGTTTTGCGAGAAACCACTTCTATTTTTCGGCGAAGGCATCCGAAAGGCAACCTTGATCCTTTTTTCGCGCGGGGTCCATTCCTTGAGTCCGATTCACGCACAGACACCTCCATCACACTGAATAAGCCTCCAGAAGCCGCTGTTCATGCTGTAACCCTTCAGCAGAGATCCGGATCATCACAAGAAATCTGCTCGGCCGAATTCTTCTTAGTAAATTCTCGCGATCGTCCGGCTTAGAATAGCTGAATCGGGATATAGAGATTGAGAAAGAGGCAAAGATGTGCCAAAAACAAACGGCTGAGGAGCTGATTGTGAGAATTGTAGTGAGTGGAATGAAGGTGTAGAGTACCGGGACTTCGTATAGTGCACCGGCCTCGCAAGGTGGCGTGGTGCGGGGAAATCACCTAGAGTGTGTTCCATTTGTGTTTACAGATGAGTTCGGGTTGATTTGGATCGACGCGGAAGCTCCAGCTTGAATCGGCGTTTTCAGGGCATTGCGCACCCGTAGAGTATTGGGTTGGATAGAGTACCGACTCCGCAGTTGTGCACCGAAAAATTGGAAAATATTTGGGACATGTGTGTTTTATGGTTACAGTGGAGTTCGGGAGGTTTCAGAGTGATGCGGAAGCTTTCAGGGCGAAAAGTGAGTCGGCGGCAAAGGAATCTGAAGCTTCAGCCGAAAGATTGGCTTTTGGAGCATTGAGTTCCGGAACCAAGTGCTGGGTTCCGGAACTAGATGCTGGGTTCCGGAACCAGCTGCTTGGTTCCGGAACCAAAGTGGATTGGTACCGGTACCCAGCTATTGGTACCGGTACCCAGCTTCAGAAAACTCAGATTTGTGCTGTTTGCTGGATTTTTGAGAGGTGTACGTTGGTATTTTCAACTCCCAAGTGCTTTGCCCCACTCCACCTTCTATAAAGATGTAATATCACAGTTTTCGTGTAACGTTTTACCCTCCAGCTAATAAAGTGTAAGTTATGGGAAATTGAATTAACGGGTTTACTTAAGTTGATGATCTTGAGGTGCGGGTATTTTTCTGTGATAGAACTCGAAAAACGGTGAACAGCGGTGCGGCCGGATCCGGATTCCGACTTACGGATCCCCCAGAACGGGGTTGTTAGGATCGCGGTAATCGGGATGTGCATCGAAATCCGTGCAAGTGATCGTGCACTCTTTTCGAGGAGATAAGGAATTATCTCTAAGAAATTATCTTAAAGGAATTTGTTACGGAATTTGAGTTGGCGTATTTCGTGAAATCGGTTAAGTCTTGAAGATTGAAGATGGAAAAAAGTTGGGTCGTATACCTCAATCTCAAGTAAGAAGAATTCAAAAGGATCATGTACGTTTAATTAAATAAGTTTGATGATCCGAATACTTCTTATAGTGTAGAAACACTTGGATGAATTTTTTACTGCATAAAAATAAAAAACTAGACATTCCATACGTTCAGAGTCCGGATCGGGCTTTACAGTCCGGACCCCGAACATAGGTTAGTTCGTGCATAATTCCAGTCCGGACCCTGGGAATTTCAGTCCGGACCCCGAACGTGGAATTTGCAAGAAAAGCATGAACAGTCCGGACCGTGGATTTCAGTCCGGACCCCGAATGTCGTCTTTTCTGGAAATTGTCTGTTTCGCTGAGACAGTCCGGACCGCCAACTCCAGTCCGAACTGTCGTCCTGTAAAATTCCAGAAATGGTTAGTTTTTGATTCTTATCTTCTTCCACAAGTTTTCTAACCTATAAATAGACCCTTTAATTCATCTTTTAAGGGGACGACGCTAAGTGGAAGGAATCCAATCAATCCATAAATATTCCACATATAGAGAAGAAAGGGAATACTTGATTTAATTCTATGTTTCTTCATCTATATTATTAATTTGATTCTAGGTTTTCCAAACTCAGATTTTGAGTAGAATCAAATTAATGAATACTTAGATGGTATTTCCGATCTATTTCTAATCTAAGTATTCGGCGGATCATCACCACCCAAAAACAACGATTTATCCCAAATCGGCGCGTGGACTCGTGTGGCCTTGTGGATTCAAGGTGCTACCGCTCTCGTGGATTCGGAGCGAGGTACGTTCGTGGATTCAAGACGTGCTACTGGGTGAAGACCGTGGATTCGGTCGGACGTCGTGGACTCGACGTTGGACGCCGTGGATTCGGCGTTGGACGCTAATCGTGGATTCGAGCAGCGTTGCGGAGCGAGCGGAGAAGATCTACTAGGAGCGTATGGAAAAGGTTGAGTCGTAAGTGTGTACGGTAAATCACCTTGTACGTGTGTTAATTCTAGTGGATTTCACCGTGTTATCGGTCCCGTGGTTTTTTACTCCGGATTGGAGTTTTCCACGTAAAAATCTCTGCGTGTTATTTATTTTTCCGCATTGGGTTTTATATCGCAAAGATTTTTAAGTGTTTATTGTTTACACCTATTCACCCCCCTCTAGGTATTTTTTCCCCTATTTAGATCCAATTTATACATAACCCAACAAGTGGTATCAGAGCGGAAGTAGGGTTGTAAACAATGGTTGAAGGTGGAAACATCAACAGACCTCCGTTCTTCGATGGAACAAATTATGCGTACTGGAAAGTACGGATGAAAGCCTTTTTAATTTCCATCGACGAACGGGTGTGGCAATCAATAGAGTTAGGATGGACTAATCCAACTGAAATTATTGCTGATGTTCGCACCATCAAACCTAGGTCGAAATGGACCAAGGAAGAGGTAGATTCTTCTTCTTACAATGGCAAAGGGATTAATGCTCTATTTAATGCTTTGTCTCAAACTGAGTTCTCTCGCGTCTCGGCATGTGAGACTGCGAAAGAAATCTGGGATGTTCTTCAAGTTACACATGAGGGAACTAACCTTGTGAAGATTCAAAAACTGCAAATGCTTACGTGCAAGTTTAACTCTATTTTCATGGCAGAAAATGAATCTTTCACAGACTATTGCACACGATTGCAAGACATCGTAAACTCATGTGCTAACTTGGGAGAGAAGATTCCAGAATTTAAAGTTGTAAGAAAGATATTAAGAACTCTTCCTGAACGATTTCGCCCAAAGGTCGCAGCCATTGAAACAATTAAACACCCGGACGAAATGCGTGTAGAAGAATTAGTTGGTTCACTTCAAACATATGAAATGACTTTTCCTACTAACTATTCTTCTGGAAAGGCATCATCTTCTAAGTCTTCAGGTTTAGCATTGAAAACAACAAAAGAAGAAGACGCGGATTCATCCTCCTCAGACAACGATGAGAACCTATCTATGGAGGACTTTGAGAAACAGCTTGCTCTCTTGACAAGAAATTTTTGCCGAAACTTCCGAAGGGGTAATTCAAGTAAAACCTCATCCTCCGGAAAGTGGAAGAAAGGCAAAGGTTTTTCAAGCCAAAAGTCAAGAAAGCAAGAGAGTTTTTCAAAGGATAAGAAAAGCTCAGAAGGACAAGTCCAGTGCTTCAAGTGCCGAGGATACGACCATATCTCAACGGAGTGTCCAAATAAGAATCCGTCAAAGAAGAAAATGATGCAAGCCGTCACTTGGGATGACACCTCATTGTCAAATGAGTCATCGTCAAGTGATGAAGAAGATAACGCAACGGCATTCCACGCGTCCACATCTTCACCCTTCATGTGCTTAATGGCAAGTACGTCCGACTCACTGTCCAACCTCACTGTTGAAAAAATTGCAACGGACGATGAATCGGATAATTCGGAAGGTGAAGACTTTGCTCTTGCCTACCATAAGCTTTTGAGAGATTCAAAGAAACTAGCAAAGCAAAACAAGAGTTTGAGAGGGAGATTGCAGGATCTTGAAGAAGAAGCAAAAAGGGCATCTTCTCTCTCAAACGCTCTTGAAGTGGAAAGGGATAATCTGATTAAAGTAAATGTTTCCCTTCAAGAGTCCAATGAGCAATTCGAGAAGAATTATGTAGATATGGTGAACAAAGCGAATTACTTCTTGAAGCTCTACGGCGAGGCTCGACAGGAAAAATTGGAAATGACGGAGACCATTTTCCAACTCAAGGATGATTTAAAGCAATTTTCTTCTGGAAGGAGTAAGTTGGATAAGCTTCTTGGTCTTGGTCAAACAAATAGGTTCGGCCTCAGATACACTCAAACTGGAGACATTCCTAGTTCGAGTGGGACAGTCTTTGTGCCCCAGTCGGTATCTCCTCCTCCGACACCGGAATTGACGACAAACGACAACAAACCTACTTCCCCCTCTTCGGGATCGTCAAGCACCAAGGTATGTTTTCGTTGTGGTATTGCAGGGCACATAAGGAGAAATTGCAAGATAGGAGCCAAACGCTCAACTCAAGCACTTCTTGCAACGACTACCAAAAAGGTGATTCCTCGGAAATCAAATGCAAATTATTCGAAGGAAAAGAGCCTCGGCAGTTCATCAAACAAGACGACGACGTCAAGGAAAAGCGATGGATCAAACAAGACACTTTCACCAAAGGTATCAACTTCACAATCATTTCCAACGTACACCAAAACTCGAAAGGTTTGGGTACGCAAAGGTGAAATCTTCCCCTGTCTTGTTACTAATATTTCCTTGCATGCATATGATAATTCGTCTTGGTATCTGGATAGCGGTTGTTCCCGTCACATGACCGGTGACAAAAACTGCTTTCAAAATTTTGAGAAAATCTCCGGAGGACTTGTAGTTTTCGGAGACGGTCAGTCTTCCAAAATTGTTGGAAAAGGAACAGTAGCTATTCCAGATGGCCCGATTCTGAATAATGTGTTATTTGTTGAAGGCCTTAAGACTAACCTCATAAGTATCAGTCAACTTTGTGATAATGGTTTTTCAGTTAATTTTTCATCTGTTGAATGTGTTGTAACTGATAAGGACCATATTTTCTTTTTAAAGGGGGTTAGATCTGAAAACAATTGTTATGTTGTTCCCAATAAAATTTCTGAAAACTGTAACTTAGCCTCTTTGAATAATGAAACACTTTGGCATGAAAGGCTAGGTCACATAAACTTTAAGGAACTTGCTAGAATTTCAAACAAAGACGTGGTCAAGGGGGTTCCAAAACTTTCACTTAAACAAAACTTTGTGTGTGGTGGTTGTCAAAAGGGAAAACAATCCAGGACTGCACAAAAGAACTTGAACCACGTTGGTACTAAATGGCCCTTAGAATTATTGCATATGGATCTTATGGGGCCGACACGTCAACCATCTTTGGGAGGTAAATGGTATATTTTCTTATTGGTTGATGATTTCTCTAGATACTCATGGGTAGCATTTTTAAAAGAGAAAGCTGATACTTTTGATTTTTTTCACGAGATTTGCCATCGTATTATGATTGAAAAGAATGAAAAGATCATTCGTGTTAGAAGTGATAGAGGTGGAGAATTCATAAATTCTAAATTCATTGATTTTTGCACTTCCAACGGCATTAAACATGAATTCTCTGCACCCTATACACCTCAACAGAATGGTGTAGTCGAGCGCAAAAACAGGGTTGTACAAGAGATGGCACGTGTTATGCTTCATAGCCGGAATTTACCGTTATATTTTTGGGCTGAAGCGGTGAACACCGCCGTCTATGTTATTAATCGAGTTTATTTGCGCCCGGGAACCTTAAATACACCATATGAACTATGGTTCTATAGAAAATCAAACATCAAATATTTTCGTATCTTTGGGAGTCGCTGTTACATTTTACGTGACCGCGAAAATCTTGAAAAATTTGACTCTCGAAGTGACGAAGGAATTTTTATGGGTTATTCTACAAACAGTAGAGCATATCGGGTATTTAACTTGGAATCTAAAACGATAGTTGAATCTATAAATGTTAAAGTAGATGAAGCTTTTCACTCTGCATCTGAAAAATCTACCCCTGATGTCTCTATTGATGATGATACTCCTGTAAATGTATCTTCTCATGATAATACTTCCAATATTAATGATGCATCTAATGGCTCTTCTAGTTTATCTGACATGCAGGATTCATCACATGTTTCCCCGAGGACTCCGTTACCTCAAAAGTTAAGAATCTCCAAGGATCATCCAGAAACGAACATTATTGGAGACCCTCATGAAGGAGTCAGGACTCGGAGACAGTTGGTTTGTGGATTCGCTTGTTACGTTTCCTTAATCGAACCAAAGAATGTCAATGAAGCTCTTCAAGATGACTACTGGATTGAAGCAATGCAGCAAGAGCTCCATCAGTTTGAACGGAACAAAGTCTGGGAATTAACGACGCCTCCGAAGCAACACAATGTGATTGGTACTAAATGGATTTTCAAGAACAAGAAAAATGAGGATGGTACCATCATTAGGAACAAAGCACGTCTAGTTGCTCAAGGCTACTCTCAAATAGAAGGTATAGACTTTGATGAAACTTTCGCCCCTGTAGCTAGACTCGAGTCCATTCATATCTTATTCGCTATTGCTTGTCACTTTAAAATAAAACTCTTTCAAATGGACGTTAAGAGCGCGTTTTTAAATGGGTACTTAAACGAGGAAGTTTATGTGGCTCAACCGAAAGGTTTTGTAGACCATAAACAACCTAATCATGTTTTTCGTTTGAAAAAGGCTCTTTACGGTTTAAAACAAGCACCGCGAGCGTGGTATGAAAGGTTGACAAAGCACCTTTTGGAAAAGGGCTATACTCGAGGGGGAGCAGACCGGACTCTCTTTGTGAAGCATTATCAGGATAACTTCATTGTTGCACAAATCTATGTCGATGACATTGTATTTGGAGCAACAAAGGATAATGATGCTTCTAAATTCGCAGAAACCATGGAAAGCGAATTTGAGATGTCTATGATGGGCGAACTGACATACTTTCTTGGATTGCAAGTGAAACAAAATGATGAAGGCATCCATCTGTGTCAATCCAAGTATGCAAAGGAGTTGGTAAAGAAATTCGGATTAGAAGATTCTAAAGATTTTCCGACTCCTATGGGAACTAGCAATAAGGGATTGGGAAGTGAATCTCTTAGTGAAAGTGTAGACGAGAAACTTTATCGAAGTATGATTGGAAGTCTACTCTACCTCACGGCTAGTCGCCCGGACATATCCTTTAGTGTTGGGATCTGCGCGAGATATCAGTCAGCACCAAAGGAGGATCACCTGAAAACGGTGAAACGGATCATTCGGTACGTCAAAGGAACTGTAAACTTCGGAATTTAGTATCCTATGGGAACAAGTCTTGACATTATAGGATATTCTGATGCCGATTGGGCAGGATCAGTGGATGATCGGAAAAGTACGAGTGGTGCATGTTTTTATCTTGGCCATTGTCTTGTTGCATGGCATAGTAAAAAACAGAACTGCATTGCACTCTCGACTGCCGAAGCGGAATATATCTCAGCGGGTAGTTGTTCAACCCAACTTATTTGGATGAAAAGCGTGTTGAGCGACTTCCGAATTTCAGCAACTTCGGTAACAATTTTATGTGACAACACTAGTGCTATAAATATTTCAAAAAATCCTGTGTTGCACTCAAGAACAAAACACATTGAACTTAGATATCATTTTCTTAGAGAGCTAGTTGAATCAAATATTCTTCAACTTTCCTACATTCCAACTGAGGATCAATTAGCTGACTTTTTAACAAAACCTTTGGATCAAAAACGTTTTATTCATTTGCGTAAGGCAATTGGAATGCTTTCCTTGAAATAATTTCTTTTTGAAACCAATCCTTAGGTTAGGTTTTGTTTTTGTGTTTTTGTTCTTTACCTATGCTTGTACATAGAACATTAATTGAGCATTAGTTATATTGACTTTAACTGCATCCTTTTATATGTTTAGAAATTCATTATGCTTTGGATATCATAATAATTCATTTGATGCAATGATCATTTATGCCAATTAAATCATCTTTGTGTTGATCAAAGTCAATTTCTCTCTCAATGATCTCTTGGTATAGTTTTATCTTATTTGACTATTTTGTCGAGTATGAAATCGAGATCAATTTTTGGTTGAATACTTTATATTTTGAATAATTGATAGCCAATTGAGGGGGAGTCAAAGAAAAAGAGTTATGCTCAAAAGATGTGGAAAGAGTTACATCCCAATGAGGAGTGTGAAAACTACCACCACATGGAGGAAAGAGCTACCACCTCGGTCGTCCGAGTACTGTGTGCAACTACCACATGTATACCAAGCATGGTTTTTTCAAGATAGTTAAATAAAATGATGTTGAAATACTTGACTTTGTCAAATTTCAAGGTTGGTATAAGGTGGAATTTTAATAAAAGATGCTCAAAGAGCCACTCTCTTCAACAAATTGTCTAGATACATTATCTAATATATTTGGGATTTCAAACATCTATTGATCTTGGTATTTTATTTTCTTTACCAAATTGATGATTTGATAAAGGCATTACGCATAAGATCATGTTAGATGTGATTGAAATTGTTCAACTTTAAGGGATTTAATTTTTATAAATTTTTGTCTCATTATTTGGATATTGTTGATAGATTTTGCATAATCTATTTCTTTTAGTATGAAGCGATGATTTTATTTAAAGTTGATACACAAAAGTGCTTACAATCTTTTTCTGGATTTTCTGGAATTTTTTCTAGGCTTCGATTTCTAAAAATTCGGTTTTAGGGCATATAATAGGAATTTTCGAAAATCATGGAATTGATCTATTTTTAAAATTCTTTTTGCAAAACTAATTTGATTCCTAGTCTCTCTACATGATAATGATTGTTTAGGTACAATTTTTCAAATGTTTGAAAATAAACAATTTTCGTCGTGTTCTTGAGTTGTTGTTCACAGGATTTTTCTCTCACAAAGAAGCAGCAGCAATGGAGTTTGCATAGATAATCTTCCTTCTGGTTGCATGTGTGCACACAAGAGCGACAAATAAATTGAAGAGAGCGAAGAAACCTTTTAGAAAAGGAGAATGTGTTCGCCTTGAAGACTCAGAGTCTGAACCAGAAAAGGATGAAGTAAATTGGGACGAATTAATGAATGAGGACGCGACGCCCATTAAGTCAACCAGGAAGACTTCCGACACATCAAAAGGAAAAACTGCCTTGCATAAAGGAAAAGTATCAATGACTTCACCATCCATCTCGATGAAAAGGAAAAGACTTGCTCGACGCTCTAGACCAGCGCGAGATGTTGAGGTTAACGAACCAATAGTTCCGGATTCACCGCCTCGCTTGGAAGAAGTGTTCATTAATACTGACCGTCTTAGGGCATTTGAACATCGAGAATGCATCGGGGAACGACATGTCAATATTGGTGCTCTTCGAGATCACTCACCAGAGTTCGGGATTCTAATTGAACAAGCTAATCTTATTCAAGTTTGTCGATTCCCGGAATTACTTGGGTATTGCTTGCATCGTGTGAGAACCTTTTACACAAATGCAAGACATCTTCAGGAAGATGAACATGGTTCGATGCAGTTTTACACACACATCCAAGGGATGCGACTCAAAATAACTCCGCAGTTAATCGGCGAAGTCCTTGGAATGAAATCCAACAAATCGGGGATCAACTACTTAACGGGAAGAAGTTTGACGAATGCCATGTGGCAAACCGTTATAAAAGGAATCTGTTTGGAAGGAACTGAATCGACAGATGGTAAATCTATTAAATCCAAACAACTTCGGCTTGAATACCGGTTTCTCAATTTCATCACGTGTTACAACATTCTCCCTAACATGCAGACAAAGGTGGTGAGATGGGATCGACTACTATTCTTGTATCTCCTAGGTCATCCTTCTGAAGCTGTGGGGTTGAACATGAACATCCCTTACATAATTTGGAATAGAATGTGTAGATATGTTGAGCATCCGCATCCCTCCGAAAGACTTCCTTTTCCTTTGATAATAATGAGGATCTTAAAAAGTTTTCAGATTGACATCAGCTCAACATCATATCAACACTGTTTGGGAATGATAAATGAATCCACCATTGTCAAATCTCTTCATAGACTACCCCATGTTACTCCAACTCCTTCATCCGGAAAGAAACCGTGCGTCGGCACATCGACATCTCCGTCACGACAAGCACCCGCGCCAGATGATGAGGCATCGGTCACTTCAATTTATAAGCAGCAACAACGCTTATCTTTTGAACAAGAGCAGATCACCAAAGAACAGAGGCAGATTTTCGAGGAACTTGAGATCATCACGGCATCCCAAATCACATTAACCAAGAGAGTGTCCTCGATGAAGAAATTGATGAAGAAAATGTTTTCAAAGATGGGATGTAGTGCCTCTGATGAATAAGACTCATGTGATTGATTTTTACCTTTTTTTTTCTCTCTTTTGCAGGTTTTTAAGTTTCTTTTAGTTCTTGAACTCTTAACTCTTCCTTCTTTTGTAATTTTGGCTAAGTTTTGTGACAAAAAGGGGGAGAGAGTATAGGAGAACTTTGAACAATGCACAATGCTCTGTGATTGACCATGACTATACTTGTGTGAGAACAATGCTGAAACTAAGGTAAGTATAACTTTCAACTCTGTGATTGACCATGACTATACTTGTGTGAGAACAATGCTGAAACTAAGGTAAGTATAACTTTCAACTTTGGATTTATATGTGTTTTGATGCATTCCTCCGCTAACTATTCGACTAACTATTTGGGCATGTAATATAACTAACAAGTTGCTTGTTGACTAACCTTTCTGTGACATTTGGATTTGTATTGCTTAGAAGATATGTCGATTTTTTTGTGACTTTCATACATATCTGAATTTGCAAATGTCATGATGAGTATAAACTCTATCTCTGTGTTTGGTTTTGATTGTTGAAAATTCTTGAGGTTACTAACGATCTTTTGTGTCAAGAATGATTTCTTTTGCAGAGATTACAGATGTCTAAGTCTAGAGTCTGTTTTAGGAGTTTAACTCATGTATTTATCTTTATTTGGATCTCCTATGTAAATTTTTGTTGTATGGTGATATCAACAAAAATATCTTTTTGAATTTTCTTGAGTGGATTTGTGTTTTGTCACGAAACCGCCAAAGGGGGAGATTGTTACGGAATTTGAGTTGGCGTATTTCGTGAAATTGGTTAAGTCTTGAAGATTGAAGATGGAAAAAAGTTGGATCGTATACCTCAATCTCAAGTAAGAAGAATTCAAAAGGATCAGGTACGTTTAATTAAATAAGTTTGATGATCCGAATACTTCTTATAGTGTAGAAACACTTGGATGAATTTTTTACTGCATAAAAATAAAAAACTAGACATTCCATATGTTCAGAGTCCGGATCGGGCTTTACAGTCCGGACCCCGAACATAGGTTAGTTCGTGCATAATTCCAGTCCGGACCCTGGGAATTTCAGTCCGGACCCCGAACGTGGAATTTGCAAGAAAAGTATGAACAGTCCGGACCGTGGATTTTAGTCCGGACCCCGAATGTCGTCTTTTCTGGAAATTGTCTGTTTCGCTGAGACAGTCCGGACCGCCAACTCCAGTCCGGACTGTCGTCCTGTAAAATTCCAGAAATGATTAGTTTTTGATTCTTATCTTCTTCCACAAGTTTTCTAACCTATAAATAGACCCTTTAATTCATCTTTTAAGGGGACGACGCTAAGTGGAAGGAATCCAATCAATCCATAAATATTCCACATATAGAGAAGAAAGGAAATACTTGATTTAATTCTATGTTTCTTCATCTATATTATTAATTTGATTCTAGGTTTTCCAAACTCAGATTTTGAGTAGAATCAAATTAATGAATACTTAGATGGTATTTTCGATCTATTTCTAATCTAAGTATTCGGCGGATCATCACCACCCAAAAACAACGATTTATCCCAAATCGGCACGTTGACTCGCGTGGCCTTGTGGATTCAAGGTGCTACCGCTCTCGTGGATTCGGAGCGAGGTACGTTCGTGGATTCGAGACGTGCTACTGGGTGAAGACCGTGGATTCGGTCGGACGTCGTGGACTCGACGTTGGACGCCGTGGATTCGGGGTTGGTGCCCGCGTGGCCAGCGCCGCGCAAGGCCAGGGCCCGCGCGGGCGCGTCGCTTGCGCAGCGCGGGGCTGGAGCCCGCGCGGCCGCCGTTTGCGCCGCGCGGGACTGGGGCCCGCGCGGGCGCGTCGTTTGCGCCGCGCGGGGCAGGTGCCGGCACGGGCGCGTCGATTTCGCCGCGTGGGGCTGGTGCCCCGCGGCCGCCGCTTGCGCCGCGTGGGGCTGGTGCCCGCGCGGCTTCACCGCACGCGGCGCGCGTGCCGCACGAGGGGCCGTTTCGTCGCCACCGTCGTCGCCGCCGCCATCACGGGTCTTTAGTCTTTTTGGTTGCGCTTTCGGAGTCGTGTTTCCTTATGAGAGTTGTGTCTTACCTGTTATGCCCATTGGGGACTCTCTTTTAGGTCCGGGTGTCGTCCGAAGGCGCGGATCGATCTTCGAAGTTTCGGTCGACGCATTGTGAGGTGGGTACCTTTGCTTATTTTCGGTGTAATGTCGTTCCCGCATATTTTGCATGATAAAGTGGATGTTTTGGTAAACTCTCTAACCCCATTGCATGTAAATCCCGTTTACTATTCTAACTGAGGCGGCTGAGGTCGCAATATCGTTTTATTATTCTAACCAAGGCGGCTGAGGTCGCAGCATTGTTCATATGCTCATATTGCTTACACGCACACCGACGGTTTGGCCACCGCACAGGGTGTATTTTTCCGGAAAGATGGTAAGGATTACCCGTGTACCCCACGACTCGTGATGATGGGGATCTCTCAAGGAGAGTCGACTGCTACTTGGGCAGTGGAGGGGATTGGTGGCACCAAGAAAATGAGCACGCTATTTGGGGTCGGGGCCCAATAGCTATCTGGGGTAGGAGCCCAGCATGTTTTCTATCTGGGGTTGGTGCCCAACATATTTTAAAACTGGGGTAGGTGCCCAGTGTGATCGTGACAGGGATGTAGCGGTACATGAGGGGGAAGTAAATGCTCCGGTGTATCGGTTTGTCGCTTTAGTTATTGCATTTACTTTTTATATCTACTTTATCAGTCACTGACTACCCACGCTGCGACAGGTCCGCGCAGGGGTGGGAACCGGGACGATGGTGAGGCATCGGTTAGAGGACCCTAGTCATGGTGGTTGTTAAGCCTTACAGTTTACGGTTATCTCTTTATTGCTTGGTTAGTGTAACTGTGAATTACTTGTGTTGGTTTCTTGTGGATGTTGGATTGAGGACTTAGTGTAGGAATATATTCTCATACTGTGAATGTTGAGATGTATGAATGCGGCTCGTTTTCAAATACAAACATAGTTTCAAAAGCATTTTCAAACCAAGTGTCGTGTGGGCACTGATTTCAAAACCCGTGGATTTATCCTTTCAAGTAAGGTGGCCGCTTAAAAGAGTTTGCGAAAATGTTTTGTAAAACCGGGTGTGAGTGGACACCCACTTTCAAACCTATGGGTTTATGGTGTAGTTTCAATATGATAAATGTGACTGTATGGTTAAGTATAGTCTCTCCTTATTGTCGTTCATTGTTTGCATGGTTAAAGTATTTGTCGTGCTCGGAACGCCGTGCATATACGAAGGAGGCTCCGCCCGTTTGGGGAGTGAATTTGTATATGTGGCGGGTCTGGTGCGCACCGGAGGCGAGGTTCATTTAAAAAAAAAAATGGATACGTTTTTCGCTCTTTTAGAACCTCCGGGGCGTGACAGATTATATGGTATCAGAGAAAAACGACTTTAACCACCGCAGCCAGTGTCCAACATCCACAGAATGTAATACCACATGTAACTAACCAAATTGATAACCCAGGGTGTAGGTGTGTAAAGTACGAACGTGAGTGCGAGAAAAAGGGATAGAGTCCTAGTGTTCGTAGGTCAAGGTGCTAGACTAATTAAGTCTAGGACTAACTTGGTTTCTTTGTATGCACGGTTAATGGCCCGAAACTACTCTTCAATTGATGGTGCAGAAGTGGATACGACGGTTCCAGCAATAGTGGAGAATCGGCTACTCCAACAACGGTTATGCGACATGGCTGAGCGCTTTCCCTTTTTGTTAGGAAAGACGAACCCCACACGGCTCGCCTTCACGATGATGGTTTACGGAGCGACACTTTTCTGGTAATACCGACGGTGGGTTTACCCACTTCCGAGGAGTGATCGATAGGACCACTGTGGTGGGGCGGGAATAGGCCGTTCCACGCACCCGGCAGAAGGATCATGAGCCTGCCGGGGGGGGGGGCGAAAATGACCCCAGCCATAACCCGCGAATGACTTTCCCAACGGGAGCCGACCACCCCAGTATCCGAAGACGCCGCAAGGGACCTGAAACACATCAGACAAGGGAACCAATACGCCATGGAGTATCAACAAGAATTTGTAAGGCTGGCCAATTGTGTTTCCTTTGTCATAAGGGATGAAGCTCACAAAGCCCGCCTCTTCGTAGATGGATTGCGGAGCAATATTTTCGAAGTTGTGCAAGCAGTGGATCTTCACACCTTCCAGAAAGTGGTGGATAGGGCCACCATAGTGGAGCGTGGATTCGCGGTGACGCGCGCCCGACGAGAGGACTCGGAGTACAACAAGGATAAGAAACGACCCCAGCCCTTCTTCAGAGGGGGATTTTCTAGCGGGGACCGGCCATACGTCATCTGCAGAGAAGCACCCTGGGGGATTATTCATTTTCGGAAGCACGACCATTGCTTCTGATGTGACAAACTGGGACAGTTCCGCTTTAACTGCCCCGAACCCGGGAACAATTTTTCGGAGTCACGACACGGATGAGAGGTCTTATGCGACGACACGACAAATGATGCACTACCTGAGGGAAGTAGTAGCAGGAAAGACCCCTTACGAAGAGTAATGTTGGTCTTGACCCCAGGAGGACCCTTAGAAGCAAATATTTTGTACCTTCATGCCTAATAAGGTTGGGAAGACTCAGTTGTCTTTGGTGTTGGCTATTTATTTATGGGTTAAATAGGTCCAACTCCTTGCCTCGAGACAATAGGCCCAGGAGACTAATAGGTTGAGTTGGGTGAGCCCAATAAGTTGAATGGGGCTGCGGTCCACAACAGACCTAACGGCAAGAGGCCCAACAATAGACCCAACGTCCAGGTGGGTTGAGTCCGGTCGAGATCCGTGGCGCTGTGTCTGTACGCTTTAAGTGTATTGGTTGCGTATCTCTAAAAGCTCGAGCTTTTGGGATTAATAGTTGGCTCCAACGATCCGACATTTGGGACTTAGTAGTGTCACCGCTAAGAGAATTCGAGGGGATACTCGAAAGGGATTGGCTTATTGAGTATCAGGTGCTAGTCGATTGCGAGAAACCGAGCGTGCCGTCTTGGGGCACACCCGTTCTATTCGTACGGAAGAAGGACGGGAGTCTACGATTGTGCATCGACAATCGGGGAATAGATAGGGTCATAGTAAAGAACAAATACCCCTCACCTTGGATTGATGACCTATTCGACCAACTACAGGAGTGACGACGTCCTCAAAGATTGATCAGCAGTCCGGCTATTGCCAGTTTAGAGTCCGGAGAGATGACATACCGAAAACAGTTTTTCGAACTCGGTATGGTCGTTACGAGTTTACGGTTATACCGTTTGGACTCATAGTCGCTCCAGCGGTGTTCATGAATATGATGAACAGGATCTTGGAATCTTTCTTAAACCAGTTTGTAGTAGTCTTTATAAATGACATCCCGATCTACGCTCGCACAGACAAAGAGCACGAGGAACACTTGCGAGTGATCCTCCGGACCCTCCGGTACCAGAAAGTGTATGCCAAACTCAAAAGGTGTGAGTTCTGGCTCCGTGAGGTAGACTTGTTGGGACACATAGTCTCAGTGTCGGGAATAGTGGAGGACCCGAGGAAGATAGAATCCGTGACCGACTGGGCTCAGCCAACAACGGGGACAGAAATTCGAAGCTTTCTAGGACTGGCGAGGTACTACAGACGTTTCGACGAAGGCTTCTCAAAGATAGCCGCTCCCTTGAATCGACTAACCCGGAAAGGGGAGAAGTTCGTATGGACGGCCCAATGTCAGAAGAGCTTCGAGGAACTTAAAGACAGACTCACACGGGCGCCGGTATTCACATTGCCGCAGCCCGGTGAGGACTACGAGATCTATTGTGATGCATCTCGAAGCAGTCTTGGGAGCGTATTGATGCAACAAGGGAAGGTCATAGCTTACACATCAAGACAGCTCAAGGATTACGAGCAGAACTACCCTACACACGACTTGGAGCTCGCGGCAATCATGTTTGCCTTAAAGCTTTGGAGACATTACCTCTATGGGGCGCACTGTAATGTGTTTTTCGATCACCAGAGCCTCAAATACCTATTTACTCAGAAGGAACTGAATTTACGGCAAAGGCGATGGCTGGAACTACCGAGAGACTACGATTTGTCTACCCATTACCTCCCCGAGAAAGCAAATTTGGTGGCCGACGCCTTAAGCCGGAAGGGACAGACGGGAGGAACGGCGTTGAGCGCCCTTACCAACAAGATCGTCTCATCGCGGAGTTCTCGCGATGGAGACTGGAGGTAGTGCCGGCGGGTGTGGTTACGCAACCCCTGTCTTTAGTAGTTAAGCCTACGCTGATCGAGAGGATCTTGGAAGGCCAAACAATGGACACGCAACTACAACTGGCGCGGGACAGAATATCCTCGGAACAAAGTGGGGATTTTGTGATTGGCGCTGATAATGTGATAAGTTTCGGGGACGAATTTGCGTGCCCGATGTGCCGGAATTGAGGAAAGAAATTCTGACGGAAGCGCATAATGCCCCTACACTGCGCATCCCGAAGGTACAAAGATGTACAAAGACCTAAGGCACACCTTTTGGCGGCCCAAATTGAAGGGAGATGTGGCGCAATTCGCGGCGCATTGTTGGTGTGCCAACAGGTGAAAGCGGAACATCAGCGACCGGCGGGAAAGCTACAACCATTGCCATACTAGAATGGAAATGGGAATGGATTTCCATGGACTTCGTAACCGGTCTTCCGCGATCGCAATAAGGACACGACGCGATATGGGTCATAGTGGACCGTTTGACGAAATCGGCCTGCTTTCTGCCTATCCACACGACGTGGACCCGAGATCGGATAGCGCAAACCTACATCAACGAGGTGGTAAGATTGCATGAATTACCATCGTCGATAACTTCTGATAGGGACACACGCTTTGTGTCAAATTTCTGGCGGAGCCTGCAGCAGGCACTGGGGACCAAACTGCAGTTCCGCATGGCCTTTCACCCGCAAATGGATGGGCAATCGGAATGGGTGATCCAGATTCTCGAAGATATGCTTCGAGCCTGTGTGCTGGATCTGGGTGAGGGATGGTCGCGTTACCTACCCCTCGTGGTATTCGCCTACAATAATAGCTACCAAGCTAGTATTCAGATGGTGCCGTACAAAGCCTTGTACGGGCGCCGATGTCGTTCACCTATTTGCTGGGATGACTTGGGGGAGCGGAAGCATTTGGGGCCAAACCTCGTGGAGGAAACGGAGGCAAAGGTGCGCCTTAACAGGCAGCGGCTGTTGACCGCCCAGAGCCGGCAGAAAAGCTACGCGGACCAGAGGCGACGGGAATTGGAATTTATGGTGGGGGAACACGTGTTGCTTCGTGTATCACCGTCTAAGGGGACAAGACGGTTCGGCATACGAGGGAAGCTTAGCCCACGGTACGTGGAACCGTTAGAAATCTTGGAGGGCGTGGGCCCGGTGGCATACCGGTTGGCCTTACCACCAAACCTCGAACGGGTACACAATGTGTTTCGCGTCTCGATGCTCCGAAAGTACCTTCCCGACCCGTCTCACGTCCTCGATGCCTCTGCTGTCGAGTTGCGCGAGGACTTGAGCTTCAAGGGAACGCCGATACGGATATTGGCACGAGAGGAAAAGAAACTTCGCAACCGGACGATCCCCTACGTAAAGGTGCAATGGAGTAACCATGAGGAGCGCGAGGCAACATGGGAACTTGAGACGAAAATGAGGGGGTGTTTCCCTGAGTTATTTAGCGAGGATTGAGGTTAAGTTTCGGGGACGAAACTTCTTTTAAGGGGTGTGTGGTGTAATATCACAATTTTCATATAACGTTTTACCCTCCTGTTAATAAAGTGTAAGTTATGGAAAATTGAATTAACGGGTTTACTTAAGTTGATGATCTTGAGGTGCGGGTATTTTTCTGTGATAGAGCTCGAAAAATGGTGAACAGCGATACGACCGGATCCGGATTCCGACTTACGGATCTCCCAGAATGGGATTGTTAGGATCGCGGTAACCGGGATGTGCATTGAAATCCATGCAAGTGATCGTGCACGCTTTTCGAGGAGATAAGGAATTATCTCTAAGGAATTATCTTAAAGGAATTATCCCCAAGGATTAATTAATTAATTATTAATATCCGGATATGGGTTTAACGTACGTAGAAATTATCTCTTTTCCGGAGAGAAAAGAGGAAACCCTAACCGGAGAGAAAAGAGAGAAAAAGAAAAGAAAAAGCAAACCCTAACCGGAGAGGAAAGATTGAAAAGAAGGAAAAAAGGAGAAAGCGGAGAGAGCCGATCGCCCTGATCGACGTGCCGGGAGGCCGGAGAACGAGGCGGCATCATCTACAGGGAGCAGATCCGGATCCCCAGCGCCGCGAAGGACAGGATCGGATCATCGTTCCCGATAGAACGAGGTTAGTACCGTTGTTCATACATTTCCGTCGTTATAGGGTTTGGTGTTTGTTACGGATTTTGTTTTGGCACATTTCGTGAAAGTGTTAAGTCTTGAAGATTGAAGATGAATGAAGTTTGGATCATATACCTCAATCTCAAGAAAGAAGAATTCAAAAGGATCAGGTAAGTTTAACTAAATATTTTTGGTGATCCGAATACTTCTTGTAGTGTAGAAACACTTGGAAGAATTTTTTATCGCATAAAAATCAAGAACTGGACATGGGACATGTTCAGGATCCGGATCAGACAGTCCAATCCGGATCCCGAAGGGTGCTTGTTCATTGGCAAATCCGATCCGGATCAAAGTCATTTCGATCCGGATCCCGAACATGGGAATTTGCTGGAATACATGAACGATCCGGATCGTGCATTACAATCCGGATCCCGAACCCTGTTTTACTGGAATTGCCTGACTCGTTACGACGATCCGGATCACAGCTAATCCGATCCGGATCGCCGTCGTGAATATTTCCAGAAACGGACAGTTTTTGATCCTTATCTTCTTCCTAGGGTTTCTAACCTATAAATAGACCCTATGATTCTTTTTCTAGGGTTAAGCCGTAAATCCACAAACAAGCCGTCATCTTTTATACGGCCTAAGATCCACATATAGAGAAGAAAGGAAATCATTAGATATTACCCTATGTTTCTTCATCTATATTGATTAGTTTGATTCTAGGTTTTCATACTCACATCTTGAGTTGAATCAAACTAATGAATACTTAGATGGTATTTTCTATCTATCTTTGATCTAAGTATTCGGCGGATCATCACCACCCAAAACAATGATTTACCCCAAAATCGGCGCGTGGACTCGCGTGGCCTTGTGGATTCAAGGTGCAACCGCTCTCGTGGATTCAGAGCGAGGTACGTTCGTGGATTCGAAGCGTGCTACTGGGTGAAGACCGTGGATTCGGTCAGACGTCGTGGACTCGACGTTGGACGCCGTGGATTCGGCGTTGGACGCAGATCGTGGATTCGAGACGCGTTGCGGAGCGAGCGGAGAAGATCAACTAGGAGCGTATGGAAAAGGTTGAGTCGTCTGTGAGTACGGTATATCACCTTGTACGTGTTTAATTCTAGTGGATTTCACCGTGTTATCGGTCCCGTGGTTTTTTACTCCGGTTTGGAGTTTTCCACGTAAAAATCTTGCGTGTTCATTTATATTTCCGCATTGGGTTTTTATTGCGCAATGATTTTTTGAGTGTTTATTGTTTACACCTATTCACCCCCCTCTAGGTGTTTTTTTTTCCCCCTATTTAGATCCATTATTACATATAACCCAACAGTGTTTTGGGTCTTTCGCCGTTTTTGTTGTGTTTATCGCCGCCGCCGCGGAAACCCTAGGGCATCGCCGCCGCGGCCGCACAGCATGCAGAACGCACACGCCACGCGAGGCTGGTGCCCGCGTGGACGATCCGCTCGCGTCGCGCGGGGTTGGCGCCCGCGCGGCCAACTCACGCGCCGCGCGGGGCTAGCGCCCGCGCGGCGGCGCCGCTGTGCCGCGCGAGGCTAGTGCCCGCGCGGCCAACGCGCACGCCGCTGTGCCGCGCGGGCTGGTGCCCGCGCGGCCAACGTGCGCGCCGCGTGGGGCTAGCGCCCGCGCGGCGGCGCCGCTGTGCCGCGCGGGCTGGTGCCCGCGTGGCCAACGCGCGCGCCGTGCGGGGTTAGCGCCCGCGCTGCGGCGCCGCTGTGCCGCGCGGCCAATGCGTGCGTCGCGCCGGGCAAGTGCCCGCGCGGCGGCGCTGCTGTGCCGCGCGGCCAGCGCGCGCGCCGCGCGGGGCTAGTGCGCGCGCAGCGGCGCCGATGTGCCGCGCGAAGGGCTGGTACCCGCGCGGCAAATGCGCGCGCACGCCGCGCGGGGTTGGCGCCCGCGCGGCGGCGCCGCTGCACTGCACGGGGCTGGTGCCTGCGTGGCCAGCGCGCGCGCGCCGAGCTCACGCGGGCGCGTCGCTTGCGCCGCGCGGGGCTGGAACCCGCGCGGCCGCCGTTTGCGCCGCGCGGGACTAGGGCCCGCGCGGGCGCTTCGTTTGCACCGCGCGGGGCTGGTGCCCGCGTGGGCGCATCGATTTCGCCTCGTGGGGCTGGTGCCCCGCAGCTGCCGCTTGTGCCGCGCGGGGCTGGTGCCCGCGCGGCTGCACCGGACGCGGCACGCGTGCCGCACGAGGGGCCGTTTCGTCGCCACTGTCTTCGCCGCCGCCATCGCGGGTCTTTAGTCTTTTTTGGTTGCATTTTCGGAGTCGTGTTTCCTTATGAGAGTTGTATCTTACCTGTTATACCCTTTGGGGACTTCCTTTTAGGTCCGGGTGTCATCCGAAGGCGTGGATCGATCTTCGGAGTTTCGGTCGACGCAATGTAAGGTGGGTACCTTTGGTTATTTTCGGTGTAATGTCGTTCCCGCGTATTTTGCATGATAAAGTAGATGTTTTGGTAAACTGTCTAACCCCATTGGTTGTAAATCCCGTTTACTATTCTAACTGAGGTGGCTGAGGTCGCAACATCGTTTTACTATTCTAACCAAGGCGGCTGAGGTCGCAGTATTGTTCATATGCTTATATTGCTTACACGCACACCGGCGGTTTGGCCACCGCACAGGGTGTATTTTTCCGGAAAGATGGTAAGGATTACCCGTGTACCCCACGACTCATGATGATGGGAATCCCTCAAGGAGAGGCGACTGCTACTTGGGCAGTGGAGGGGATTGGTGGCACCAAGAAAATGAGCACGCTATTTGGGGTCGGGGCCCAATAGCTATCTGGGGTAGGAGCCCAGCATGTTTTCTATCTGGGGTTGGTCCCAAACATATTTTAAAACTGGGGTAGGTGCCCAATGTGATCGTGACAGGGATGTAGCGGTACATGAGGGGGAAGTAAATGCTCCGGTGTATCGGTTTGTCTCTTCGGTTATTGCATTTAATTTTTATATCTACTTTATCATTCACTGACTACCCACGCTGTGACAGGTCCGCGCAGGGGTGGGAACCGGGACGACAGTGAGGCATCGGTTAGAGGACCCTAGTCATGGTGGCTGTTAAGCTTTACAGTTTACGGTTATCTCTTTATTGCTTGGTTAGTATAACTGTGAATTACTTGTGTTGGTTTCTTGTGGATGTTGGATTGAGGACTTAGTGTAGGAATATCTTCTCATATCTGTGAATGTTGAGATGTATGAATGCGGCTGGTTTTCAAATACAAACATGGTTTCAAAAGCATTTTCAAACCAAGTGTCGTGTGGGCACTGATTTCAAAACCTATGGATTTATCCTTTCAAGTAAGGTGGCCGTTTAAAAGAGTTTGCGAAAATGTTTTGTAAAACCGGGTGTCGAGTGGACACCGACTTTCAAACCTATGGGTTTATGGTGTAGTTTCAATATGATAAATGTGACTGTATGGTTAAGTATAGTCTCTCCTTATTGTCGTTCATTGTTTGCATGGTTAAAGTATTTGTCGTGCTCGGAATGCCGTGCATATATGAAGGAGGCTCCGCCCGTTTGGGGAGTGAATTTGTATATGTGGCGGGTCTTGTAGTGTCCCAGGTTTCCCGGTGGTTTTGCCCGTGTTTCGGGGTGTAGAACACCTATTATTGGTGTGTGGGGCCCCAACATGTCAAAGTGATATGTTGTTTGGAACCTAAGAGGATTTGGGAGCAAGCATGACCTTCGGCTACCTTTGCCGAATTTTAGGAGTGGAATCAGGCTAATCAGAGGCCGTATTTGAATTCAACGCGGAAAAACGCTTGAAAACGGCTATTTACTTATTTATTTTGGTGTCCGGATGACCAAAAACGGACCCCCGGAAGTCTTCTGCGCAAATTGGTGCATGGGGGGAGCCGTGGACCATCCCGGGACACGTGGCAGCCTATTATTGGGCCGGCGCACCACTCTCGGTCCACGGAGTGGACCGCCGGTGCACGGTGGACCGGCGGGCCACGTGGCAGGCGCTGGTTGGGCCGGTGCAGCGCGCGCGGCGCACGGGAGCGTGCGCGGGCAGGCCGGGCAGTGGCGGGGCTGTGCGCGGTGCACGGTGGACCGGGGCGCCCCACATGGCGGCCCCGGGTTGGACGGCGCAGGTGCGCGCGGTGCACCCACGGGCTCGCGCCTGCGGCCGTACGGGCACGTGGGCGGCGCGTTGACGGACCGGCGGTCGCGTCTGGCGGCGCCGCCCCACGTGGCACCACGCCAGTGGTTGGTGCCGCACGCCGTGCTGACCCGGGGAGGGGGGCACGTGGCGCTTCCCCGCTGGGCCCGCACGGCTGCCGCCTGTTTGGCGGACACGTGGCGGGCTCTGGGGCGGGTCGATTGGCTGTGCGGTGTGCGGCGGGATCCTGTGCGCGAGCGGGCTGGGCCGGGCCGCACTGTGCGCGCCCGGAAATTGGCGGGCCGGGCCGCACTGTTGGCGCCCGAAATCGGGCTGGGCCGGGCCGGGCGCCCGAATCTTGGGACTTGGAGGGAATTTTGCCAAAAGACTTTTGGGCCTATATATACAGCCCACCTCTCTCTTTTCTCTGCCTTTTTCCGAAGTGTAGAGAGGGAATGAGAGGGAGGGACCTTTAGCAAAGTTGTTCCTCACACTATTTTGCATCTCGTGGTGGGTTTCCAGAATTTTTGGAAGCTCGACAGCGGCGATCCGGATTTTACAGAGCGCCTCGTTTTTCCCCCAATCTTGGCCCATAACGTCGCATCTCAGTCCGAGAAGCCCCCGGCGCAGTACAGGAGTCCTCTTTCGACGATTTCTTCGCCGGTGTGTTCCTAAGAGGTAGGGCTTCGTTTTCTGTGTTGGTGGTTTCTCTGGATTCCAATTCCTTGGCACGATTCCCGAGGTGTTTTGACCCCCTCTTTTGCTGTTTGGGTTTTTGGACAGCGACGACTTCGACGAATTATTTCTCAGCGTAGGAATATCAGATCGAGGCGATTCAAGAGTCAATTTTGGGCTACTTTTCGCGAGGAACGCAACTGTGATTTTTTTTGAGATTTTAGGAGCAGGAGACAGAGGTGAAATTCCTCGTTTTGCGTGCTGATTGTAAAAACAGCAATTATGTGTTTGGAACTTGTAGTTTTTACACTGTGTACACTTGTGTGATGTTGTAGGATACTGTTTCAGCTGACGGTGTGCTTAGAGGACAGCAGGTATTTTCTGGGTGTATTGTGCATGCTTTTCGAGGTGGGTGATTGCGTTTCCCTCTTTGTTGACTTGCTCACTAGGAATAGTAGAGTTTCCCAATTATAAATGTGATAGTTAACTCGTGGTATATGAACCTATTGCATTGGCCCCCCTTAATTAATTGATAGGTTCTATGTGATCAATCTGGGACAATGAAGTTGGACAATTGCTATATCTTAAACTGCATGCAAATAAATAATCCAATAATGTTTTAAAATGATTCTTTACAAGAAACCTTAGTCACTTTTCTAATACTTTTTAAAGGAATAATTGTATGTTTAATTGGACATCTAGTTAGGCCACCATTTTACTGCAGCACTGTATTATGGGATTTGACTTAGGAGAAAACATGTTTTATTGTTTTCTGTCCTCCTTTCCCTTTGTTTTGCAGAGTCATCTGTGGGAGCTGCTGGGCCTTCAGCGGCAGATCGAGGTAAGAGGATCGCCGACTAGCTAGATCGTCTACCCCAAGTGAGAGACTAGCGAGGTTTTTATTGTACCCCCTTTTGTATCTCAGACTTCAGTAGTTTCCTTTTGGGTCTGGCTTTGGCCAGCTGGTTGTATATTTTTGGTGAGCTGGGAGTATATTGTACTTTTATTTCAGCTTGTAGCTTATTTCAGTCTGAGATTACTTTTAGTTCTATTAGTTCAGCTCTGTTTATGCTCTTTTATTGTATATTATCTATCTGAGCAGGTTACCAGCGCTTCGTGCACATAGAAAATTCTGTGTGCACGGCGGATCTGTTGGCGGGCCCGGGTTCTGGTTTACACCCGGGGCGTGACAGATTAAGTTGGTATCAGAGCTTAGGGATAGGTCAGTTGGGACTTAGGAAACCCTAGGCTTTTGGCAGACCCTAGGATGATAGGGCGCGAGAGGCGTGACGCTTCGCGAAAGTCGTTGATTTATTTATTGGACTCTTCCAGTGAGTGAAGAGGGATCGACATACCCAATTTCTGGTGGACCGTTATGTTGGCTGCAGACAACATAAAGTCGCAGAAATTGGGGGATGTCTTTGACTTTCGCTAGATTGGGTCGTGTGGGGTTATGTTACTTATTCGTGATTTCTTGTGGCAGGATGCCTCCCCGACGTCGGATCCCTACTCGGGGTGTCCCGTTACCCCCTGATGAGCCAGAGCACCCACACCCCCCGAGCTTACTGAGTTGAGGGCCTTGGTGGCCCAATTGGCGGAGGGTCAGCGCCGCCAGGAGCAGAGGTTTGAGCAGCTTCTTGCCTAGAGAGAGGCACCATCCCCAGCTGTTCCTGAGGCCCTTGTGCCTCCTGTTGCACCTTTTGTGCCGTCAGCGCCATCTTCGAGTAGCGGGGCTCCTGGAGCTATTCAGCCTTTGACTGCGGAGGAGGAGCAGGATATCGCTAACAAACTCTCCAAGTTTGTTCAGCGGGGACCCCCTAGATTCTCAGGGCGGGATGCACAGCCCTGGGCTGTTGGGAGATGGCTTTCTGCGATGGAGAAGCTTTTTCGGGACTTCTTCATCGACCCGAGGTATCAAGTGCACATGGCGGTGCACTGTTTGGACGGAGATGCTGATTTTTGGTGGCAACGGGTAGAGCCCCTGGAGTTCCGGATTACTCGGCAGCTGCCTTGGGAGGAGTTCCGACGGATGGTGCTGGACACCTATTTTTCGACCAGTGTGAAGAAAAAGTTGGAGGACGACTTGAAGAACCTGCAGCAGGGCGATCGATCGGCTCATGCCTATTTCCAGGAGTTCACGGAGTTGCTGAACTATGTGCCCTTCGTCGCTCGTGACGGTCCGCACCAGGTTGAGTTGTTCGAGGGAGGCCTCCGTCCAGAGATTTACACACTGGTGCATGCTCAGAGATTTCAGACTCTGGAGGCAGCCGCAGAGCATGCACAGTGGGTGGAGAGAGGTGATCAGGTGGTGGCCAGACAGAGGGCCGCGGTCGCTCAGAGCTCCGACAGAAAGCGACCAGCCCAGGACGAGAGGGGACAGGCCAGTACTTGGAGGCCGCCCCGACCGCCACCGCCTCAGTTCCCAGGCCGTGGGCGTTCAGAGCGGCGAGGGCCTAGTGGGTCCCAGAGGCCCCCACAGCAGCAGCAGTAGAGATCGCAGTCGTCGCAGCGCGGGTCTCAGCGGCAGCCACAGCGACAGCGACAGTCTCAGCAGCAGCAGTCCCGACAGTCACGGGCTCCCAGCAGTTGTATCTTCTGTGGAGGTCCGCACTTCCCCGGCACTTGCGACCAGCGGTGGGGTCGCTGCTACGGATGTGGACAGCCAGGGCACATTCGAGCTGCGTGCCCCTTTTCGACCTCAGCCGCTCATTCTTCAGCATCTGCCCCAGCATCATCGCAGCAGCGGTCGACGGCCCAGCGGCCTTATGCTCTAGCGAGCAAGCCATCTTCTTCCCATCCCACCGATTATCGCCCTCCAGCTCAGAGTGGGCGAGTGTATGCTGCACAGGTAGAGGATTCTTCAGCAGCGGACCATGTGGTGGCAGGTATCACCTTACTCTCTGGCATTAGGACTCGTACCTTATTTGATACTGGAGCATCGCATTCTTTCATTAGTAGATCTTTTGCATCATTACATGGGTTAGAGGTAGGATTTTTGCCACGTGCACGAGAGGTTCAGATTCCCGATCACACTTTGCACGTGGAGGAGTGTTGTTGGTCCTGCCCGATACAGATCGAGTCCTGGATTATGCCAGCAGACCTGTTGGTCTTGAGACAGCTGAGGGACTTTGATGTGATTCTTGGGATGGACTGGCTGGCTCGGTATTTCGCGACTATTGATTGTGCCGCGAGGACTGTCACTTTTAGAGAGCCAGGCCAGGAGATGTTTGTATATCGGGGATGTCAGAGTGCTTTCTTTGCCTCTGTGGTTTCGACTTCCCGAGCGAGGCGGATGATTCATCGAGGATGTGTAGCCTTTTTGGCTAGTGTTGTTGAGGGGCCTACGGCGACACCGGGACTCGGGGATATTCCTATTGCCCGCGAGTTTCCGGACGTTTTTCCACCTGAGCTGACTAGTATGCCGCCAGACAGAGAGATTGAGTTTGTGATTGACGTAGTTTCAGGAACTGCGCCAATTTCTAAGGCTCCTTATCGAATGGCACCGGCTGAGCTGCGAGAGCTTAAAGCACAGCTGCAAGATCTGATGGATAAGGGCTTTATTAGACCAAGTGTGTCGCCTTGGGGAGCACCGGTGCTATTCGTGAAAAAGAAGGATGGGTCACTTCGGTTGTGTGTGGACTATAGGGAGTTGAACAAAATGACCATTAAGAACAAGTACCCTTTGCCGCGCATCGATGATCTCTTTGATCAGCTGCAAGGGTCTTGTGTATTTTCCAAAATTGATCTACAGTCTGGTTACCACCAACTGAAGGTGAAGGCCGAGGATATTCCTAAGACTGCTTTCAGATCACGGTACGGGCATTATGAGTTTACAGTTATGCCGTTTGGATTGACTAATGCCCCTGCCGCCTTTATGGACTTGATGAACAGGATATTTCGGCCCTTTCTGGATCGTTTTGTGGTGGTGTTCATTGATGATATCCTTATTTACTCCCGAAGCAAGGCCGAGCACGAGGAGCACTTGAGGACTGTGGTACAACTTCTACGAGATAAGAAGTTGTATGCCAAGCTGTCAAAGTGCGAGTTTTGTCTTCGGGAGGTAGCTTTCTTGGGCCATGTGATTTCCGTCGCCGGTGTAGCAGTAGACCCGGCGAAGATTGAGGCAGTTCGAGATTGGCCCCGACCGACAACTGTATCTGAGGTGCGCAGCTTCATGGGGTTAGCTGGTTATTATCGTCGGTTTGTGGAAGGCTTTGCGAAGCTTTCCACACCCCTCACTCGGTTGACGCGTAAAGGAGTTAAGTTTATCTGGAGTGAGGACTGCCAGAGGAGCTTTGAGGAGCTAAAGGATAGATTGATGACCGCTCCTATCCTTTCCCTCCCTGTTATGGGGAAAGGATATGTGATCTACAGTGATGCATCGTACAGTGGACTTGGATGCGTGCTGATGCAGGAAGGGAGGGTAATTGCTTATGCATCGAGACAACTTAAGGATTACGAGAAGAATTACCCTACCCATGATTTGGAACTTACTGCCGTGGTGTTTGCACTGAAGCTTTGGCGCCATTACCTATATGGGGAGCACTGTGAGATCTACACCGACCACAAGAGCCTAAAGTACCTGTTTACGCAGAAGGAACTGAATTTGAGGCAGCGCAGATGGTTAGAGTTACTGAAGGATTACGATGTGGATATCCTTTACCATCCAGGAAAGGCCAACGTGGTTGCAGATGCCTTGAGTAGGAGAGTGGTGCAGAGTTTGTCCATGTTGATTACAAATCAGGCGCCGCTGTTAGAGGAGTTGAGACGGCTCGAGATAGAGGTTGTATCCCCTGGGGTCTCTGCTAGACTGATGTCTTTGGTCATGCAGCCCACTCTGCTGGAGAGGATCCGGGAGAAACAGAGCGAGGACCCCCATTTGACCAAGATTCGAGATCAGATTCCGAGTGATCGATCAGGGGATTTTTCAGTTGATACTGCGGGAGTACTGAGGTACAGGGATCGAGCCTGTGTGCCAGTGGATGCGGAGATCAGAGAGCAGATATTGAGAGAGGCCCATTATACACCTTACACCCTTCATCCTGGGGGGACTAAGATGTATAAGGACCTCAAGACACACTTCTGGTGGAATGGCATGAAAAGGGATATTGGGAGGTTTGTGTCTCAGTGTTTAACTTGTCAGCAGGTAAAAGCTGAGCATCGTGTGCCAGCTGGCAAGTTACAAAGTCTTCCAATTCCCGAGTGGAAATGGGACCACATCACGATGGATTTTGTGGTCGGATTACCGAGGGCACAAGGAGGTGCAGATGCTATCTGGGTAGTGGTAGATCGACTTACCAAGTCAGCGCACTTTTTGCCTATACAGACTACTTGGCCACTCGAACGACTAGCCCAGTTATACTTGGATGAGATAGTGAGGTTACATGGGGTGCCAGCTTCCATAGTGTTAGATAGAGACCCGAGGTTTGTTTCGCGATTCTGGGGGAGTTTACAGACTACCTTGGGGACTCAGCTCAGATTTAGTACAGCTTTCCACCCACAGACTGATGGACAGTCAGAGCGGACGATTCAGATCCTTGAGGATATGCTGAGGGCTTGTATCCTAGAGTTTGGCGGTGGATGGATTCGACACTTATCACTGGCTGAGTTTGCGTACAACAACAGCTTTCAAGCGAGCATCCAAATGGCTCCGTTTGAAGCGTTGTACGGACGCAAATGTCGATCACCGCTATATTGGAGTGATGTGGGGGAGAAAAGGACTGTGGGACCAGATTTGTTGCTAGAGGCAGAAGAAAAGGTCAGAGTGATCCGACAGCACCTTCGGATCGCTCAGAGTCGACAGAGGAGCTATGCTAATGTTCGGCGACGAGACTTAGAGTTTCAGGTGGGAGAACATGTATTTCTGAAAGTCTCGCCGTCCAAAGGGATAAGGAGGTTTGGCATTCGCGGGAAACTCAGTCCCCGATACATTGGACCCTTTGAGGTATTGGAGCGTATCGGGCCAGTTGCTTACCGACTTGCACTTCCCCCGAGACTGGCTGGTGTCCACGATGTTTTTCATGTTTCTACACTGAGGAGGTACGTCTTCGACCCATCGCACGTCATCGACTTCACGCCGCTTGAGATCAGCGAGGATTTGAGGTATGAGGAGCGCCCACTACGGATTCTGAATCGAGAGGTGAGAGAATTGCGTAATTGGGTCATTCCCTATGTGAAGATCCTCTGGAGCAATCATGATGAGCGCGAGGCGACGTGGGAGCTCGAGTCAGCAATGATGGACGCCTACCCCTACCTGTTCGAGGCTCAGGATTGAGGTATGATTTTCGTTTCGAGGACGAAACTTTTGTTAGTGGGGGAGGATGTAGTGTCCCAGGTTTCCCGGTGGTTTTGCCCCTGTTTCGGGGTGTAGAACACCTATTATTGGTGTGTGGGGCCCCAACATGTCAAAGTGATATGTTGTTTGGAACCTGAGAGGATTTGGGAGCAAGCATGACCTTCGGCTGCCTTTGTCGAATTTTAGGAGTGGAATCAGGCTAATCGGAGGCCGTATTTGAATTCAGCGCAGAAAAACGCTTGAAAACGGCTATTTACTTATTTATTTTGGAGTCTGGATGCCCAAAAACGGACCCCCGGAAGTTTTCTGCGCAAATTGGTGCATGGGGGGAGCCGTGGACCATCCCGGGACACGTGGCAGCCTATTATTGGGCCGGCGCACCACTCTCGGTCCACGGAGTGGACCGCCGGTGCACGGTGGACCGGCGGGCCACGTGGCAGGCGCTGGTTGGGCCGGTGCAGCGCGCGCGGCGCACGGGAGCGTGCGCGGGCAGCGCGGGCAGGCCGGGCAGTGGCGGGGCTGTGCGCGGTGCACGGTGGACCGGGGCGCGCCACGTGGCAGCCCCGGGTTGGACGGCGCAGGTGCGCGCGGTGCACCCGCGGGCGCGCGCCTGCGGCCGTACGCGCACGTGGGCGGCGCGTTGACGGACCGGCGGTCGCGTCTGGCGGCGCCGCCCCACGTGGCACCACGCCAGTGGTTGGTGCCGCACGCCGCGCTGACCCGGGGAGGGGGGCACGTGGCGCTTCCCCGCTGGGCCCGCACGGCTGCCGCCTGTTTGGCGGACACGTGGCGGGCTCTGGGGCGGGTCGATTGGTGTGCGGCGGGATCCTGTGCGCGAGCGGGCTGGGCCGGGCCGCACTGTGCGCGCCCGGAAATTGGCGGGCCGGGCCGCACTGTTGGCGCCCGAAATCGGGCTGGGCCGGACCGGGCGCCCGAATCTTGGGACTTGGAGGGAATTTTGCCAAAAGACTTTTGGGCCTATATATACAGCCCACCTCTCTCTTTTCTCTGCCTTTTTCCGAAGTGTAGAGAGGGAATGAGAGGGAGGGACCTTTAGCAAAGTTGTTCCTCACACTATTTTGCATCTCGTGGTGGGTTTCCAGAATTTTTGGAAGCTCGACAGCGGCGATCCGGATTTTACAGAGCGCCTCGTTTTTCCCCCAATCTTGGCCCATAACGTCGCATCTCAGTCCGAGAAGCCCCCTGCGCAGTACAGGAGTCCTATTTCGACGATTTCTTCGCCGGTGTGTTCCTAAGAGGTAGGGCTTCGTTTTCCATGTTGGTGGTTTCTCTGGATTCCGATTCCTTGGCATGATTCCCGAGGTGTTTTGACCCCCTCTTTTGCTGTTTGGGTTTTTGGACAGCGACGACTTCGACGAATTATTTCTCAGCGTAGGAATATCAGATCGAGGTGATTCAAGAGTCGATTTTGGGCTACTTTTCGCGAGGAACGCAACCGTGATTTTTTTGAGATTTTAGGAGCTCGAGACAGAGGTGAAATTCCTCATTTTGCGTGCTGATTGTAAAAACAGCAATTATGTGTTTGGAACTTGTAGTTTTTACACCGTGTACACTTGTGTGATGTTGTAGGATACTGTTTCAGCTGACGGTGTGCTTAGAGGACAGCAGGTATTTTTTGGGTGCATTGTGCACGCTTTTCGAGTTGGGTGGTTGCGTTTCCCTCTTTGTTGACTTGCTCACTAGGAATAGTAGAGTTTCCCAATTATAAATGTGATAGTTAACTCGTGGTATATGAACCTATTGCATTGGCCCCCCTTAATTAATTGATAGGTTCTATGTGATCAATCTGGGACAATGAAGTTGGACAATTGCTATATCTTAAACTGCATGCAAATAAATAATCCAATAATGTTTTAAAATGATTCTTTACAAGAAACCTTAGTCACTTTTCTAATACTTTTTAAAGGAATAATTGTATGTTTAATTGGACATCTAGTTAGGCCACCATTTTACTGCAGCACTGTATTATGGGATTTGACTTAGGAGAAAACATGTTTTATTGTTTTCTGTCCTGCTTTCCCTTTGTTTTGCAGAGTCATCTGTGGGAGCTGCTGGGCCTTCAGCGGCAGATCGAGGTAAGAGGATCGCCGACTAGCTAGATCGTCTACCCCAAGTGAGAGACTAGCGAGGTTTTTATTGTACCCCCTTTTGTATCTCAGACTTCAGTAGTTTCCTTTTGGGTCTGGCTTTGGCCAGCTGGTTGTATATTTTTGGTGAGCTGGGAGTATATTGTACTTTTATTTCAGCTTGTAGCTTATTTCAGTCTGAGATTACTTTTAGTTCTATTAGTTCAGCTCTGTTTATGCTCTTTTATTGTATATTATCTATCTGAGCAGGTTACCAGCGCTTCGTGCACATAGAAAATTCTGTGTGCACGGCGGATCTGTTGGCGGGCCCGGGTTCTGGTTTACACCCGGGGCGTGACAGGTCTGGTGCGCACCGGAGGCGAGGTTCATTTAAGAAAAAAAATGGATACGTTTTTCGCTCTTTTAAAACCTCCAGGGCATGACAAAAGAGCCCTCCCAACCCCTGCTTCTTCTCCACTTCAACCAGAGGGAAAAAAAAAGAATAGAGAAGAGAAGAAGAGGAAAAGAAAAGAGAAGGTGAGGGAAGTGAAGTAGTGCATCTTGATGTTGTCCTGCTGCTTGGAGTTGAGCGGAGTCGCGCGCGCGTCGGCTGTATGTGAGGTAAGTTGGCAGATTGCTTTCCAATTTGGATTCTTGGATTTATTTTGTGGATTATAGTGAGATATTGAGTTGGATTTTTGGTGTTTTCCTTCTCTCTTTCCCTACTTACCTTGAGAAGCAGCTTGTGCTGTTTGGCTGAGAGTTGGATTCTTGCACTGCGCGGAGCCGAGGTGCAAGCCTGCATGCATGCGCATGAGCTGGGAATTGGCAGAGAGCGAGCCGAAGCGCGCCAGATTTTATAGAGGACTCATGAGGATTGTTTGAGCTTCCGGGGATTTTTCCGTGGTTCGCGGCAGTATGCGTGCGCGCGCGGCGCGGTTTTGGAGTTTCGGCAGATTTTGATGCGGTGCTTCCCCGATTTCGGTTTTGCCTACGGAAAGCATTTGAGGTGGGTTGGAAATTCTTCAACATGTATGGAATGCCTTCTAAAGCTATTGTATGCATGTTTAGCATGTCTAGCTTAATTGTTATTACAGCTGGTAAATCTGATAGTTGCCTAGAAAATTGTAGGAAGACAATTTTGAGCCCCATATATTTTTAGCATGATCTAGAGATGATTTGACACTAGATTGCATGGCTAGTTGGCTTTACGATTGCACCTGAATCGTTTTAAAAATCGTCGGACCTATTTTTAATGAAAACTGAGCTTTGAAAATAGTTTTAAAATATTGAGATAGTCCAGAGGGGTTGAGTAGGTTCAGGATGCATGTGTTCTCGTGCTGGGGGGTCGAGTGGATTTTTAGAGCTCTGTGGGATGAGTTTCTAGTGTCATGAGAGTTTGAGCTTCCTTGTTGGGATTGATGAGGTTATTCTAGATCATGGGTCGTGCATTTCTGATTTAGTCGTGGAGGTGGTTCTCCGACTTAGCTATGAGAGTTTGGGCTCTAGCAGATTGAGTCGTGGAGGGTTTCCCGACTTAGCCATGTGTAATGACACGACTTTTTAGTGATGTTTTACTTCCTTCTAATAAAGTACTCCTTTTAGTGAATCAAAATTATCGAGTTTCTGTAAGTCGGTTGGTGTGTTGCATGAGTATTTTTCTGTGAAAGAGCACGAAAAATGATGACCGACGGTGCAATCGGATCTGAAATCCGACTTAGGGATCTCACGGAACAGGGTTTTTAGAGTCGCGGTGACTTAACGTGCATCGAAACCCGTGCAAAATATCCTGCACGCTTTCCGAGAAAAACGTGGGTTTATCTCGTGTGATTAATTAATTAAAGAATTAGTTATTCGGTTACGGATATTAAAACGTGGGATTAATTAATTAAATAATTAATTAATTAGTGACGAAAATTGAAAGGGGTGGGATTTAATTATACGTACGAAAAGGAAAATCCCACTTTTTCGCAAAAAGGGAAACCCTAGCCGGAGAGAACGCGGGAGAAAAAGAGAAGGAAAAGACGTAACCCTAACCGGAGGAGGAGAAGGAAAGAAAGAGGAAGGAGACGGAGGAGTCCGATCACCCCGAACAAAGTACCGGAGACTAGGTGTGCGATCGGTCGACTCCCCCGTCGGGAATTTCGGTAAGTGGTTTTCGTTTCGTTGTTTTTGGGGTTTTTCCGGTGTCTTTTTAGTTGTCTTCATCGCCGCCTCCGTCCCCGACGTCATCGCCGACCCCGCCGCCGCCACCGCACGACCTAGGGCACGGCGTGGGCGGGCGGACGACGCGCGGTGCCGCTAGGGCACCGCGCGGGCGGGCGGACGACGCCGGCGCCGCTAGGGCGCCGCGCGGGCGCCGCCCCCGGGCGCGCAACCGCGCGGCTTTGCGCCGCGGGGGGCGGCCGCGGGCGGGCGGCGCCACGCGGGCGCCGCCCCCGGGCGCACAACCGCGCGGCCTTGCGCTGCGCGGGGCGCCCGCGGGCGGGCGGCGCCGCGCGGGCGCCGCCCCGGACACGCAATCGAGCGGCCTTGCACCGCGCGGGGCGCCCGCGGGCGGGCGCATGCCGCGCGGGCGCCGTGCGGGCGCCGCCCCGGGCACACGCCGCGCGGCCTTGCGCCGCGCGGGGCACCCGCGGGGCAGGCGGGCGCCGCGCGGGCGCCGCCCGCGGACGCACACCGCGTGGTTTTGGGCCGCGCGGGGCATCCGCGGGCGGCGGCATCCGCGCGGGGACCCGTCGGGTGTCGTAATTGTGCCGTTTTTGGGTTGTTCTTCACGGGGTTAGTTTAGGACTTCAGTTTTCGCGATGTTAGTGCGTTATATTGATGATCATTTTTCTTTGGGGACTCCTTTAGGTCCAGGCGCGCAGCGGGAGTGTGCGAAAGACCCAGGTGTCCAGTTTTCCCCGCAACCAGGTGGGTACCCTTGCAATAAGTGCAACAAGTGCAATAAGTGCACCATATCATATTAAATGACTTAGTAATCTGTCTAATAAAGTAGATGACCTGTTTAACCTTTCGCATGAATGTGTATTGCTCTTTCATTATTATATTGTGGCGACTGAGTGTCGCGGTGCTTGACACACGCCGACTTCGGCAAATCATGTTTTTTTTGGATGCTGCACGTACACAGGCGGATTGGACGCCGCATGGGTGTACTTTTCCGGAGAAGTGGTCTGAATGACCCGTGTGCCCCACGATTCGTGTAGGTGCCAGTGGGGACCTCTTCACGATAGCTAAAAGTGCCGCACTAGCTCCGTGAAGGGGTTAACAGCATCACGCAAGTAAAGAATTGTGCACGAGGGGAGATCGTCGACTCCCCGACAGGTACCAGTTGTAATTAAATCAAATGATGTGGACACATGAGATGGAAAAGCGAAAGGTTCCGGTGTAATCGGTTTGTTTTAAAATTAATGTCAAATGCTAATCATCTACTTTATTTGTCACTGACTTTACCCACTCCGTGGCAGGTCTGATTAAGTGTAGTAGCCGGGATGGCGGTGAGACTGCGTCGTGAGGACCTTAGCCGTAGGAGGCTAGCTACGTTATCCATCTTGGGTTTATCTCATTTCTCTTTCAGCTTAACTGTTAGTTTAATTTGCTTGAATGTGGATCATGTTGAATGTTGAATGGTTAATTAGTTGGCACTGTGGATTGGATATACTTCTGTGGACTTGTGTGAGGCATGTTTTATAACGAATAAAATGGTTGCGAAAATGATTTCTAACACCATGTGTCGTGTGGGCACAATTTTGTAAACCTCTGGATTTATCCTTTCAAAAAGATGGAGCCGCGTTAGTGTTGATGTGTAAACGTTTTCAAAACTTGGGTGTCGTGTGGGCACCGTTTGCAAAACCAGTAGTCTTAATTCTTTTCTGTTATGTATTCTGTGACTGTGTGGCTAAAGGATGTTATTGTAAATGGGACGCCGTGCATATACAAAGGAGACTCTGTCCGCTTGAAGAGTGAATTTGTATATGTGGCGGGTCTGACACGCACCGGTAGGCGAGGTTATATTTCAAAAAAAAAAATACATGCGCTTTTCCGCTTATTCTTAGACCTCCGGGGCGTGACACCATGGGTCGTGCATTATCAGATTGAGTCGTGGAGGGTTCTTCGACATAGCTGTGAGAGTGTTTGGGCATTTCCTGATCGAGTCGTGAAGGGTTTTCCGACTGAGTTGTGTTATTTGAGCATTTGAGTTTCCGATCTGTTTGATCGTAGATCATAGCCTGTATGTGCCGCTTATTGAGACAGATGATGATGATGATGATGATGCGCCTGACGAGGCTGCTGTGCTTGATATTGAGATAGTAGGTAGGCGCAGGCTTGACTGGGCTAGTTTTGACAGTCACTGAGATTTGAGTTTTTGTGAGCACCTCGTGTGCAGGTGGGTGCATAGCATGTTCTTAGATGAGTTTTCCTTTGAGCATGGCACTTGAGGTATATTAACAGTAGCGAGTGTATGCATAGCATGTTCATAGTAGAGTTTCTTTTGAGCATGATGATTGAGACATATTAGCTGTAGTTTTCATTCAGCTTTCCTATTATCTATCTGCATACCTATCTGTTTTGCCTCCAGTAGACTTAGTGGGCATACCGTGGATATTGGTGACGGTACCCACTGGGAACTACCTTCTACAGTAGTTCTCACACCCGCTGCGGTGATAGGTTTCCAGAGGTTGCTGTTCCGTCTTGGTTCGAGCGGAGACAGCTGATCGAGGTGAGGACGTGGCCGAGTAGCTCCTTACCCATTTTATTTGAGAGTCAGAGGTAGATGTACCATGTTATTTTTATGATTTCACTTTTGTACTGGACAGTCTGAGAGATCAGTGAGGATTGTTTTATTTTACATAGGGTGAGAGACTATGTATTGAGGTTATATTTATATTCAGATGTTCAGTTGATTTCTGTAGCTACTGGTTTTGGTTTCAGCTCTGATACATGTTTAGGTATAGATTTGACTTGCAGGGTAGACGCTTCGTCAGTGCGGGGGTTTCCGTACAGATGGCGGATCTGTTAGTGAGCCCGGGTCGCAGTTTCGACCCCGGGGCGTGACAGAAGGGGTTACAAAAATAACAGGTAGTCAATTATAATTAATCTACTCCTAGGAAAGTAATAAAGATATGAAAAAGCAGGGGATAGTCTAGGGTTACGGGATTGCAGGACCCCTTCTTCTTCGATGGTTCGGGTATTTATACACTTTTCGAACCATACTTACATGCGCTGATTTGAAATATCGACGAGATTTGGGGAGAGTTATCGTAAAATCCTCAACTACTTCCTTTAGAGTCGAAACTTTCTGTAGTGTCCTTGATTTTTTACAATCTTAAACTTTAAGAGTATATTTTATTAGCGACTTTGAAGTTCTGAATTGGTACTCACGGGTATTTTTCGGTGATACGGTTCGGGAAATGTTGAGCAGTGGCGCGATCGGATCTGAAATCCGACTCCCGGATCTCCCGATTTTGAATTTCTAAGGTGACGGTATCTGTAACATGCATCGGAATCCGTGCCACATGATTTGCAAGCTTTTCGAGTAAACAGAGGTGGCTCCTCTTGGGCTAGACTAGTTTTTACTGTATGAGAGCGAAAATGATTTTTCTAGCCCATGTGACTTCTCGTCCTTTTTAGGTGCGCGTGAGATTTAGGGTTGAGAGGAGGAAATTTCTCTATGCCTATAAATACTGACGGTCCTACCCTGGGAAAGGGGATACGCTTTAACCTAGCCACCTTGGGTGAGAGAGAGAAGGGATCCCGTCTGTGCGACCAACACTTCGGAGGCCGGGAACGGAGCGGGAGACGGACCCGAAACCCCCCTTTCGCGGGGAACGATCGGATCATCTGCACCGTTACCGCGAGGTGAGCATCGTGTGTTTCTTGAGGTTTTCCTTCGCCTAGAGTTGCCGTTTTCTTTGGAGATTGTGAGGGGCGGATACCCCAGCCGCCGCCGCCGCAGTCGCAGCCGCCGCTGCCGTCGCTGCCGCTGTTGCCGCCGCGCCGCGCCCGTGCTGGCATGCGCCCGCGCGGGGCTTGCCGCAGCCGCGCGCCGCCCGCGCGGGCACGTGCCCGCGCGGGGTAGCTTGCAGCCGCGCGCCGCCGCCTGCGCGGGGCCGTGCCCGCGCGGGGCAGCTTGCAGCCGCGCGCCGCCGCCTGCGCGGGGCCGTGCCCGCGCGGGGCGGCCTACTGCCGCGCCGTTGCGCCGTGCCCGTGCAGGCATGGGCCTGCACAGGGCTTTGTTGCCGCGCGCCGCCGCCCGCACGGGCTTGCACCCACGCAAGGCGGCCTGCTGCCGCGCCGCTGCGCCGCGCCCGTGCGGACATGCGCCCGCACGAGGCTCTGTTGTCGCGCGCCGCCGCCCGCACGGGCTTGCGCCCGCGTGGGGCGGCCTGCTGCCACGCCGCTGCGCAGCGTCCGTGCGGTCATGCGCCCGCGCGGGGCCTCTGCTGCCGCTGCCGCCGCACCGCCGCGCCCGCGCGGGGCCTCTGCTGCCACTGCCGCCGCGCCGCACCCGCGCAGGGCCTCTGCTGCCGCTGCCGCCGCACCTTCGCGCCCGCGCAGGGCTTGTTCCCGTGCGGGGCCTCTGCTGCCGCTGCCGCCGCGCTGCGCCCGCGTGGGGCTTGTGCTCGCGCGGGGCCTTTGCTGCCGCGCCCGCGCGGGGCTTGTGCCCGCGCAGGGCCTCTGCTGTGCGCCGTCGCGCCCGCGCGGGGCTTGTGCCCGCAAGGGGCCTCTGCTGCCGCTGCCGCCGCGCCCGCGTGGGGCTCTGCTGCCGCGCCGCCGCCCGCACGGGCTTGCGCCCGCGCGGGGCCTCGCCACCGCTGCTCCCCTCCTTCTTGCCGCCGTGTGCGTGTTCCAACTACCACGTTTTAGCGTCGAGTCGGTGTAGTGTCGTGTCACCGTTTTGTTTTTAAATATCTTCGTACTTAATGGTTGTTTTCTGGGGACTCCGTAGGTCGGGGTGTCGTTCGGGGGCTGTGAGTCAACTGCAGGTGTTCCGACCAAACGCTGTTCAGGTGGGTGCTCTCCTCTGTCACTTCAGGAATGTAGTAAAAGAAATTATGTTTTGTCATGAATAAAGCAACACTTATATTATGATCGTGTCTAACCCCTGTTTTACATAAGCATGTTATTACTAATATCTCTAGCGACTGTGGGTCGCTCTGGTTTATGATACACACAATTATCACGTTATGAGCCCAAGGTTTGCTTGCACGCACACCGGCGGTCTGGCCACCGCACAGGGTGTATTTTTCTGAAAAGATGGCACGTTGGCCCGTGTACCCCACGACTAGTGATGATGGGGACCTCTCACGGCTGCTCAGAGCACGCACGAGCGCCGTGGAGGGGTATAAGCAAACCACGAGAGGCAGGTGCACGTATTTGATTATTACAGGAGCAGGTATACATGTCTGATTCGTTACAGGATACCGTGGCTCTCTTGGGAGGGGGTAAACACGGACACGATGGTGGCTCGGTTTGCATTAATTTCGGTTTCCCAGTTATCGCATATTTTGTTTACCCTGGTTTACGTTGCATCCTGGTAGTGTCACTGACTCCCCACTCTGTGACAGGTTTGGTCGGGCGCGGGCACGGGACGGATGTGAGGACAGTTTACGAGGATGTGTCGTTGTTTTGGCATTTCTATGAGTGACGTTGCTAGGTTTTATTCATGTATATCTGCTTAGTTTTTCGTGCTGTGTGAGTGGGTTTGGCTGTGCTGTGGTGTGGATGTTCAAATTACTGTGGTGACCTTGGTTGCTTGCATACTCTATAGTTATTCGGCCTATTTTCAAACCAGAAAAAATGTTTGCGAAAACGACTTTTAAAACAACGAGTGTCGTGTGGACACCGATTTGAAAACCCATGGATTTATCCTTTCTAAATAACGACGGTTGTGTTAAGTAGTTATAGTACTCTCTCTTACTGTTGTGTGTGATGATTGTGGTTAAAGTGTGAACGAGATTACATGCGGGTTGGTATGCCTATTTAAGTTGAAACCGCCGTGCACGTGCAAAGGAGACTCCGCCCTCGGGGTCGAGGAATTTGCACGTGTGGCAGGTCTGGCGCGCACTGGGGGACACTGTAAAGAAAAAAATTTAATATTTCACGTTTTCCGCTTAACCGAAAAACCCCCGGGGCGTGACACTTTCCCAAATAGGATAATAGTCATTCTTCCGTCCAGATTCATCCCCTTGCTATCGCACCGAAGCGTGATCCTCGGCGCTTTCCCATGCTGGGCGCCGCTTGTCATTTCGGAGTCCGTTACGAGATTCATGCCCCGAAACTCGTACCCTTTCCTTCCAGTGTCCTTCCTTTTTCGACTTGATCGGCCGATGGCTGACTCTGACTCCACCTTCTTTGTCAATTGACTGGGGTGGTTTGGTTGTCCTTCTTTGGCCGAAGTCGATCCTGAATTAGGCGATAATCGTTACGTCGACTACTTCTCCTATCGGCTAATGCATTCAGCCGATAACACACATCGCGTTCTACGTTCTCACGTGACTAAGATCGGTCTAGATAAGGACGCGGATCCTTCTTTGGTTGACCCTTTCCTTCATTGGCTGACGTTCTCAGCCGATGGTATACACCACATGTCATCCCCTTATGTGGCAAAAATTCTAGTCTCAATAGTGCCCCCTCAGCAATCGCCTGATATGTCATTCGGGCGATTGTCGAAATCGAGTCAAATTCTGGCACAGATAACGATGTCCAGCCATGTCACGCCCCGGGATCGAAACTGCGACCCGGGCTCGCCAACAGATCCGCCACCTATACGGAAAACCCCGCATAGGTGAAGCGTTCAACCTGCAAGGATAAAACTATAGCTAAACAGATATCAGAGCTGTAAAAATAACTGCTGTAAAACTCAAATCCAACACTGTACAACTGGAAATAATGTAACGTACCAAATTTTGGTATATAAATAAATGTAAATAAAATGGTATGAAATACTATTTTATTGAATTTATAGAAGTAAAGGATGACCTAAAAACGAAATGGACCCAAATCGGGATTAGAATGTGAGATCTTGAATCTTACATGAGAAAGTGGGCCCAGATTGTAAGTGGAAAATTCACAGTTTCGAAAAATTTCGAGAAAATTATGGGAGCTCCGTAAATATGTTTTAAAGCCACAGTAAAAGTTTCGCGTTGATCGGACACCCGGATAGTGAGAACGGGCTCCGCCAGCGAATTTGAATACAGTGGGATATTTGGTGACCCAGAGGTGGTCCAAGCTGAAAAATTAAAGTGCCATGTGGTAAATTAAGTTAAACTGCGGCTGCCCGACAAATTTGAGCGAAAACGGGCGAGAAATGAGCGAGAACGGGCGAAAACGGGCGAAACTGGGCTTGGGCCCAAGTTTCGGGCGCCCGAAAATGAGTTCCGGGCGCCCGGAAGGTATTGTAGCAGACCGGTTTTTATGGGCTGCAGCGAACCGGGCTTCACTGTAGCGAACCCGGTTCACTGTAGCTGCCCGGTCCAGAAGTGGAGCGCCTGAAAGTTACTATAGCAGCGCCCGAATCCCGAGTTGGCACGGATCCCGAGGCAGTTGGCACGGATCCCGAGGCACGGGCGCGAATCCCGAGGCGCGGGCGTGAATCCCGAGGCATGGCAGCGCCCGCGGCACACTGTGGCGCGCGGCCCGAGGCCCGTGTGGTGGGTGGGGAACGCCACGTGGCGTCTCCTCATTGGACGCTCTGGCCGAGGGAGCGGGGGCGCTTCGGGAAGGCGCGGCGGCCCTGGCGCGGTGTCAGCGGGGAGGCCACGTGTCGGCCTCCCATTGGGTGGTCAGCGCGACACGTCGCGCTGACGTGACGCGACGCAGCTACCACGGGCGCAAGTGCGGTCCACGTGGCAGCCTCTGATTGGCTGCCACTGGTCCGTGGTCGCAGTGCACGGGTCCAGGGACACGTGTCGCCTCACCATTGGCCGAGCAACGCTGATGTGGCGCCTAGCTGGCATGGCGTGGACCCGTGGACCGCGGCTGGGCGGTTACTGTAGCCGCCCGAAAGTTTTCGGGCACCCGAAATGTTGTGCCCGAAAGTTCGGGCTCGGCCTATATAGGCCCGAACGACTCATTTTCCCTCCTTTTCTCATTTTTGGCTTCACCCGAGCGTACCAGGAGAGGGAGAGGGCGATTCCGAGGTGGGGTTTTCGAGGGCGCACGAGCGCGCCGTGGACTCCGTGGAGCGCGCAAGGTGCTCCAAAGAGGCTAATGGACGCGATGGACATCACGGCGTTGTCGAGGTAGGCCCCGTGTAGAATACCGGGTTTCATTTGGCGCGCCGACCGCGCAAGTTGGCGTGGGGCGGGGGAATCGCCCTAGGCAGGTTCCATTTATGTTTTCAGATGAGTTTGGGTTGATTCGGATCTACGCGGAAGCCCCAGCTCGATTTGGAGTTTTCCGAGCTTTGTGCGCCGATAGAGGACTGATTTCGGGGAAGCCTCGACTCCACAGTGGAGTGCAGGAAATTTGGAAATACTTGGAACAGGTATACTTTGTGATTACTGCGGTGTTCGGGAAGTTCCGGACTGACGCGGAAGACCCGAGGACAAAAAGTGAGTTAATGGGAGCATTTAATGAATTAATTAATTAATTAAATTAATTAGTGGCATATTGTGGCTTGGTCTATGAAGTAATGGAAAAGATAAAAGAAAGGATTATGTAAGAGAGTGGAATCGGATATTTTGGGTTTTGCCTTTCTTATTTATTTAATCCCTTCCTTAGCTGCCAAGCACCCACCTCTAATTAAGCCCTCCTTGATTAGCTCTTGCCACGTCACCTTCTCCATCAACCTCAAAACAGAGTAAATGGGGGTGAAGCAGAGGATAAGAAAAAGAGGGAAAAGAAGGAAGAAGATGAAGGAGGATGGAAAGAGAGGGATTGGATGAGAGTTTTGATGTTGAACTCCCTCCCTGAGGTCGTGTGGGGCAAGCGGAGCGCGCCCGCGACGAGTTTCCAACTTTGGTATGTGCAGTTTTTGGAAGCTTTATTTAATGTTTTTTTTTTGGGGTTTTGAGTTCGGTTGTTTTTTTTTGGTGGTTGGCTGTCCTCGGATGGCAGGCGGCAAGCAGCAAAGGGCAGCGCGCGCAGCGTGAGCGGCTGGCGCGCAGTGCGCAGCCGCGCAGCCCGCGGCGGGCGGCGGGCGCGCTGCGTAGCGCAGCGCGCAGCGCGCACTGCTGGCGCGCAGTGCGCAGCGCGCAACAGCGCGCGGGCGCGTGCGGCTGGCGGCTGGCGCAGGCGGCGGCAGCGCAGCGCGCTGCAGCTCAGGCACAGGGAGCTTCGCGCGAGTTCGCGCGTGCGGCATTTTTCGTCGGCCCGGGCTGTTTTCGCCGTTGTTTGTGCGCGTTGGCCGAGACTGATGGTTTTTCCTTTGTCTTGTATCTTTGGTTTCAGCAGGTGCTGCTTGGCCGTGGGTGTGGGTGGCAGGTACTGTGCGGAGCCGCAGGTATGCAGGAGAGTTGTGGCTCGTGTGCGCGCGCGCGGATTTTCCTTTGTGAGGCCTATGTGTGTGGGCGCTGTGGAGTTGGCTGTAGCTTTGGCTTGAGGCTTTGGAGCTTGTAGAGGATTGAGTGGATTTTTGTGTTTTTTTAATTTGTGATGGGAGCCTAGTGTGTATGTGTTAGTGTGTGCTGTGGGTGCATCAAATTATACTGGAGCCCTGGTGTTTGAGGGTTGGGGAATTATGTTTCTACTTGTGAGCTTGTATTGTTTTAAGTGTAAGCTATGTATTGTGGTGGACTTTTTTGTTGAATGTACTAGTGGTTGTATGTGGTGTGTACAGGTGATGAAACTTGAGAATGTGGTGGATTGGTATAAGTGTGAAAGTGTGCATTTGGAGCCTGGCAGTGAGTAATTGAGCTGTGTGTGTGTTGGGTGGATTTATGTAAATTGTGTATAAGTGAGCACCAATTAGTGTGTGCATGGGAGCATGTAGTGGTTAAGAGGATTGTTGTGGGTGTACTGATGCAACTTGGGAGAGGGTAGGTGGATTTGAATATTTGGGTTTGTGCGAGCACCTACTTATTAGTGAGGGGGGAATTGAGTGATTGTGTATGTGAACCTTAATTTTTAGTGTCCAATTGGAGCTTTATGGGTGCTATTGGTGACACTTTGGAAGCTGTTCGGCTGGGAACCTTAGTGATGGTGTTGTGGCGTGTTTGAGCCTTTGTTTGTGCTGTGTTTTGGCCGGGGAATGATCGGAGTACGCCGGATTTTTGGTAGAAGACTCGAAAATTTATTCGAGCTTCCGAGGATTTTCCGTGTACGCGGCAGTGCACACGCGCGCGGCGCGTTTTTCGAAAGTTTCGTCAGTTCGAGGTTTCAGCTCTACACCAACTTCAGCGTTTGCCTGCGGAAAGCGTTCCAGGTGGGTTGGAATTTCTCCAAAATTTCTGGAATGCCCTTTAATGCTATTGAATGCAAGTTGATCATGTTTATCTTGCTATTTTTCACTGTTTTTAATCTGATAGTTGCCTGGAATTTTCTATATAATTTATTAGAACTCCGGATTATTTTTAGTAGACTCCTGATATTATATGACACTAGGTTTCATGCTTTGTTTGCATCATAATTGCACCTGAACCGTTTTTAAAATCGAGAAACCTGTTTTAAGGAAAATTAAGGTTTTCAAAGATGGTTTTTAAATTATGAGTTGCCAAAAGTATGGCTTAGGTTCAGGGTACTTGTATACTCGTGCCGGGGGGCCGAGTGGATTTTTAGAGCATGTGTGTTGAGCTCTAGTGTCATGTGAGATGAGCTTCCTTGTGGGGATTGGGTGATTGCTCTAGATTGTGTTTTTCCGATTTTAGTCGTTGAGGTGGACCTCCGACTTAGCTTGAGAGTTTCGGGTTCTGGCAGATCGAGTCGTGGAGGTTTCCCGACTTAGCCATGAGTTGTGCATCATCAGATTGAGTCGTAGAGGGTTCTCCGACAGATCATGTGAGGATTTGGGCTTTTCTTGTTTGAGTCGAGGAGTCTTTTCCGACTGAGTTGTACTTCTGAGCATTGAGTTGCCGATCTGTTTGATCGTGGACCATAGCCTGCATGTGCCGTTTATTGAGACAGTTGAGACTGATGTGATATTTGAGCTCGTTGGGGTCGCTCCCCTCGGGTCACTCTCCGGATGCGTAGATGTGTTGATGCCCCTGGCCGAGTTACCAGGTGGTTACTTGCCCCGGCCGAGTTACCAGGTGGTTACTTGTCCCTGGCCGAGTAACCAGGTGGTTGATGCCCCTGGCCGAGTTACTAGGTGGTTATTTGATTGAGATTGAGATAGTCGGACAGGACGCCCCACGTAAATCCCGTCCTCATGGGGATGTGTGGTAGTGGGCAGGTGCGTTCCTAGTCGACAGGCGCAGGCCTGACTGGACCCTAGGTGGCAGTCTTTGGGATTGGGTGTTATGAGCGGGTGGTCACATATTATGTTCTTAGATGGTTTTTCCTTTGAGCATTGATACTTGAGGCATGTTAGCAGTAGCGAGTGTATGCACATTTCATCATTTGTATAGTTTCTTGAGCATGATGATTAAGACATGATAGCTATAGTTCCTTTCAGCTTTATCTATCTATCTATCTATCTATCTGCATACCTATCTATTGTGCCTCCAGTAGACTTAGTGGGCATACCGTGGATATTGGTGACAGTACCCACTGGGATCTACCTTCTGCAGTAGATCTCACACCCGCTGCGGTGACAGGTTTCCTGAGGCTGCTGTTCCGGCTTAGCTCGCGCGGAGACAGCTGATCGAGGTGAGGACGTGGCCGAGTAGTTCCTTACCAGCCTTGAGTTTCAGAGGTAGATGTACCCGGTTTTATATTTTATATTTCCACTTTTGTACTGGACATTCTGTGAGATCAGTGAGGATTTTTTGTATATTGTTTTATAGCTGAGAGACTTTGTATCGAGGTTTTTAATTATAACAGATGTTCAGTGGTTTTCTGTAGCTATTGGTTCTTTTTCAGCTCTGATACATGTTTAGCTATAGATCTTTTGCAGGGTAGACGCTTCGTCTGTGCGGCAGTTTTCCGCACAGACGGCGGATCTGTTGGCGTGCCCAGGTCGCAGTTCGACCCCGGGGCGTGACACCCCGTGTGTCGTTTTTGTGGTATTTTTGGCACAGTTTTGATGATTCCTTTTGGATTTTGGATTTGATCCCATGCCCACGTGCGTGTTAAGGACCCAACTTTTTCTGTGCTGTTTTGCAGTGAGAGTGTCGCGAGCGTTTTGGATGCGCCTCGTTTTGCATGCAAGCTCGTGGGAGATATGCACCGTTTTGCGTGCGGATACGGTGAATGTGCGCAGTTTTGGACGCAAACTCGAAAAACGTGCACCGTTTTGCGTGCAATGTTGAGAAAGGAACGTGCACCGTTTTGCATGCCAATACGAGGTATGTGCTCCGTTTTGTGTGCAGGTTGGACTAACGAGCACCGTTTTGCGTGCAGACTCTAATGTTGAGTCTCGTTTCTCGTGCAGGGCTGAAAAAATGTGCACCGTTTTGCGTGCAACCCTACAGTAGAATGTGCACCGTTTTGCGTGCTAATACGGGATACGTGCTCCGTTTTACGTGCGGGTTGGACCAATGCGCACAGTTTTACGTGTAGATTCAAATGTATTGCATCGTTTTTCATGCAGGGCTAGAAAAATATGCACCGTTTTGCGTGCAACCCTACAGTCAGACGTGCACCGTTTTGTGTGCAGATTCGAGGTACGTGCACCGTTTCGCGTGCAGGTCGTGTTGTCGCGCACAGTTTTGCGTGCCGACCCTAATATTGTGCATCGTTTCTCGTGCAGGGTTGGAAAGGACGTGCACCGTTTTGCGTGCAACTTTAAGAGAAGCATGCTCCGTTTTGCGTGCAAATCCGAGGTATGTGCACCGTTTTTCGTGCAGGTTGTGTTGTCGCGCACCATTTCGCGTGCAGATTAAAATGGCGTGCACCGTTTTGCGTGCGGGTTTTAATGACGTGCATCGTTTTGCGTGCAGGTATGGTGGACGTGCACCGTTTTGCGTGCGGACTCGAGGGAGGTGCACCGTTTTGCGTGCAAGCTCGAGGAAACAATTGGAATCGCGCGGAGACAAATTACAAGTGTCTACAAGCAATTGGGGGAATCACAAGGTGGGGGATTCTGCCGAAATTGGGTGACCTCTCCCCTTGCTCCTTTGCTTTTCGAATTCGAAGCATGATAGTAGTCTGTTAGAGGCGTTAGGTAATTATGATTAAGATTGCCTGTGTAGATGGATTCAGATGAAAAAATGCAACTGTTGGTTGCCACAGATAGAGGAATAGATGTGCATGTGCAAATGGACACAGAGGAAAAGTGCAACTGTTGGTTGCCCAAGATATATGATGAATATGCATGCGTAGAAGTAATTACTATTTGATGAATGAAATGAAATGAAAATAATTGCATGCATGAAAAAGATTAGCTATTTATGATTGTGATCATGTTAGGGTATAACCCTAGGAATCGCGTGACATAAGGGAACAGGACTTGTTGGTAGTAAGACTAGGAGAAAACCTAGTACAGGGGTTTGACGAGTGACATCAACTTAGGAGTTATCCTAGGATGGACGATTGGCGTTATCTTAGGAGATAACCTAAGGACATTGGATAGAGTGATCAACATAGAGTCAAGGAACTCTAGGATGGGTATGACATGGAACTTAGGTAAAGGAAACATAAGGTAAACCAGTGATCAACATAGAGTCAAGGAACTCTAGGATGAGTGTGATATGGAACTTAGGTAAAGGGAACCTAAAGTGAACTAGAGGAGTTTAAACTCACAGACAGGAAGTTAGAGTCAGTGTAACTCTAAGTTCAGAATGGAACAGGAAAAATAGAGTTAGTATAACTCTAGGGTTCAGTGAGTAATCAGGAAAAAGAGAATTAGATCCCAAAGTTAAAGAATTTAAATAACCATAACCCCAGAAAGTCATAGGACGTCTGGATAAATGGATAAATTAGTTTAACTCCAATCTGAGTTAAATAAAGGAAAATAGAAAATGATCAAGTGTGGAGACATGAAAGGAAAAGAAAATGGAAAGAGGGTTAATGAACTCTAAGTTGGTAAAATTGAAAGCGACTAGTGTCCTTGTGATATAGTGCAACCTTAAGGGTAATTGAAACAGAGGGCTGTGAATTGAGAACAAGATGTTCCAACCTAAATAGGTGCTAGAGACATCGAGATTATCCTAGAGTAAAGAACTTAGGATAAAAGAAATGGAGCTTAAGAGAAAGCTAAAAGTGGCTTAGTAAGCAAGACAAGCAAATCGCTCAAGATAGAGCTGAAAGTGATTAATAAGCAAGACAAGCAAATTGCTTAAGACATAGAGACAGAAAGAGAAATGGTATGAGTCCAAGTGACTCTTAGTTATACTTATGGTGAGACCTAGGATAAGAGATAAATTATTGTAAAAAGGCAAAGTTTAAAAGCAAGCTAAAAGTGGCTAAAAAGCATAAAGAGAATATAAATGGCGCCTTCGAATTTGAGACTCGTCAAGTGGAGCAGGACTCCCTGGGCAGTGACCCATCGGACGAGGTACTTTCGAAAGGTTTAAAGTGAAAATAATGAGCTAAATGCTCAAAGGAAAGAGAAAGAGATTAGCCAGTGGCAAAAAGGGAGCTATAAGCTCGAATAAGAAAGAAAAGCAAGTGTTGAAAGGCAAAGAGGCTAAGAACTAAAGTAAAAAGGGAAAGAAAAAGAAAAGAAAAGAAAAGAAAGAAAATTAAAGATAAAACGGGCGGACCTACGGTGAGAAACGCGGCCTATGTTGGAGTTGCAGGCAGTGCCCCTCTCCCGGGTAGAGACCCGTTCGGGACGTTTCTTCCGTAGGACGGGGTAACACTTGCGGGTGTTATCGGCAACCTTAGAAATCTTATCTTATGGTAGCAGGACTACCGGGCTGGGGCCCGTTGGATAAGAATTACTGAGGGTTAACTTGAACTAAAGCACCAGAATTTAAGGAATAAAGAGAAACTAGAGTGGCCAAGGTGGCCGGGTTAGTTTAACCCGGTGTACAGCGGCATAGTGGCCGAGTTGGTGCTTAGTAGCCTAGTATGACTAGACAGAATAGTGCTGGGTCGATGAGTATATACTGATAGTGTAGTGATATATTATATTGCATAGCCGCGTTTTGATATTGAGGATTTTAGTTTCCTAGCACTATTATTATTGCTTCCATTAGACCAAGTGGTGTAGGACACTTTTTCTCGGTGGTTGAACCCACTGGGAACTCGGATGTAGTTCTCACACCCCTTGGGTGACCTCCCCACAGGTTCGGGTATGGATACAGCGGTCGAGACGGATACAGGTGCAGTCAGCGAGGCATACGACAGGGGCAAGAGCCCAGCAGCATAGAGACCTAGAGGGTCTAGCAGAGGTATCCCTTTTATATATTTCTTGAGTGAACCTTGTATGGTGAGGAAATTATGTAAGAGAATGGCAATAATTTTATTTGCAAGTTCAAGAATGTAAGATGTAATAAATTTAATTTATGGTTCACTCTTATATGCTTTCATTTCCGCCTTAACTATTTGTTACTGAATGAATGTTTTAAATTTGTAGTGATTTTTAGTACTTTGATATTGAGCTTCCGCATACACTTGTTGTGTTATCATGGATGTTACCGTTCCTTTCGGATAGTGAAAGGTCATACCCGATTGGCGGGTCTGTTGGCGTGCCCGAACCGTACAAATTGGCGGACTCGGGGCGTGACAGATTAGAGTGGTATCAGAGCCTAGGAATAGTCCTAGGTGGTTAGCAACCTTAGGGAGACCCTAGGGATTAGCACGAGAGAGTGTGTCGATTATTGGGCGAAAGTATTCGATTGGTTATTGTTGTTCCCAAAAAGGATGTTGGGACTGATCGAGGGCGACGAGCTTTCATTCTTCGGATATTACGTTGGCGGCCGACAACGTAATGTTGGAGATGAAAAGGAGTACCCTCCTATACTTTCGCATGATTGAGTCGACGAGCCTTTTTGTCGGTATATAGACTGCGTGTTGCTCAAATGGCTAAGTTTGGGCTAGTTGTTTCGTTGTGGTGTGCATATTGGCGATAGCACCACATAGGGAAACACACCTGTTTCGACTCGAGTCACGAGAGGGCTCGGGGTCAAAAGACGTACATGAGCTGCGATAGCAGGTGGCCGTACTTATTGGTGTGGTCCAGCAGCAGATCAAGCTTCTTGCCGCTAAGCGGAAACTTCCCGCCGACAGGAAGATAGATTTCGACGCCTATGGGTGGCGTCAAGGTGATAGTCGGAGCAGATCAATAGGCTCCAGTGGCGGATAGTGCAGTAAGCTGAGGCTGTATAAATGACACATGGGTATACGGCATCGCCGCATGTAGGGACAAAGGTAGAGCGGGTGGCAGTGGCCGCCGAGCTTTTGTCAGCGCACCCCGCACCTTTAGCAAGGGGTGTTATAAGCTTGTGTCAGCTATTTTGCAGGCAAGGTATGGTTGGAAAGGTCCAGTGAGAGACCGACTCACAGAACGCTGGTGATCGCTATGTGCGAGAACCAAGTTGATGTCCTAAGGGTTAGGGCAAGAAAGGTTTACAGGCCTAGTGTAGGCTTCAAGATGCGTGGATCTCCCGATAGAGCGAGAGTTTTACTGGCGCCGATCCGACGGATCAGCATAATGGCAAGGGTTGCCACCGCAGGTTTTGCGTGTTAATCACCAGAATGGTGAACTGTTATTGTGGTGCCTCGACCCAGTTGGGAGAGTTGCACAAGAGCCGTGGTGTGTTTAAGCAAATCGCTTAGCACTGGATTTTCGCGAGTTAGCGTGGGGGCGTAGGACGCCCAACTGTTTGGGTGCTCATGGAGCACAGGTACCGTTTAGCCAGAGAGAACTGATTAGGTGACATAGTAGCCTTGCCCAGTGTGGCCAGAGTTGATAGAGAGTTTGGGGTCGTGGATTGACGACTTGTTAGTTGGTTTTGCTTAGTGAGCATAGTGGTCGCGTGGTGACGATTAGCGGGTTCGCTTGGGGACGATCCGTGCCTGGACCATGTTTGTGGACTGTGGGCCTGTAGCCCAGTGGGCAGGCGTAGTCGGCTGTGAGAGACAGCGGCCCGAGACCTGATGGCGGGGCATGATAGAGATTTGGTCGGGACGGTAGTCCGAGCGATGACCCGGGAATGTGGAATGCCACGTGTGAGCATTGAGGCTATTAGTACACTGAGAGTGTGATATGACCAGGCCGTAGAGCTAGTGGTGATCGAGGTACTGTAGCTCCTAGTGGGAGTGTTGGGGTAGTAATCCTAAGTGTGGATCTATCCGTATGACGATTGGGTCTGTGTGCTAGTGAGAGCGATTGTACAGTGTTGGACTAGTTTGGGCTATAGGCACCTATTGGACCGTGGTCTGTGAACCTATTAGTAGTCCGGGATATCGGGTTAGCTGATAACCCGTGGACTTAGAGCACTAGTAGCGTGTGTGATAGTTGAGGACTTGTGGATTGGCCTTGCCCTCCACATTAGGCAGCGGAGCGACCGAAAATGCGGTAAATGTAATTAGTTGCAGATGCAACCTCGTTGTGAAAGAAAAAGTGATGGCGGAATTAAAGTGAAGATTCGCAGGAAAAAACTTGGTCATTCGTGGCAATTGAGAGAGCAAGTGCTCAAATGTGTCTCTCAACTACTTGGTGAAAATGGCCAGACACCAGGTCTGAGTTTGTCCATGAGAAGAGATAGGGATTCATGAATGAGTTGCTCGTGTAATTTTGGGCGAGCAGGCAATGTGATGCCGGTCACGAGGTTCAGTGAGCCCAGTAGTGAGGGCAAGATTCCTCCCTCTCGATCAAGTAGGAGTCGAGATGTGACTCAAGTTTCGAGGACGAAACTTATTTTAAGGGGGGTAGAATGTAACGTACCAAATTTTGGTATATAAATAAATGTAAATAAAATGGTATGAAATGCCATTTTATTGAATTTATAGAAGTAAAGGATGACCTGGAAACGAATTGGGCCCAAATCGGGATTAGAATGTGAGATCTTGAATCTTACATGAGAAAGTTGGCCCAGATTGAAAGTGGAAAATTTACAGCTTCGAAAAATTCCAAGAAAATTACGGGAGCTCCGTAAATATGTTTTAAAGCCATAGTAAAAGTTTCGCGTTGATCGGACACCCGAATAGTGAGAACGGGATCCGCCAGCGAATTTGAATACAGTGGGACTTTTGGTGACCCAGAGGTGGTCCAAGGTGAAAAATTAAAGTGCCATGTAGTAAATTAAGTTAAACTGTGGCTGCCCGGCAAATTTGAGCGAAAACGGGCGAGAAACGGGCGAGAACGGACGAAAACGGGCGAAACTGGGCTTGGGCCCAAGTTTCGGGCGCCCGGAAAGTACTGTAGCAGACCGGTTTTTATGGGCTGCAGCGAACCGGGCTGCACTGTAGCGAACCCGGTTCACTATAGCAGCCCGGTCCAGAAGTGGAGCGCCCGAAAGTTACTGTTGCAGCGCCCGAATCCCGAGTTGGCACAAATCCCGAGGCAGTTGGCACGGATCCCGAGGCACGGGCGCGAATCCCGAGGCATGGCAGCGCGCGCAGCGCATTGTGGTGCGCGGCCCGAGGCGCGCGTGGTAGGTGGGGAACGCCACGTGGCGTCTCCTCATTGGACGCTCTGGCCGAGGGAGCGGGGGCGCGTCGGAAAGGCGCGGCGGCCCTGGCGCGGTGTCAGCGGGGAGGCCACGTGTCGGCCTCCCATTGGGCGGTCAGCGCGACGCGACGCGCTGACGTGACGCGACGCAGCTACCACGGGCGCAAGTGCGGTCCACGTGGCAGCCTCTGATTGGCTGCCACTGGTCCGTGGTCGCGGTGCACGGGTCCAGGGACACGTGTCGCCTCACCATTGGCCAAGCAACGCTTACGTGGCGCCTAGCTAGCATGGCGTGGACCCGTGGACCGTGGCTGGGCGGTTACTGTAGCCGCCCGAAAGTTTTCGGGCGCCCGAAATGTTGCGCCTGAAAGTTCGGGCTCGGCCTATATAGGCCCGAATGGCTCCTTTTTCCTCATTTTCTCCTTTTTTGGCTTCACCCGAGCGTACCAGGAGAGGGAGAGGGCGATTCCGAGGCGGGGTTTTCGAGGGCGCACGAGCGCGCCATGGACTCCGTGGAGCGCGCAAGGTGCTCCAAAGAGGCTAATGGACGTGATGGACGTCACGACGTTGTCGAGGTAGGCCCCGTGTGTCGTTTTTGTGGTATTTTTGGCATAGTTTTGATGATTCCTTTTGGATTTTGGATTTGATCCCATGCCCACGTGCGTGTTAGGGACCCAACTTTTTCTATGCCGTTTTGGTATGAGAGTGTCGCGAGCGTTTTGGACGTGCCTCGTTTTGCGTGCAAGCTCGTGGGAGATGTGCACCATTTTGCGTGCGGATACGGCGAATGTGCGCAGTTTTGGATGCGAACTCGGAAAACGTGCACCGTTTTGCATGCAATGTTGAGAAAGGAACGTGCACCGTTTTGCGTGCCAATACGAGGTATGTGCTCCGTTTTGCGTGCAGGTTGGACTAACGGCACCGTTTTGCGTGCAGACTCTAATGTTGCGTCTCATTTCGCGTGCAGGGCTAGAAAAATATGCACCATTTTGCGTGCAACCCTTCAGTAGAATGTGCACCGTTTTGCGTGCCAATACGGGGTACGTGCTTCATTTTGCGTGCGGGTTGGACCAATGCGCACCGTTTTACGTGTAGATTCTAATGTATCGCATCGTTTTTCGTGCAGGGCTAGAAAAATATGCATCGTTTTGCGTGCAACCCTACAGTCAGACGTGTACCGTTTTGCGTGCAGATTCGAGGTATGTGCACCGTTTCGCGTGCAGGTCGTGTTGTCGCGCACAGTTTTGCGTGCCGACCCTAATATTGTGCATCGTTTCTCGCGCAGGGTTGGAAAAGACGTGCACCGTTTTGCGTGCAACCTTAAGAGAAGCATGCTCCGTTTTGCGTGCAAATCCGAGGTATGTGTACCGTTTTTCGTGCAGGTTGTGTTGTCGCGCACCATTTCGCGTGCAGATTAAAATGGCGCGCACCGTTTTGCGTGCGGGTTTTCAATGACGTGCACCGTTTTGCGTGCAGGTACGGTGGACATGCACCGTTTTGCGTGCGGACTCGAGGGAGGTGCACCGTTTTGTGTGCAAGCTCGAGGAAACAAGTGGAATCCCGCGGAGACCAATTGCAAGTGTCTACAAGCAATTGGGGGAATCACAAGGTGGGGGATTCTGCCGAAATTGGATGACCTCTCCCCTTGCTCCTTTGCTTTTCGAATTCGAAGCATGATAGTAGCCTGTTAGAGGCGTTAGGTAATTATGATTAAAATTTCTTGTGTAGATGGATTCAGATGAAAAAATGCAACTGTTGGTTGCCACAGATAGAGGAATAGATGTGCATGTGCAAATGGACACAGAGGAAAAGTGCAACTGTTGGTTGCCCAAGATATATGATGAATATGCATGCGTAGAAGTAATTACTATTTGATGAATGAAATGAAATGAAAATAATTGCATGCATGAAAAAGATTAGCTATTTATGATTGTGATCATGTTAGGGTATAACCCTAGGAATCGCGTGACATAAGGGAACAGGATTTGTTGGTAGTAAGACTAGGAGAAAACCTAGTACAGGGGTTTGACGAGTGACATCAACTTAGGTGTTATCCTAGGATGGACGAGTGGCGTTGTCTTAGGAGATAACCTAAGGACATTGGATAGAGTGATCAACATAGAGTCAAGGAACTCTAGGATGGGTATGACATGGAACTTAGGTAAAGGAAACCTAAGGTGAACCAGTGATCAACATAGAGTCAAGGAACTCTAGGATGAGTGTGATATGGAACTTAGGTAAAGGGAACCTAAAGTGAACTAGAGGAGTTTAAACTCACAGACAGGAAGTTAGAGCCAGTGTAACTCTAAGTTCAGAATGGAACAGGAAAAATAGAGTTAGTATAACTCTAGGGTTCAGTGAGTAATCAGGAAAAAGGGAATTAGATCCCAAAGTTAAAGAATTTAAATAACCATAACCCCAGAAAGTCATAGGACGTCTGGATAAATGGATAAATTAGTTTAACTCCAATCTGAGTTAAATAAAGGAAAATGGAAAATGATCAAGTGTGGAGACATGAAAGGAAAAGAAAATGGAAAGAGGGTTAATGAACTCTAAGTTGGTAAAATTGAAAGCGACTAGTGTCCTTGTGACATAGTGCAACCTTAAGGGTAATTGAAACAGAGGGCTGTGAATTGAGAACAAGATGTTCCAACCTAAATAGGTGCTAGAGGCACCCAGATTATCCTAGAGTAAAGAACTTAGGATAAAAGAAATGGAGCTTAAGAGAAAGCTAAAAGTGGCTTAGTAAGCAAAACAAGCAAATCGCTCAAGATAGAGCTGAAAGTGATTAATAAGCAAGACAAGCAAATTGCTTAAGACATAGAGACAGAAAGAGAAATGGTATGAGTCCAAGTGACTCTTAGTTATCCTTATGGCGAGACCTAGGATAAGAGATAAATTGTTGTGAAAAGACAAAGTTTAAAAGCAAGCTAAAAGTGGCTAAAAAGCATAAAGAGAATGTAAATGGCGCCTTCGAATTTGAGACTCGTCAAGTGGAGCAGGACTCCCTGGGCAGTGACCCGTCGGACGAGGTACTTTCGAAAGGCTTAAAGTGAAAGCAAAGAGCTAAATGCTCAAAGGAAAGAGAAAGAGATTAGCCAGTGGCAAAAAGGGAGCTATAAGCTCGAATAAGAAAGAAAAGGAAGTGTTCAAAGGCAAAGAGGCTAAGAACTAAAGTAAAAAGGGAAAGAAAAAGAAAAGCAAAGAAAAGAAAGAAAATTAAAGATAAAACGGGCGGACCTACGGTGAGAAACGCGGCCTATGTTGGAGTTGCAGGCAGTGCCCTTTTCCCGGGTAGAGACCCGTTTGGGACGTTTCTTCCGTAGGACGGGGTAACACTTGCGGGTGTTATCAGCAACCTTAGAAATCTACGCAATGTTCACGCCCGAATCGCCCCGAGGCTTCCACGTCGCCCACAAAACAGCGGACAGCCGTGCGGAGCCATCCCCCGCACGACACGTGGCCCAACGGGGAGCCGAAACGTGGCGGCACTCCCGGTCAACGTGCGCCTGGCGCGCCCACGTGCGCGCGCCAGGCCCGCCTGCGCACCCTGCCAGACACGTGCCCCGAGGCGAGCCGCACCAGCTCGGTGCGCCGAGCGCGCTACACCGCACCAACCACACGCCGCCACGTGTCACCCTCCGATCCACCGTACACCGCGTTTTTCCCCGTGGACCGCGCCTGCTGCGCCGGCCAACCGGGAGCCGCCACGTGGCCCGCGCCCGGGTGCACGCTCCCGCTGTGGACCGAGCGGCTGCACCTCAGCCGGCCGCCGTGCTCCGCCGCCCGCCGCCGCCGCCGCCGCCTCTCCGGCCGCCGGAACAGTACACCCACACCTTGAAATCCGTGCTTTCGCGTCCAGGCCCCGAAAAATGCAAGTGAATAGTCCATTTTCATCGTTTTCGCGCGCTGAATCCAAATCCGGTGTCCGATTTGCCAAAATCCAACTCTAAAAATTGCCGAAGGCATCCGGAAAGATGTTCTTTTGTCCAAACTTCGTGCTGAGCCCAATTTTAATATCCATTGCGCGCAAAACCACTTCTAAGCATTCGGCGGGGTCAACTGACTACTCTCGTGATCCATTAAACGCTCTGAGTCCATCACTAGTGTCCAATTGGTGTACAAACGCCACCGACGCGCCACATAGGCCTCCAGAAGCTGTAGATGCAACAGTGCTCCATAAGTGGGAATTTCGGGTCTTCACATCCTCCCCAACTAAAAGAAAGTTTCGTCCTTGAAACTAGCTCAAATTCACCAGGAGTCACAAATACCACGGGTAGGTATCCATCAATAACGCCTCCAGCTCCCCAAACACCACTCACTCCCCGTGATCACTTCCCAAAACCAACAATACCCAGTACGGCATGGCCCGATTATGCAATTACCTCATCTCTCGAGCCAGAATTCGCAACGGGCGTCCCTCGTACTCCAAACACTCTTAGCGCTCAAATGGTGCGAGTCAATCACGGGCGAGGGATCCAAAAGCAAAACACTCCTGAGCCGAGACGTGAAACAATACAGGGGCTCCATCAAAAGCTGGGGGAGACAAAATAACCACGAGTGCAACACGCACCAAACCACATCCTGGTGCCAATCTCAACAAGACGACCCGAAGCGTACCCACACATTCATCCAATAAACTGGGGTCTTCACTCGGTTACTTCCCGATCCAAAATCACTCGAGTGGACTACTCAACCGCAGACTACCCTCAAAAGGGATCCTCAAGAGACACAATCTCAAGCCACAGTTGGTCACTCAACATGTTATCATAACCCCAACGGGCCCACGGGTCGAAGTCGATCTCTCAACTAATAAAGGACACCCTGACGGGGACCAAACCGTCGGTGAACGGGACTGAAAACTGGCTCAAAAGGCGATCATAATGCTGATGCCCAAACTCGCGGTCAAAAATCCGAACCAACAACGACAATCCGCGTAAATCCCACTCAAGATGCTGAGTAATCAGAACTGATAGCCAAGCAGGCATGGCCCACGCCCAGGTATATCAATCAAAGCCGGAAATCATAGGCGTACTGAAAGGCTCATCTGTGGGATCCAAGTTGCCTACAAAACAGCGGTTCGTCCTGCCTCAATGCTCATAGGGTTGGACTGATGAAGCGCGGATCGAAGATAAACCCACGGTACTCCACAGCCACTATGGGAGGCATCACTTTAACTCGCAAATCCATCTCCCAACACTGGAAATACTAACATTGGCGCTGGTACCAGTCTCATTATCCATTGGCCATGCTCTTCCGGCTCTGCCAAGTATAAGAAGCTCCTCACTTCAAGAATAAATGTTGGTCTCAGCCAAACTCGAATAACATCCATTTGGTCGGATTCCACCGCCACTCCAATGGCTAGAATAAGGTGACCCAAGTAGGCATGCACTTGGAGCTAAAACTCGTACCTCAATAACTTGGCATACAGCTTCATCCACATAGGCATGGTAGCACATCCACAAAGTGCTCCTCGTGCTCCAAGTCGCTCTGGGAGTAACTCAAATATCCTTGGGGGAACACCACTCCCAATCCGTCCAAGTACAACTGGGACATACAATTCCTCAGGTCTTGAAGTCGACAGGGTATTCGTCATTTCATTGGGCCTCACTATAAGCTCATAATGCCCCTACCGTGTCCTGAATGCCCTCTAGGCAAGGTCCTCGGCTGTCTGATTCCAAGTGGGTACTCGCATCATACAATAACTGCCGGAGTATATCTCCATCAAAAGGCCCTAGATACCACCCGGACCTGTCTACACTCGAACCATAAAAGGACCCTCACGGTCATGTATCAACGACGTGGCCTCACCACCGTATACCAACGGCGTGGCACTAGGTCAAACAGACCCCTCGATCCATCAGATCCTGCAACTGCGCCATCAGCTCTCTCAGCTCTACAGGCGATATCCAATGAGGTGCTGTTGAGGGTGGCGCGGTTCCCCGAACCACGTCAAACGCAATCTCTATCTCCCTAACCGGCGGCATTACCAACAACTAAGGTGAAATCACACCCGGGATCTCATAGACAACAGAGATATCCCTGAGTCCCGGTGCCGCCGTAAGCACCTCTCACACTATCGCTAAAACCTGTGTGCTCTATGCCAACCAATCCCCAAGCGCTGGGTCAAAACACCGAACTGCCACAGTTTCCAACAAGTCTGCCGATACAACTCACGGCCTCGACTGCATTGGACATAATCCACAGGCCTCCCCCATATGCACAACACCAACAGAAACCTGTACCTCTAGTGTACGTGGTAACAAATCTGCCTTTAGTCCATGCAGGAATGCAACATGCTCTAACTCCGACTGCTGTGATGAATTCACACCTGCGACAACCCGATCCGCTGCTGTGGCGCCCTCCAACCAGGCGGCACAGGTTTATCCGCTCTATGCAAGTGGTTGTCGCTCAATCTGCACGGAAAATCAGGACTATCCACATAGGGAGCACGACCTCAGTCTCCGCTCCCGCTGAGGTGACGAATAAGGTCCTCCGCAGATAACAAATCCACGCTACCGCTGCGCCACTCTGATATAGATACTGATGCTGCCATCGGGGTCCACCCGATCTCCGGTATCTCGGGAACTCGTTATCCTGGAAAAAGAAATCAGAAATGCCTCTGCCGGCCGATCGGTCCTCCATCATCCGGCTCCAGGCGCCAATATCCAAAACTCGCCCGTGGCGGCAGATCCCTATCCAAAGGAACTGCAGCGCCACGCTCCAAACGCAACGCCTACTCTATCGAGGCGTCAAAACCTATAACGGAGGGACTGAATAAACTGAAAGGTGTCCTGGCGCAATCCACTCCCAGTCTCATATATCCTATGCGCCTCGTTCCTCGAATCTGGAGCGCGCAGTTCAACAACTGCATAAACTCTCTAGCACAGGGAGGCTCTCAATTGATCACTCCATCACCACCAACCACGACTCTGCCTCCAAAGGCTCCAAACTCAATCTTACGAGTCGGGGTGGATCATCAGCCAAATCTGGCTCAATAGTTCGATCATGTCCCCCAGCTCCTCTGCCATCAACTATCCACCCTGCCTCGGTGTCTCGGCACTAAACTTTGGCACGGAGGGGGTTACTAAGTGCTCTGACAACTGTGTCACCAAGACCAGCTGCTCACTCTGCCGCTGATAAGCCTCTGACAATCCTGTCATCTGGGTCCAGAGTTCTCTGACCTCAATCCGGGTATCCGGCCCAAAACCAACCGCTCGAGCTCAACTGCTATGACAGGATGCACACGGGTCAACACCCAGCGTCGGGGAGACACCGCTCGCCACGACGAAACCACAAAACAGCACACAACAGCGCTCGACCCAATCCAGCGAAAGTCTAAAGCATGTCACCCATTCCACAGCATTATGTTGTCTGCAGCCAACATAATCACCTAGGAGAATAAACATGCCAATCACTCATTCCGTCCCTTGGGAGAGGTATAAACTCAATCAGGACTCTCGCTATAAATCACGACTTTCACGAAGTCAACCAAGGGTCAAACCATAAGCCTAGGGTTTCTAAGTCCACCATGACCTACAACCTAGGCTCTGATACCACCTAATCTGTCACGCCCCGGGGTCGAAACTGCGACCCGGGCTCGCCAACAGATCCGCCACCTATGCCAACCAGCATAAGCGAAGCGTCCTACCTGCAAGGAAAGTACTACAGCTAAACAGATATTAGAGCTATAAATAAAAAAACTGCTGTATGACTAAAATCAATCACTATACAACTGGAAATAATACAACAAAGTCCGTCTCCCAAAAATAATAATCATACAATATCCTCATATACAAGCTCTGAACCCAACCGGGAGGTATCTCCAATAAATACACCAGTGTACAGTCTCTCAATACATAACATATCCTCACTACATCAGTCTCTCAAAAGAGGAAAATAAAATAACTAATCTACTGAAGATCTCCTCTGAAGGGGTACCGCTACTCTCCAACGACGGGTAGGGATCTAGCACGCGACTCCCTCGCCTCGGTCAACAATCGCAGAATCGGCAACACCCGCTAAGACTCTGCAAAACAAAGGAGAGAAAAGAAGGGGAGGGGGAAAACCCCCAACGGGTGTGAAAACCCCCAACGGGTGTGAAAACTACACCTAAAAAGGGAGTCCTCAGTGGGTACCGCCACCAGGCCCGACGATCTGCCCACTAAGTCCACTAGAGGCATAAGATAACCAAAGCAGTAAAGACTGAAATAGGAAAGCTGGAGACTCTCAACAGCTACCATGCCTCTATCTAAATGCTCAAAAGGGGAGAACCAAATAATGGTATGCAACCACTAGCACATGAAGTGCACAATCGACCCAATCGAGCTGACTGCCACATCTGGTCCAGTCAAACCTGCGCCCACCTACAACCACCTCCCGCTGACGGACGGGAATTACGTAGGGCGTCCAAACGGACTAACTCGCTCTCGAGTAGTGGCTCATGCAGTCTATAGTCAAAATCCACGCTCTCTCTCAGAACGGATAGACTCAAGATCACCAAGCCTCTCGCACAACAGTCAACATCTCACAACGACCTCGGGACCACCGTCAATTCCCCCAACGGTTCCCAACAACACTGGCACTGGTCTAAACATAGCTACTGGACTCCAATCGGTCCCCCTGACACGAGTTCTACAATAAGGCAAATATCTGTAATAAACCCAATCTAGTGCCACCAGTAAAACTAGCATTGCCTACTCAGCGGAATCTGCACACAAGGCTCGAAACCGCGGGATCGGCCCGCACGGCTCGCATCCCAAAAATAAGTATCAGACCGGCACACAAGGCTGGGTCCGAAAAGCCTACCTCCGGAGTGGCACTCGAGGGGAGCGACCCACACGAGTAAAGTATCTCAGTAACAAGTATCTCTGTATAGCAGGACTTTGATCATAAATCTGATCAAAGTGGGAAAACTCAACCATCAAAGAAAGACCCGACCTCAATCGGATGCAACTAAACGATAAGTGGGAAACTCCATCCACTAGAGAAAACTGATACCCAATCTGGTGCATAGATAAGCATGCGGTCAACTGCCCAATATCCGCGGTTGCCGCAAAGCCCCACAACTAATCCAACCTGTCCCAGACACGAAGTCCCGACTACACTACCCAGACCCCTGCTCGAACCCGAGCAACACTGACCACCTGACTAACAAAGAAGGCGAAAGGAAAAGCATGGTTTCTCCTAAGTCAAGTTCCAATAAGTAGTGTAGCAATAAAAGGGGGTCTAACTATATGTCCATACAAGCATGCATTTGTCCTCAAGAAATATACAACAAAGTAATCCACATGCCTACACCTGACCATAATCCTCGATCATAATAACTCCTCAGAGTACAAATCCGCACATAGCTACTAAATCCTGCCCCAATGCATAAACCAACCACATAAAAGGCTATCTGCTAACATGGCATGTTACATAATCACATAGGGTAACATTATCCTAGGTAAGCTTACACTATTCGTCAACATAAACATCCAAATCATGCAAGTCCTCAGTATACACCCAAAATACTATTCTTGCAATTATTTAAACAATTATCATTATTAAGCTTACCTACCTTACAAACATAAACCATGTACCCCAAACATGCATGCATCATAACATACAGAATTAGAGAACCGTCCACCGGTTATGGAAACAAAGCACCCACCTGAAGCGCTTTCCGCAGGCAAAGCCGAAGTCGGTGAAGTGTGTAGACGCTCACAGTCCAAAATCCGCCAAAACAGCACTCTCGGTACAAGACGCGAAAGCCTCGTCTTCAAACAGCTGAAAACACCCGGAATCCACTATCTTCATTTCCTCCAGTTCCAACCGATTCAGAAACACTCGCGATCCCTCCTGGGGACAACAAAAGGTCCAAGGTTACACTTTATTCCCCAAAATATCCAAGTATATACAACATCAGAAAACAGCCCCGAAGATGTGCAGTTTTCACCTGCAGAACGGATTCTGAAAAATCCAACAAAATTACTATCGCGTTCCTCGCGTCGATACCTTCGAAACGAGTACCTGCACGTCAAATTCCGAGCCCTGTAGGCCAAGTTACAAATTCCACAATACAGGGCGCGCACAAACACACAACCACACATCTGTATTTCCATGCACAGATAAAGGGAGAAAAAATATACCTTCGGGCAAGCCTTAGAAAAATCCAATAAAAATACTGTGACAATCCTCGCGTCAAGTAGATGAAAAGAGTCCAAAGCTCGTCTCCATCCGATGCCCGGTTGCGGAGATAAAAATCCGGCAAGGTGTCGCTGTCTAGAAATTCCATCAGAAAATGGGGTCCCAGTAAGCATGGAAAAACTCCTCGAAAAGCGCGAAACTAGGGGAAACAGAAATACCAAGATTGTAGCTCTGTCCGTCGCGGATACAACGGCAAGGAAATCGCTCAAAAAGGTGGTCGAAGTAGGCCGGGGGAGCTTGCGCACCGAAACACGACGAAGGGGAATACCAATGAACGAGCGTCGCGCCGCGCCGTAAAAATAGAAACCTCCGGAAGCGTGCCACATAAAATCTTCAAACTCTGCAGATGGATGTAGAACACGAAGGGGAACAACTTTGTAGAAGACGCCGAGGTGAGAAGAGGCTCCAAAATGCAGAAAAGAGGAAGAAGAAGCCGCTCGGATTGCTTAAATAGGCTCCTGAAATAATTCGAGAAATGCCGGATTTGTCCCGGTTTCCGGGCGCCCGAAATGATTCGGGCTGCTACAGTGTTGGGCCCGGCCCAACACTGTTCACACCCGAATCGCCCAGAGACTTCCACGTCGCCCACAAAACAGCGGACAGCCGTGCGGAGCCATCCCCTTCATGACACGTGGCCCAACGGGGAGCCGAAATGTGGCGGCACTCCCGGTCAACGCGCGCCTGGTGCGCCCACGTGCGCGCGCCAGCGCCGCCTGCGCACCCGCGCCGCCTGCGCACCCTGTCAGACACGCGCCCCGAGGCGAGCCGCACCAGCTCGGTGCACCGAGCGCGCTACACTGCACCAACCACACGCCGCCACGTGTCACCCTCCGGTCCACCGTACACCGCGCTTTTCCCCGTGGACCGCGCCTGCTGCGCCGGCTGTAATATCATAGATTCTGTGACACTTAATACCTCCTGCTAATAAAGTTTCCGTTTAATGTAATTAACGTAACGGGTTTACTTAAGTAATTAATTCGGAGGTGCGGGTATTTTTCTGCGATAGAGCTCGGAAAACGGAGAATGGCAGTGCGACCGGATCCGGATTCCGACTTACGGAACTCCCGGAAAGGGGTAGAAAGTGATCGCAATGGCCAGGGGTGCATCAAAATCTGCGTAAGTGATTTGGCACGCTTTCCGAGTAAAAAGGATAGAATTATCTTTAAGGAATTATCCGGAAGAATCTAAAATGCGGAATTAATTAAATAGAGAATTAATTAATTGGGGAATTAATTAATTAAGGAATTAATTAATTGGGAATTTTAAATACCCAAAGTGGTTATGTCGTGCGAAAAGATATTTCGTTATCTTCTCCCGAAAGAAAGACGAAACCCTAACCGGAGGAAACAAGAAGAAAGGCGAAACCCTAATCGAAAGAGAACGGTGGAGAAGAAGGTGAAAGCTAAAGGATCCAAACCCTCCCGACGAATGCGTCAAAACCGGGAGCGAGAACGGATAGCCGTCTCCTACGATTAGAGGTAAACAAATTTTATTTTGGTATAGTTTCGCTCGGTTTTTTTGGTATCGGTCTTTAATGAGGTCTAGGAGTAGCCGTTTGCTACCCAACGTGTCGCGCCGCGAAGCCCTAGGGCGTAGCCGCGCGACCGTAATGCGCGCCGCGTGGGGACGGTGCCCGAGCGGCCGCGGCTAGAGCCGCGCGGGATCGAGCTCCCCGCGTGGCCGCGGCTAGGGTAAATGCCGCGCGAGGCGGGTGCCCGCGTGGCGGCGGTGTCGCATGCCGTGCGGGGCCACGCTCGCGCGACTGCCGCGGCGCGTGCCGCGCGGGGCGGGTGCCCGCGCGGCGGCGGCATCGCACGCCGGGCGGGGCCATGCCAGCGCGGTGGCCGCGGCGCGTGCCGCGCGGGGCGGGTGCCCGCACGGCGGCGGCATCGCACGCCGCACGGGGCCATGCCCGGGGGGCGGCCGCGGCGCGTGCCGCGCGGGGCGGGTGCCCGCGCGGCGGCGGCATCGCACGCCGGGCGGGACCATGCCCGCGCGGCGGCCGCGGCGCGTGCCGCACGGGACGGGTGCCCGCACGGCGGCGGCGTCGCATGCCGCGCGGGGCCATGCCCACGCGGCGGCCGCGGCGCATGCCGCGCAGGGCGGGTGCCCGCGCGGCAGCGGCATTGCATGCCGCGCGGGGCCTTGCCCGCGCGGCTGCAGCTTGTGCAGCGCGGGCGGGTACCCGCGCGGCGGCGGCGGTTGCGGCACGCGGGGTTGGTGCCCGCGCGGCCGCGGCGGTTACCGCGCGGGGCCGGTGCCAGCGCGGCCGCGGTTTGCGCCATGCGAGGCCGAGGTCCGCACGACCGCGGAAGGTGCCGCGCGGGGTTGGTGGCCGTGCGGCCGCGGCTTCACCGCGCGGAGCTAGGGCCCGCGCGGTCACGGCAAACGCCGCGCGGGGCTGGTGCCCACACGGCCGTACGACCCGTGACACCGCGGGGGCGGCCGCGTCGCTCGACAGGCACGGGCGCCACCGCCGGGTCAAGTTGTCCATAGTGTTTTGAGTTGTTTGGGCTCGGTTTATCCACTACTATATTGTTGATCTGACCATGGCTCTTTTGGGGACTACTTCTAGGTCCGGGCGTCAACAGAGAGCAAGGTTCAGTCTCCGGAATACGCGTTTCGCATAATCAAGGTGGGTAGGTGTTGTTTATTACCGGTGAGGTGTCGTTTCCGAATACTCGTAGTGATAAAGTAGATATGGTTATAATTTGACTAACCCCTAGCATGTGAATCCCTTTACTATTTCAGTCAAGCGGCTGCGGTCGCAGGTGCGTTATACTGTTCTGGTTATAGCGGCTGAGGTCGCAAGGCATTAAAATTACTCATATTGCTTACACGCACACCGACAGTTTGGCCACTGCAGAGGGTGTATTTTTCCGGAAAGATGGTAAGTCATTTACCCGTGTACCCCACAAGGGGGGGTTTGTGGGGACCCCTCAAGGGGAGGCGGCTGCTACTTGGGCAGTCGAGGGGCTGGAGGCACCAAGAAGATGAGTACGGTATTGGGGTTGGTGCCCAAAATATTCTGAAAGCTGGTGTAGGTGCTCATCGGGACTTTCAATAGGGATTTGGCGATACATGAGGGGGAGGGGAAAAGTAAATGCTCCGGTGATTCGGTGTGTTCATTCTATTATTGCGTTTACTTGCATATTTTCTACTTTATCAGTCACTGACAAGCCACACTGTGACAGGTTCGAGTAGGGGTGGAATTCGGGACGACGGTGAGGCATCAGTTTAGAGGACACTAGCCAAGAGGGCTAGTAAAACGATACTTTAATTTAGTTATCTTTGGTTATGGCATAACTATGTTTAGTTCAACTGTGTTTCATATACTGTGGCTTCTGATGGATGTTGGGTGGAGGACTTTCTGATAGTTTACTGGTGAATGATAGGATGTGTAATTGTGGCTTGTTTTCAAATACAAACCGGTTTCAAAGATGTTTTCAAAGCAAGTGCCGTGTGGGCACCGAGTTTAAAACCCGTGGATTTATCCTTTCAAGTTAATGGCCGCACAAAGAGTTTGCGAAAACGATTTGGAAAACTGGGTGTCGTGTGGGCACCGATTTTCAAAACCCATGGGTTTATGCTATAGACTGTATAAGTTAGCGGTGATGGTTTGATATACCCTCTCCTCGTTGCATGTCATGATTGGAATGGTTAAAGTATTGGACTTGTTGGTGACGCCGTGCATGTACAAAGGAGACTCCGCCCGTTTGGGGAGTGAATTTGTATATGCGGCGGGTCTGATACGCACCGGAGGCAAGGTTCATGTAATTATTTAAGAAAAAAAAAATGGGTACGTTTTCCGCTCCTTTAGAACCTCCGGGGCGTGACAGATTTTATGGTATCAAAGAAAACGGCTTTAACCAAGGAGATCATGACTAACATCCATAGAATGTAATGACACAAGTGACTAACAAAGTTGATAACCAAGGTATAGGTGTGTCACGTACGAGCGTGAGCGCGGGGAATTAAGGGATAGAGTCCCAGGGTTAGTAGGTCAAGGTGCTAGACCGGTTGAACTGTGATTAATGGTTTTCTTTGCTCACAGTGGAGAATGGCTCGTACAAGATCGTCGACGAAAAATGCAGGAGCCGATGACGCGGCTCCAGCAACTGCGGAGAATGAAGTAATCCGACAGCAGATACGTGAGATGGCCGGACAACTGTCAGCCCTCACAGAGCACGTGCGTCAGCTGACGCAGCAGCAACAGGCCGTGCCTGGGGAGAGCGCCCGGGGCCCGCCACCGGAAGCAAGCGCACCCGCGGCGGGACCATCTGGAACGCATGACGAGACGACGGCCGCTCCTCCCCAGACGGCGACCACCGGGGTGTCGACGGATCAACCGACCGCGCCATGGGCCGTACCCAGCCCATCGGCCTCAGGACCCGTGACGGGCGAAGCCTCCACCCAACGGACGGAACGGGACAGGGTGAGAGCGAACCTGTCCGAGTTCAAGAAACACGACCCACCCGTATTCAAGGGCGAGACGACCGATCCCTGGGTCGTGGAGAAGTGGGTGGATATAATAGAAAAGCTATTTGAGGATTTAATGATGGAGGAACATGAAAGAGTTCCCCTGGCGGTTCATTGTCTCGAGGGAAATGCCCGAATATGGTGGAAAACAGTACGCCCGGATTCCACGAAGGGCGACACCATGCCGACATGGACCGAGTTCAGGGAAAGGCTGTTCAGAGCGTTCTTCTCCAACAGTGTGAAACAGCAAATGGAGGACGATCTGAAGCATATTCGGCAGGGGAGCAGATCCGTCATGGAATATCAACGAGAGTTTGTGAGGCTGGCAAACTGCGTCCCCTTCGTCATAAGGGACGAAGCTCATAAAGCCCGCCTCTTCGTCGACGGATTACGAAGCAACATCTTCGAGGTGGTGCAAGCAGCGGACCTTCACACCTTTCAGAAGGTGGTGGATAGAGCTACCATTGTGGAGCGCGGCTTCGCAGTGACGCGCGCGCGGCGAGAGGACACGCATTTCAACAGAGATAAGAAGCGTCCGCAATCTTCCACAGGAGGGGGACCACCCAGCGGGAGTCGGCCCCCTAAACACCCAAAGTCGCACCACGGGGCCAGGAGCGCACCGGCAGGCAGTCAAAGACCAGGGGACAGACCCTGTGTTATCTGCAATGGAGCCCACAAAGTTACTGAGTGCGCGAAGAGGCACGACCACTGCTTCCGTTGTGGCAAGCAGGGCCACTTCCGTCATAACTGCCCCACAAACCCGGGACCCGCCTCGTCCGCGGCCTCCGCCCCACCGCCGCAACAGTCAGGGAGGGGAAGGATTCCCTCGGGACCCGCGGCGCGCCCTCCGCCCACCCGACAGGAGGGGGAGACGCGTCCGCAATCAGGAGGGAGGATCTACTCGATGACCTACCAAGGGGCAGACCCACCGGAGGATGTCGTGGCAGGTACTGCTCTAATCTCAGACTCTCGAGCTAGAACACTATTCGACACTGGGGCATCACACTCCTTTGTATCTAGTACTTTTGCCTATACTCATGACTTGGGAATGAAACCCCTATGTCATTCCCTCACCGTCCGGACTCCCGGGGGGCCTATTGAGGCCGTCAACTATGTGCCTTCCTGCCCAATAAGGTTGGGAAGGTTAGACTGCCCCGGAGACCTGGTGGTCATTCCACTGAAGGAATTCGACGTAGTTCTGGGAATGGACTGGCTTACCAACTACCAGGCGGAGATTGACTGCGACAAACGTCAAGTGCGTCTGCGGGAACCGAGATTTCCGGAAAACATATACCTCGCGTGTAAGAGTACCTTCTTTTCGACCATCATCACCGCAACCCGGGCAAGGAGAATGATGGAGAGTGGATGCGTGGCGTACTTAGCCTTTGTGGATCTGGCGACCCGACCCACCTCCTCACTTTCCGACATTGCGGTGGTAAGGGACTTCCCGGATGTTTTTCCGTCCGAACTTCCGGGGATGCCACCTGGACGCGAGGTCGACTTCACTATCGAGCTAATTCCGGGGACAAAACCCATCACGAAGGCGCCATACAGAATGGCTTTCGCCGAACTAAAGGAATTGAAGGCGCAGCTTGAGGACCTTCTGGACAAGGGGTTCATCCGACCGAGTGTGTCGCCGTGAGGAGCACCTCCGGGTGGTCCTCCAGACCCTAAGGGATCAAAAGCTGTATGCCAAACTCAAAAAGTGTGAGTTTTGGCTCCGTGAGGTTGATTTTCTGGGACATATTGTCTCCGCCACGGGAATTGCGGTGGATCCAAGGAAGATAGAATCGGTGACCGACTGGGCTCGCCCGACCACGGTGACGGAAATCCGAAGCTTCCTCGGGCTAGCAGGATACTACCGACGCTTTGTGGAAGGCTTTTCAAAGATAGCCACTCCCCTTACTCGACTAACCCGGAAAGGGGAGAAGTTCGTCTGGACGGATCAATGCCAGAAGAGCTTCGAGGAGCTCAAGGACAGACTCACGCGGGCATCGGTACTCACATTGTCACAGCCCGGTGAGGATTACGAGATCTACTGTGACGCGTCCCGAAGTGGACTAGGAAGCGTGTTGATGCAACAAGGGAAAGTCATCGCATACGCGTCAAGACAGCTCAAAGATTATGAGCGGAACTATCCTACACACGACTTGGAACTCGCGGCAGTCGTGTTTGCGTTGAAGCTCTGGAGGCACTACCTCTATGGGGCACACTGTAAGGTGTACTCCGACCACCAGAGCCTCAAATATTTGTTTACGCAAAAGGAGTTAAACTTGCGGCAACGGAGGTGGCTGGAACTACTGAAGGACTACGATTTGTCCATCCATTACCACCCCGGAAAAGCAAACGTGGTGGCCGATGCCTTGAGCCGGAAGGGACAGGCGGGGGAGACTACACTGTGCACCCTTACCCAACAGGATCGGCTAATTGCACAATTCTCGCAACTGAGACTGGAGATGGTGCTAGCAGGAGCAGTTGCGAAATTTATGTCCTTGGAGATCAAGCCTACGCTGATAGGGAGGATCGCAGAAGGCCAAGCGACGAACCCACAATTACAGCAAGTGCGGGACAGGTTATCCTCGGAACTAGGTGGGGATTTTGTGATCGGCGTCGACGACGTGTTGAGGTTCCGGGGACGAGTCTGCGTACCTGACGTGCCGGAACTAAGGAGAGAAATTCTGGCAGAAGCGCATAACGCCCCCTACACTGCGCATCCTGGAGGTACAAAAATGTACAGAGACCTAAGACAGACCTTCTGGTGGCCTAAACTAAAGAACGATGTGGCGCACTTCGTGGCACGATGTTTGGTGTGCCAACAGGTGAAGGCGGAACACCAACGACCGGCGGGAAAACTACAACCATTGCCCATACCGGAGTGGAAATGGGAACAGATCACCATGGATTTTGTGATCGATTTTCCGCGATCGCAACAAGGACACGACGCAATATGGGTCATCGTGGACCGTCTGACGAAATCGGCCCACTTCTTACCGATTCACATGACGTGGACTAGGGATCGGCTGGCGCACACCTATATCGACGAGGTGGTGAGGTTGCACGGAGTGCCATCATCCATAACCTCGGACAGGGACACGCGCTTCGTGTCAAACTTTTGGCGGAGTCTGCAGCAGGCGTTGGGGACCAAGTTGCAGTTTAGCACGGCTTTTCACCCACAGACGGACGGGCAATCGGAGCGAGTGATCCAGATTCTTGAGGATATGCTTCGAGCTTGTGTGCTAAGCCTGGGGGAGGGGTGGTCGCGTTACCTACCCCTCGTGGAATTTGCTTACAATAATAGCTATCAGGCTAGTATACGGATGGCCCTGTACGAAGCCTTGTACGGACGCCGGTGTCGATCGCCCATTTGCTGGGACAATTTGGGAGAACGGAAACTCTTGGGGCCAGACCTCGTAGAGGAAACGGAAACAAAGGTGCGCCTTATCAGGCAGCGGTTGCTGACCGCCCAGAGCCGGCAGAAAAGTTACGCGGACCGAAGGCGACGGGAACTGGAATTCTCGGTAGGGGATCATGTGTTGCTACGCGTGTCACCGTCTAAGGGGACGAGACGGTTTGGCATAAGAGGGAAATTAAGCCCATGGTATGTGGGACCGTTCAAAATCTTGGAGCGCGTGGGGCTAGTGGCGTACCGGTTGGCCTTACCACCAAATCTTGAACGGGTGCATAACGTGTTCCACGTTTCGATGCTCCGAAAATACTTATCTGATCCGTCGCACGTCCTCGACGCCTCGGCCGTTGAGCTGCGGGAAGACTTGAGCTTCGAAGAAACGCCGATGCGGATCTTGGCAAGAGAAGAAAAGAACCTTCGGAACCGGACGATCCCCTACGTAAAGGTGCAATGGAGTAACCACGAGGAGCGCGAGGCGACGTGGGAACTTGAAACAAAAATGAGAGAGTGTTACCCGGAGTTATTTAGTGAGGAGTGAGATTAAGTTTCGAGGATGAAACTTCTTTTAAGAGGTAAGTGGTGTAATATCATAGATTTTGTGACACTTAATACCTCCTGCTAATAAAGTTTTCGTTTAATATAATTAACGTAACGGGTTTACTTAAGTCATTAATTCGGAGGTGCGGATATTTTTCTGCGATAGAGCTCGGAAAACGGAGAATGGCAGTGCGACCGGATCCGGATTCTGACTTACGGAACTCCCGGAAAGGGGTAGAAAGTGATCGCAATGGCCAGGGATGCATCGAAATCCGCATAAGTGATTTGGCACGCTTTCCGAGGAAAAAGGAGAGAATTATCTTTAAGGAATTATCCTGAAGAATCTAAAATGCGGAATTAATTAATTGGAGAATTAATTAATTGGGGAATTAATTAATTAAGGAATTAATTAATTGGGAATTTTAAATACCCAAAGTGGTTATGTCGTACGAAAAGATATTTTGTTATCTTCTCCCGAAAGAAAGACGAAACCCTAACCGAAGGAAACAAGAAGAAAGGCGAAACCCTAATCGAAAGAGAACGGCGGAGAAGAAGGTGAAAGCTAAAGGATCCAAACCCTCCCGACGAACGCGCCAAAACCGGGAGCGAGAACGGATAGCCGTCTCCTACGATTAGAGGTAAACTAATTTTATTTTGGTATAGTTTCGCTCGGTTTTTTTGGTATCGGTCTTTCATGAGGTCTAGGAATAGCCGTTTGCTACCCAACGTGTCGCGCCGTGAAGCCCTAGGGCGTCGCCGCGCGACCGTAATGCGCGCCGCGCGGGGACGGTGCCCGCGCGGCCGCGGCTAGAGCCGCGCGGGATCGAGCTCCCCGCGTGGCCGCGGCTAGGGTAAACGCCGCGCGGGGCGTCGCGCGGGGCCATGCCCACGCGGCAGCCGCGGCGCGGGGCGCGTGCCCGAGCGGCGGCGGCGCGTGCCGCGCGGGGCGGGTGCCCGCGTGGCGGCGACATCGCACGCCGCGCGGGGCCATGCCCGCGCGGCGGCCGCGGCGCGTGCCGCGCGGGGTGGGTGCCCGTGCGGCGGCGACATCGCACGCCGCGCGGGGCCATGCCCGCGCGGCGGCCGCGACGCGTGCTGCGCGCGGCGGGTGCCCGCGCGGCGGCGGCTTCGCATGCCGCGCGGGGCCATGCCCGTGCCGCGGCCGCGGCACGTGCCGCGCGGGGCCATGAACGCGCGGCGGCCGCGGTGCGTGCCGCGCGGCGGCGGCGTCGCACGCCGCGCGGGGCCATGCCCGCGAGGCGGCCGCGGCGCGAGGCGGGTGCCCGCGCGGCGGCGGCATCGCACGCCGCGCGTGGCCATGCCCGCGCGGCGGCCGCGGCGCGTGTCGCGCGGGGCGGGTGCCCGCGCGGCGGCGGCGTCGCACGCCGCGCGCGGCCATGCCCGCGCGGCGGCCGCGGCGCGTGCCGCGCGAGGCGGGTGCCCGCGCGGCGGCGGCGTCACACGCCGCGCGGGGCCATGCCCGTGCGGCGGCCGCGGCGCGTGCCGCGCGGGGCGGTTGCCCGAGCTGCGGCGGCGTCGCACGCCGCGCGGGGCCATGCCCGCGCGGCGGCCGCGGCGCGTGCCGCGCGGGGCGGGTGCCCGCGCGGCGGCGGCGTCGCATGCCGCGCGGGGCCATGCCCGCGCGGCGGACGCGGCGCGTGCCGCGCGGGGCGGGTGCCCGCGAGGCGCTGGCATTGCATGCTCCACGGGGCCTTGCCCGCGCGGCTGCAGCTCGGGCCACGCGGGCGGGTGCCCGCGCGGCGGCGGCGGTTGCGGCACGCGGGGTTGGTGCCCGCTCGGCCGCGGCGGTTACCGCGCGGGTCCGGTGCCCGCGCGGCCGCGGTTTGCGCCATGCGAGGCCGAGGTCCGCACGACCGCGGAAGGTGCCCCGCGGGGTTGGTGCCCGTGCGGCCGCGGCTTGCACCGCGCGGAGCTAGGGCCTGCACGGTCACGGCAAACGCCGCGCGGGGCTGGTGCCCGCGCGGCCGTACGACCCGTGACACCGCGGGGGCGGCCGCGTCGCTCGACGCGCACGGGCGCCACCGCCGGGTCAAGTTGTCCATAGTGTTTTGAGTTGTTTGGGCTCGGTTTATCCACTACTATATTGTTGATCTGACCTTGGCTCTTTTGGGGACTACTTCTAAGTCCGGGCGTCAACAGAGAGCAAGGTTCAGTCTCCGGAATACGTGTTTCGCATAATCAAGGTGGGTAGGTGTTGTTTATTACCGGTGAGGTGTCATTTCCGAATACTCGTAGTGATAAAGTAGATATGGTTATAATTTGACTAACCCCCTAGCATGTGAATCCCTTTACTATTTCAATCAAACGGCTGCGGTCGCAGGTGCGTTATACTGTTCTGGTTATAGCGGCTGATGTCACAAGGCATTAAAATTACTCATATTGCTTACACGCACACCGGCAGTTTGGCCACTGCAGAGGGTGTATTTTTCCGGAAAGATGGTAAGTCATTTACCCGTGTACCCCACAAGGGGAGGTTAGTGGGGACCCCTCAAGGGGAGGCGGCTGCTACTTGGGCAGTCGAGGGGTTGGAGGCACCAAGAAGATGAGTACGGTATTGGGGTTGGTGCCCAAAATATTATGAAAGTTGGGGTAGGTGCCCATCGGGACTTTCAACAGGGATTTGGCGATAGATGAGGGGGAGGGGAAAAGTAAATGCTCCGGTGATTCGGTGTGTTCATTCTATTATTGCGTTTACTTGCATATTTTCTACTTTATCAGTCACTGACAACCCACACTGTGACAGGTTCGAGTAGGGGTGGAATTCGGGATGACGGTGAGGCATCAGTTTAGAGGACACTAGCCAAGAGGGCTAGTAAAATGATACTTTAATTTAGTTATCTTTGGTTATGGCATAACTATGTTTAGTTGAACTGTGTTTCATATACCGTGGCTTCTGATGGATGTTGGGTGGAGGACTTTCTGATAGTTTACTGGTGAATGATAGGATGTGTAATTGTGGCTTGTTTTCAAATACAAACCGGTTTCAAAGATGTTTTCAAAGCAAGTGTCGTGTGGGCACCGATTTTAAAACCCGTGGATTTATCCTTTCAAGTTAATGGCCGCACAAAGAGTTTGCGAAAACGATTTGAAAAACTGGGTGTCGTGTGGGCACCGATTTTCAAAACCCATGGGTTTATGCTATAGACTGTATGAGTTAGCGGTGATGGTTTGATATACCCTCTCCTCGTTGCATGTCATGATTGGAATGGTTAAAGTATTGGACTTGTTGGTGACGCCGTGCATATACAAAGTAGACTCCGCCCGTTTGGGGAGTGAATTTGTATATGCGGCGGGTCTGATACGCACCGGAGGCAAGGTTCATGTAATTATTTAAGAAAAACAAAATGGGTATAACCCGCAAATCCATCTCCCCCACTCAAGGTATCCGCCACTACCGTGGCTTGTTGGGGTGATACCGGGTGCCCAACAATAATCCAACAGTAACTCCACAGCCGCCAAGGGAGTTATCACTATAACCCGCAAATCCATCTCCCATCACTGACGATGCTAAAATCGGCGCTGGTATCAGTCTAATCATCCATTCGTCAAGCTCTGCTGGCACTGCCCAGTCCAAGAAGCTCCTCGTCTCAACAATAAATGTCGATCTCGGCCAATCCTCGAATAGCATCCATTTGGCCGGATTCCCCCGCTGCTCCTACGGCTAGAATAATGTGGCCCAAGACGGTATGTTCCCGAAGCCAAAAATTGCACCTCAACAACTTGGCATACAGCTTTTCCCCCACAGACATTATAGCACCATCCACAAGTGCTCCACATGCTCCAAGTCACTCGGGAAGTAAGTCGAAATATCAAGATGAAGATTGCTACCAATCCGTCCAAGTACAGCTGGAACCTACAATTCCTCAAATCATAAAGGCGGTAGGGCATTAGTTAATCCAATTGGCCTCACTGTGAGCTCATAATGCCCCTACCGGGTCCAGAACGCCGTCTTGGCAAAATACGTAGGTATATAATTCCAAATAAGTACAGGCAGCACAGACAAACAACTGCCGGAGTATGACTCCATCAAAAGGTTCTAAATAAAGCCCGGACGTGCCTGCACTCAAGCCACAGTAAAACCTCACTGTCGTGTATCACTGACGTGGCACTGGGTCAAACAGACCACTCGATCCATCAGATCCTGCGACTACGCCATCAGCTCTCTCAGCTCTATTGGCGATATCCAATAAGGTGTTGTCGAGGTTGGCGCGGTTCCCAAAACCACGTCAATCTCAATCTCTAACTCCCTAACCGGCGGCATCATCATCAACTCAGTGGAACTCACACCCGGGATCTTACGGGCAACAGGGATATCCTTGAGTCCCGGTGCCGCCGTAAGCACCTCTTACATTGTCATTGCAACCTGTGCGCTCTAACTGTCTCAACCAGCAAGCCTCCTCTTGTCTGCCTCATAGAAAATCAAAGTCCTCTCTCTCCGCAGTCAAACATCCTGTGGCACTGTGCTAACCAATTTCAAGCACAGGGTCAAAACACCGAACTGCGACAATGTCACGCCCCCGGGGGTTTTTGAGTCTATTTAAGCGGAAAATCGTGTGTATTTTTTTTTCTTTTAACAAGGTAATTTAAACCTCATCCCCGGTGCGTGCCAGACCGCCACATACACAAATTCTCCCTGTCCGCGGACAGAGTCTCCTTTGTATATGCACGGCGTCTCACTTACAACAACATACTTCAAACACCAACCATCAACCATACAATAGACATTCAACATCAAGCGGAATAATAAAGCGGCATCAATGTTTTAGAAAGGATAAAACCAGCAGTTGCAAAACCCGTGCCCACACGACACTTCGTTTTGAGAAAACCTTTTCGAAGTCATTTGGTTTATCATGAAAACATGCCGCATACAAAAACATCACCAAAAGAACCAAACTATAAACGTACAACTCATCCACAGTGCTAAATAATACATGTCCACGATTATTACTACCCACAAGCAAATTAACTAAATGCGTAAAAGAAATGAGATAATGATAATAACCAAGTGTCCTGACTACGGCCCTCGTGACGCAGTCTCGACAAACTCCCGGCTAACGCCTCTCGTAGCGCCTGTCACGGAGTGGGTAATGTCAGTGACAAACAAAGTAGATGTCTAATAACAATAAGGAATAAGGAGCAAACCGGAAACACCAAAACCATTTCGCTACAACCCTACACATGTTAAGCTGGGCACCAACCCCAGAATTATCAATTAAATTGGGCACCAACCCCAGATTATCTGTCGGAGAGACTAAAGTCTCCCCTCGTGCACAAGTACCTACTTTGATGCATTTACCCCTTCCACGGTGCTGGTGTGCTATTCCCAGCGGGCGCGAAGGGGTCCTCACGGCACCCACACTTTTGTGAGGAACACGGGTCATACAAGACCACTCTTCCGGAAAAGTACACCCATGCGGAGGCCAATCCGCCTGTGTACGTGCAGCATCCCAAAACAGATTTGCCGAGATCGGCGTGTCATGAACAATGCGACCGCAGCCGCTTCAATTGTTAGATAAAAACACGATTATGCGAAAGGTTAAACTGTCCATCTACTTTGTTAGATAAATTGAGAGCACTTTAATGACGATAGATGCACTTACTGCACTGGCTGTATTTACAGCAACCGTACCCACCTATTTGGAGAGAGATCGGAACACCCGAATCTTTCGCGCACCCCCGCTGCGCGTCTGGACCTAAAGAAAGTCCGCAAGGATAACTACAGTCAAAAGCGTGTACTAACATTCGAAAACACAAGACCCAATTTACTCTTTTTGACGGAAAAGTCCAACATCGTCCGGGTTGACGAAAGCCGGAAATCCAACAAAACTCAATCCTCAGCCAGTAGCCCACTCGGGACGTCAACGGTCCAGCCGAGAAGCCCCGACGACGAAGACGATGAGAAAAAGGGACCCGACGGCGCGCCCCCGACGATTTTGTTGAGGCGCGGAGCGTCGGCGAAATCGGCACCCAACATAATAAAATAATGACCAAGAAGGTCCCAAGTGGCCATGCCAAGAAAGCCACGGAAATAACGATCCCAACGGCGAAAACGGCGCTCAAAACGGTGGAAAAACGGGCGAAAACGGAGCAAATGAACTTCGGGCTGTCGGTTGGTGCACGGGGGCAACCGTGCACCGGGTTCACGGCGTCAGGCGGCAGCGGCATGCGCCGGGTGCACGCAGGAGGCGTGCACCGCGCATCTCGGGCCGGGCCGGTGCACGACCCGAGCGTGCACCGGGTCCTTGCCATACGGCCGCAAGCGCGTGCGCCGGGTGCACGCATGAGGCGTGCACCGCGCGCCTTGGGCCGGGCCGGTGCACGAAACCGTGCACCGGGTCTGGTGCTTCCGACGCTGCGGCATGCACCGGGTGCACGCCTGGACCCGTGGACCGTGCTGTACGGACAAGCACAGTAAACCCTAATTTCGCGGTTTCTTCGCCGTCTTCGCTCCCGTGCGACTCCGACGAAGACCCCGCGACCTTGGTAACGACGGCGGCGGCCTCCCGTTTAACAACGGCGGCGGCGGCCTCCCGTTAACCCACTACGTTACAACGAAACATCCCCAAAAAATTTCCGAATAAATACACGATAATTCTAACGACTAAACCAACGATCAACGAACAACCAAAACGTCGATCGGAGGTCCGATAACAAGAACTCGATTAAAAACCACCAAGAACTCAACGAAATAGATGACGGAAAACTCCCAAATAATTTAAATCAATTATTTTACTAACCGAAGATCGACGGGAAGGTTGTCCGGTCGCGTTCTTGCCTTCGGTTCGGTGTCCGGGAAGATCGGGCTCCTTCTCTTTCTCCTTTCCCTTTCTTCTGGCTAGGGTTCCGTCTTTTCTTTTTTTTTTCCCCTCTCTCCGATTAGGGTTTTTATTTTCTTTTCTTTTCCTTTCCGATACCCAGGATCCCTTATATAGTCGTACTTTACCTTTAATTAATTCCTCTTTAATTCGTACGTAAGAGAATTAATTAATTTTCCGTCTGGGATAATTAATTAACTAATTAATTATCCCCCACGAGATAAACCACCTTATCTCTAACGGGTGCAAGATATTTAGCACGGATTCCGATGCACGACTAATTACCATATCACTTTGGGTCCCGTTCAGGGGGTTCCCGATATCGGATTTCAGATCCGATCGCGCCGTCGGCTTTCTTTTTCCGCGCTCTATCGCAGAAAAATACTAGCATCTCACAATGGCCAACTTCAAGAATTGAATAATTTTATTTCACTTAAAGGCTTAAATGACTATACGTAAGTCAAAAATATTCCGAAAGGCCGGATCACTACACCACTCACACTTTATAAAAAGTTTCGTCCCGAAACTTAAACTCAACCCTCGCTAACAATTCTGGGAAAACTTCCTTCATTTTGGGCCACCAGAAGGTCTGTTTGACGTCCTTGTACATCTTCGTTCCCCCGGGATGCGCTGTATATGGGGCTGCATGCGCCTCCCGCAGGATTTCCTCTTTGAGTTACGGTAGATCCGGTACGCAGATTCGTCCTCGAAATCGTACCGTGCCGTCGGAGTTTACTGTGAAATCACCTCCTGGGTCGGCAGTTACTCTACCTCGCACCCGCTGGAGTTGGTCATCAGTCGACTGCCCCTCGAGAATTCTGTCAAGCAGGGTAGGTCTGACCACCAGTGTCAGAAGTCGTTCGACTGTACCCGCTGGTACTACTTCTAGTCTTAATCACGAAAATTCCGCAATCAGACTATCTTGCTGGGTGATGGCACTTACCCCTGCCTCCTCGGCCTGCCCCTTACGGCTCAGGGCGTCGGCCACCACATTTGCCTTTCCCGGGTGGTAGTGGATCGTTAAATCGTAATCCTTCAATAGCTCGAGCCACCGTCTTTGTCGCAAATTTAACTCCTTTCGGGTGAAAAGATACTTAAGACTTTTATGATCCGAGTACACATTGCAGTGTGCCCCGTACAGGTAGTGTCTCCAAAGCTTGAGGACGAACACAACCGCTGCGAGTTCCAAATCGTGCACGGGGTAGTTTCACTCGTATTCTTTGAGCTGCCTTGACGCATAGGCTATAACCTTCCCCTGTTGCATGAGCACTCCACCCAGTCCGTTTCGCGACGCATCGCAATACACTTCATAATCCTCCCCTGGTTCCGGCAGGGCGAGGATCGGAGCTCGCGTCAATCTATCCTTGAGCTCCTCGAAGCTCCTCTGACATTTGTCCGTCCAGATGAACTTTTCCCCCTTTTTAGTCAAGCGGTTTAAGGGGGCGGCTATCCTGGAGAAATCCTTCACGAAGCGCCGGTAGTACCCGGCTAACCCCAGGAAGCTTCGAATCTCCGTTACCGTCGTCGGTTGGGTCCAGTCCGTCACCGAATCTATCTTCTTCGGGTCGACTGCGACCCCAGCCGCCGAGATTACATGTCCCAAGAAGCCAACCTCTCGGAGCCAAAACTCACACTTTTTGAGTTTGGCATAGAGTTTCTGTTCCCGTAGGGTCTGGAGGACGGTGCGCAGATGTTCTTCATGTTCCTCATCTGTACGGGAATAGATGAGGATATCGTCGATGAAGACCACCACGAATAAATCCAGAAAGGGTTTGAACACCCTGTTCATCATGTCCATGAACACTGCCGGGGCATTCGTGAGCCCGAACGGCATTACAGTAAATTCGTAATGACCGTAGCGAGTCCGAAAAGCCGTTTTGGGGATGTCCTCCCCCTTTACTTGGACCTGATGATAGCCCGACTGCAGGTCAATCTTTGAAAACACCGTCGCCCCCTGTAATTGGTCGAAAAGGTCGTCGATCCCTGGCAGGGGGTACTTGTTCTTAACGGTGACCTTATTTATCTCCCGGTAGTCGATACACAACCGGAGACTTCCGTCCTTCTTTCTCACAAACAGGACGGGCGCGCCCCAGGGCGACGCGCTAGGTCTGATGAAGCCCTTATCCAAAAGGTCCTCCAACTGTGCCTTGAGTTCCTTCAACTCCGCGAAGGCCATCCTGTACGGTGCCTTGGTGATGGGTTTGGTGCCGGGAAGTAGTTCAATAGGGAAGTCGACTTCTCGTTCCGGCGGCGCTCCGGGGAGCTCTGCCGGGAACACGTCCGGAGATTCCCTTACCACGGGACCGCTGATCCCTATCTGGGGAGCGACCCTGAACTACCTATCGGCCTCATTGGGTTCTCGGCTGCAAGGCATAGGGTGGAGCCTATTTATTCCTTGCATGGCCCTTAACGGGCCCCGAGTACACAAGGTTCTCCTATGCTTCGAAGCTCGCCCGCGCGCATCGGCCGGGGGAGGCTTCGCCTAATACTTAAGGATTCTAGAGAGAGGGAGCGAGAGAGAGAGTCTAACAGGGGTAGCAGGTTAAGGTGTGACCGGTGCTCCTAATCTAAGAGGGAGAAGTGAAACCAAAAGTTTACCTGCCGTTACTAGGTCTGGGACGTAGCGTCCTCCACTGCAGTATCCCGGGGAGCCCGTCCACAAAGAGACGGGCCTTGTGGGGTTCATCTCGCATAACAAACGGGACGCAGTTAACCAATCTTACAAACTCCTTTTGATATTCCATTACCGAGCGGTTCCCTTGTCTAATGTTCTTCAGGTCGTCTTCCAATTGCCGCTTGACGCTATCAGAGAAGAAAGCGTCAAAAAGTTCCTCTCTAAAGGTCGTCCATGTCGGTAGCGGGTCGTTTGTAGTTGGATCCGGGCGTACCGTCTTCCACCAGATGCGTGCATTCCATTCGAGGAAGTGGACGGCTAGTGGAACCCGCTCGTGTTCCTCCATCAGTAGGTCCTCGAAGAGTTTTTCCATGGTATCCACCCATTTCTCGACGACCCATGGATCGGTCGTCTCTCCCTCAAAAGTGGGAGGGTCATGCTTCTTGAACCTAGCCAAATTCGTCCTGACCCTTTCTCGCGTCGTTCGTTGCTCCGTGATCCCTCCTACAGCGGCGGACCCCCCGAGAGTAGGGGTCGTTCCTGCCTTCCCTGTTGTCGCTCCCATCACGGGCCCCGTGGTCGTCGGAGTAGGTACGTCCCTTGGGGATGGGGGCTGTTCCGTCGTCGTACCACCCGTCCCTTGCGGTCCCGTAGTGGGTGCGGTGGTTTCGGGCGGAGGGGTTGGATCGCGCTCGGCTGGCGCGGTTGCCTGTCGCTGTGTCAGGTGACGAACCTGCTCCGTCAGCGTCGCTAATTGCCCGGCCATTTCCCGCAGTTGTTGTCGGAGGAGCTGGTTCTCTGCGGTGGTCGGGGTCACTCTGTCCGCGTCCGCATTCTCGGTGGACGATCTAGTCCGGGCCATCGTCCGCTATAGACAAAGAAACCACGTTAACCCTAAGGTTATAACCCTAGTACCCTGTCTTACGATTACACCTACCTTACGTTCCCTTTTTCCCCGTACTCTCACGTACTACGCACCTATACCTTGGTTATCTCATGTCTAATTTGCTTGTGGTACCCTACACTGTGGATGTGGGTCACGTCTACTATGGTTATGGTTGTTTTTCTCTGATACCATTTAATCTGTCACGCCCCCGGGGGTTTTTGAGTCTATTTAAGCGGAAAATCGTGTGTATTTTTTTTTCTTTTAACAAGGTAATTTAAACCTCATCCCCGGTGCGTGCCAGACCGCCACATACACAAATTCTCCCTGTCCGCGGACAGAGTCTCCTTTGTATATGCACGGCGTCTCACTTACAACAACATACTTCAAACACCAACCATCAACCATACAATAGACATTCAACATCAAGCGGAATAATAAAGCGGCATCAATGTTTTAGAAAGGATAAAACCAGCAGTTGCAAAACCCGTGCCCACACGACACTTCGTTTTGAGGAAAACCTTTTCGAAGTCATTTGGTTTATCATGAAAACATGCCGCATACAAAAACATCACCAAAAGAACCAAACTATAAACGTACAACTCATCCACAGTGCTAAATATACATGTCCACGATTATTACTACCCACAAGCAAATTAACTAAATGCGTAAAAGAAATGAGATAATGATAATAACCAAGTGTCCTGACTACGGCCCTCGTGACGCAGTCTCGACAAACTCCCGGCTAACGCCTCTCGTAGCGCCTGTCACGGAGTGGGTAATGTCAGTGACAAACAAAGTAGATGTCTAATAACAATAAGGAATAAGGAGCAAACCGGAAACACCAAAACCATTTCGCTACAACCCTACACATGTTAAGCTGGGCACCAACCCCAGAATTATCAATTAAATTGGGCACCAACCCCAGATTATCTGTCGGAGAGACTAAAGTCTCCCCTCGTGCACAAGTACCTACTTTGATGCATTTACCCCTTCCACGGTGCTGGTGTGCTATTCCCAGCGGGCGCGAAGGGGTCCTCACGGCACCCACACTTTTGTGAGGAACACGGGTCATACAAGACCACTCTTCCGGAAAAGTACACCCATGCGGAGGCCAATCCGCCTGTGTACGTGCAGCATCCCAAAACAGATTTGCCGAGATCGGCGTGTCATGAACAATGCGACCGCAGCCGCTTCAATTGTTAGATAAAAACACGATTATGCGAAAGGTTAAACTGTCCATCTACTTTGTTAGATAAATTGAGAGCACTTTAATGACGATAGATGCACTTACTGCACTGGCTGTATTTACAGCAACCGTACCCACCTATTTGGAGAGAGATCGGAACACCCGAATCTTTCGCGCACCCCCGCCTGCGCGTCTGGACCTAAAGAAAGTCCGCAAGGATAACTACAGTCAAAAGCGTGTACTAACATTCGAAAACACAAGACCCAATTTACTCTTTTTGACGGAAAAGTCCAACATCGTCCGGGTTGACGAAAGCCGGAAATCCAACAAAACTCAATCCTCAGCCGGTAGCCCACTCGGGACGTCAACGGTCCAGCCGAGAAGCCCCGACGACGAAGACGATGAGAAAAAGGGACCCGACGGCGCGCCCCCGACGATTTTGTTGAGGCGCGGAGCGTCGGCGAAATCGGCACCCCAACATAATAAAATATGACCAAGAAGGTCCCAAGTGGCCATGCCAAGAAAGCCACGGAAATAACGATCCCAACGGCGAAACGGCGCTCAAAACGGTGGAAAAAAACGGGCGGAAAAACGGAGCAAATGAACTTCTGGCTGTCGGTTGGTGCACGGGTGCAACCGTGCACCGGGTTCACGCGTCAGGCGGCAGCGGCATGATCGCCGGGTGCAACGCAGGAGGCGTGCACCGCGCATCTCGGGCCGGGCCGGTGCACGACCCGAGCGTGCACCGGGTCCTTGCCATACGGCCGCAAGCGCGTGCGCCGGGTGCACGCATGAAGGCGTGCAACCACGCGGCCTTGGGACCGGGCGCGGTGCAACGAAACCGTGCACCGGGTCTTGTGCTTCCGACCATGCGGCAATTCAACCGGGTGCAACCCTTGGACCCGTGGACCGTGCTGTAAACGGACAGCACAGTAAACCCTAATTTCGTTCGCGGTTTCTTCGCCGTCTTCGCTCCCGCGACTCCGACGAAGACCCCGCGACCTTGGTAACGACGGCGGCGGCCTCCCGTTTAACAACGGCGGCGGCGGCCTCCCGTTAACCCACTACGTTACAACGAAACATCCCCAAAAATTTCCGAATAAATACACGATAATTCTAACGACTAAACCACGATCAACGAACAACCAAAACGTCGATCGGAGGTCCGATAACAAGAACTCGATAAAACCACCAAGAACTCAAGATGACGAAACTCCAAATAGATGAAAAAACCAAATAATTAAATCAATTTTTTACTAACCGAGATCGACGGGAAGGTTGTCCGGTCGCGTTCTTGCCTTCGGTTCGGTGTCCGGGAAGATCGGGCTCCTTCTCTTTCTCCTTTCCCTTTCTTCTGGCTAGGGTTCCGTCTTTTTCTTTTTTTTTTTTTTCCCCTCTCTCCGATTAGGGTTTTTTTTTCTTTTCTTTTCCTTTCCGATCTCAGGACCCTTATATAGTCGTACTTTACCTTTATTAATTCCTCTTTAATTCGTACGTAAGAGAATTAATTAATTTTCCGTCTGGGATAATTAATTAACTATTAATTATCCCCCACGAGATAAACCCCCTTATCTCTAACGGGTGCAAGATATTTAGCACGGATTCCGATGCACGACTAATTACCATATCACTTTGGATCCCGTTCAGGGGGTTCCCGATATCGGATTTCAGATCCGATCGCGGCCGTCGGCTTTCTTTTTCCCGCGCTCTATCGCAGAAAAACTAGCATCTCACAATGGCCAACTTCAAGAATTGAATAATTTTATTTCACTTAAAGGCTTAAATGACTATACGTAAGTCACAATATTCCGAAAGGCCGGATCACTACAGACAAATACCGAAGGAGTTTGGTCGGTACAACTCATGGCCTCAACTGCGCTGGCATGATCCGCAAGAGCCTCCTCCTCGTGCCCACACATAGGAACCTGTACCTCTAGTGCACGTGGCAACAACTCTGCCTCTAATCCATGCAG
>CM055063.1:36476028-36506972 GCA_029204045.2 Tillandsia leiboldiana
TTTGGTGTTTTTTCCGGAGAGTCCGCCGGGACTTCGCGGACATTGTTTAGGCGGAAGGGCCTCACGAAACGGAGAACGGGACGCGATCGTTTTCGGATTCCCGACTCTCCCGGTTCTCCCAGATAACATTTTTAATTCGGACCCCTTTAGGGGGGGCGCTCACGGGACCCGTGGATGGATGACACGCTTTTCGAGACAATCTTAGCCGCCGATTGTTTTAGGGGTTTCCTTAAAACCGGGGGGGGGGGGGCTTAGGTTTTTGTTTTCCCTCTTGGTTTCTCTATTGACGACTAGGATTTAGGGCGCGCTTGGTTTTTGAAAAGAAACCCCAATCCATATTTCCTCCCTTTTTCAAGAGCGGCGTGAGAAACCGAGGCGACAGACGAGGTAGAAGGGAAGACGTGGAAACCATCCCTCGTGGAGCCTTCCGTTGGAGACGAGAGGGACTATCCACCCTCCCCCTTTCCTCGCAGGATCACGGTAAGGGGCGTCGTTCCCCTGTATTGCAATTTCTGTGGGGTCGTAGGTTTTGGTTGGGGTCGTTCGGTGTCGACGCATCGTGGTTTGGTAACGGGAAGCCGTCGTCGCCGTTGTCACAACTGGAGGCCGCCTCCGCAGTCCTTTATCATGCCACGGGTCGTCGCCGGAAGTCGCACGGTAGCGAAAACGGAGAAGGAAAACTAAAAGGGGCGTTACTGTTCATCGCGTACGGATCCTCCAGCCGCCGGTCCACAACCCTGGCGTGCACCCGGTCACGCCCCGCAGTCCCCGTAGAGGCAGACGGCGGCCACGGAACCGTGCGCCGGGCTGCACCTATGCGCGGTGGCACGCTCCGGTCGTGCACCCGGCGCTCAACCGCGGCAGCCGCCAACCGCCTGTATGGACCCCTTTCCGCGCCCTTCCACTTGCGCGGGCCCGGCCCAGCCGCCCCGGCTCACCGGCCTTCTTGGCGTCACACCCGGTCCGGCACCGCCAGCACTGTGGCCATGAACCACCGGTCCAGCGACGCCAGCGTGCTCGTAACGGCCTCACCGAGCGGTGCACCACGGTCCTGCGCCGCGTCACGTCTGCTGCGTGGACCCGTTCCAACGCCTTGATCCGTGCACCATCCGTCAGCCCGGAAGGCCCGGAGCTCCGTTGTGGCCCGTTTTTGGCCCGTTTCGCCCCATTTTTGAGTGTTTTTGACCACGCGATGTTTTAACATTAACCTTTCTACTTTAGTTTTCGGGCGCAGGTCGGAGATTTCTGACTGGACTCCCCGCACACCTTTTCTTCGCGTTCTAGGTGTGATACCCCTTGGAATATCTTTGTGCATGTTTTCGTTATTGTCATTTATATCTTGTAAGGGGTGATGTGGACCCCGGGTTTAATGAACGTCGTGGTGGGAGGACTAGATGGGCAGATTGCCCTCCGAACAACAGTTGGATTGTTCGGAGCATGCGAGCGATGAGGTACGAACGAACAGCGTGACCAGTCGACGTCGAAAGGTGGGTTCCTTCCCCGACAGTTATTGAGTCGGAAACCGAGGACAAGTGGTAAGAGCAAAGGTTTGACACATTAAAAGATACTAACCCATTTATACTTACGTTTTATTATCACCCGTTTATGGCGACTGAGGGTCCTATGCTCGACGACACACCATGATCGGGGAGATGGCCGAGGCAGGTGCTCGGTCTGTTTTATCGAGGTAGGTGCTCGGAATGGTTAACCGAGGTTGGTGCTCGGTCTAGGCTCTTGTTTTGCTACACGCACACCGGCGGTTTGGCCACCGCAAGGGTGTGCCTTTTCCGGAAAAGTGGTACGTTGACCCGTGTACCCCACGTGATGGTGACGTTAGGATGGGGCCCCGTGGGTGGGGGGTGTGAGCGGTGATGCGAGGTGGGTGCTCGGGCGCCGAGGCAGGTGCCTCGGCAGGGGTTCCGAGGCAGTTGCTGCTCGGTGTGGTTGCCGGGGGAGGTGCCCGGTTTTGTTTGCACAAGGTGCTCCATTGTATTATTTGCACGAGGTTCTGCATTATTTTGTTTGCACAAGGTTCTGCATTGTATGGTTTGCACTGGGTGCTTCATTGTTGATTGCTCTGGTTTTTATCGTGGTTTGCCTTACTTTAGCCCTTATTACTTTTATTACTGTTTCTGGTCACTGATCCCCACTCCGTGACAGTTCACCCAGTCCGTCCAGGGGCGAGCGCTAGGGCACCGGTGAGGCCGCGAGGGTGCTGTTCTGACTTCTAGTGACTCAGATACAGTGACTCTTCTTTCCCTTTTCTTTTATTACTCATGCTAGCTAGTTGTGGATTGCGACCTCCCCGTGGGGTCGAAGTGGATGTTGCCTTTTCCCTTTATCGAATAAACGAATGATGTTACATTCTTTCTTACTTGGCCATTTTAAACAATGAAAAGCAAAGAAAACCGTTTGCGAAAACTACTTTTAAAATGTGGGTGTCGGTGGGCACCGGATTTTACAAACCTTGTGGAATTTATGTGTTTGCGAACTGTTTTCACAAAGTTCGGCATCGAGTGGGTGCCGTTTTTAAACCCTGTGGATTATGTGGCTTTCCAACGGTCTTTCCTAAAACGATGGCATCGTGTGGATGCCGCTTCCAAAACCTTGTGATTATTTATCCTTTCAAAACATCGGCCACTATGTTCTAAGTGAATATTAGAATGTCATGTGAGTTGTTTGGTTGTATGTGTACGAGACCCCAACTGATGTGGTTAGAGATTGTATGTGCTACACTTGTGAGACACTTTGTAATTGAGACGCCGGTGCATATACAAAGGAGACTCTGCCCGTTTGCAGAGTGAATTGTGTATGCGGCGGGTCTGACACGCACCGGGGAGCATTGGTTTATAGAAAAAAAATATATATGGCTGAATTAGGGGCATCGGTGGCTCCTCTCCCGCGCGATTCGAACCCCCGGGGCGTGACAGATTAAGATGGTATCAGAGCGGTAAACTTTAACCACACAGTCGGGCCCAACATCCACGGGGCGCAATACACTAACTACTGATTAATAAAGTGAACTTGGGGTATACCAGTAAATCGTGAGTGTGCGAGGGAAAAGGGGGATTTAATTTCGGTGCGTCTGTAGGTCGTGGTGCTAGACCCGTTAGGTCTAGGGTTGACTCGGTTTCTTTGTATATAGCGAATAATGGCCCAAAATGGGTTATCAGCGGAGAACGCAGGGGCAGAAAGTACGGTGCCAATAGCGGCGGAGTATCAGCTGCTCCGACAACAACTACAAGAGGTGGCCGGGCAGTTAGCAACCCTTATGGAACAAATGCGGCAGTGGGCGCAACAGTCGACAACACCAATGGAGGTCGCCCAGGCTTCTCTTGCCCGGACCAGCCGCACCAGCAACTTTGGGACCTACGCTGGGAGCCGTTATTGGGAACCCCTTGAGGGAGAGACGGCCGACCCTTGGGTCGTGGGAAAATAGGTAGATACCATGGAAAGGCTCTTCGAAGCTTTGCCAATGGAGGAGGGTGAATGGGTCCCTTTGGCAGTCCTTTTTCTTGAGGGAGACGCCCGCAAGTGGTGGAAGACGGTGCGCCCGGACCCCTCGGAGGGCACCGCCCTTCCATCTTGGACCACGTTCTGAGGAAAACTGTTTGGGGGCATTTCTCTCCGACAGCATCAAACAGCATATGGAAGATGACCTGAAAGCCCATTCAAGCAAGGAAGTCGGACAGTTATGTGGATATCAACCGGGCATTTGTGAGGTTGATCAAAATGTGTTCCCTTGTTATAAGAGATGAATCTCACAAGGCCCATCTATTTGTGAATGCTTATGGAGCGACCATCTTCAAGGTGGTTGCAAACGGCGGGTTTGCCCGCCTTCAGAGGCGGTCGATTAGAGCCCACCGCGGTGGAGCGCGGGAGGATTTACGATTTCACGAGCCCGACGGGAGAGCTCAGAACACAACAGGGATAAGAAACGAACTCGGCCAAGCTTCGGAAGAGAGCATACCAAGAGGAGCCGGCCTCCTAAATACTCGAGATTCCAACAAGGAACAAGAATGCGCCGACGAGTAGTTGGACAATGGCCGGTGGACAAGGTCTTGCATCATTGGCGATGGAATACACCAAGTGACCGGATGTCTCCAGAAGCAAGACCATTGTTTTCGAAGTGGCAAACCGGGGCACTATCGTTGCAACTGCCCTCAAAAACGGGGACATCATCGCTTAGCAACATCTACACCTCGTCTCCAGCAATCGGGAGGAGGGAGAGTCTATACGATGACCCACATAGGAGGACTCATAGAGCATGATGTAACAGGTAATACTCGAGTTTCAGACCATCGTGCTAGAACTTTGGTGGCAACACCTAAGCATCCCACTCTTTCACCTCGCTTCATGTTTCACCCTACCTTAGTTATTAGAAGAAATCCCCTATCGTAGGAATAAGTTCGGTTGGACCCTCTGGCTACCCCCTCGGGGCAGGCGGCTGTACCCCCTTCCTGCCCAGTGAGGGTTGAGCGGGTTCTTAGTCTCTAAGAACTAATGAGGTTCCGTTAAAGGTTGTCGGTGTAAGCGCTTGGGGGGCCGACAGTCCGGCGAGCAAAATCTTTAACGGTAGTTGACTGCTTGAAGTTCCAAGCGAGTCTCCGGGAACGGACTTACCAGAACTTGTAAACTTAGCTTGTAGGAAACGCCTTTTGCTCGCTTTTCTCTTGTTGCGGGCAAGGAGCTTGGTAGAAGGCAGTCGAGTAGCGTTCACGAGTACCCGTATGGATCATCGACACGAGAAGGACAAATACTCCTCTTACCTCGGATAGATGTACCCTACGCTGATCAACTACAAGGAGAATACGGCGTTCCCAAAGAATGATCTGCGGTCCGGCTGTCGCCAGCCCTAGAGTCCGGGGGTAATGGACATACTGAAAACAGACCTGCGAGGCTCGGAATAGTCAACATAAGTTTAACAGTTGTACCGTTTAGACTCGTTATTCACCAGCGGTGCTCATGGCATGATGAATAGGATATCAAGCCCTTCTTAGATCCAGTCGGTGATGGCCTTTTAGTGACGTTCCGATCTACTCTCGCACAGACAAGGGGTATGGGGAACACTGGCGAGTAATCCCCTAGACCCTCCGGGGTCAGAAACCATATGCCAAAACTTATAAAGTGTGAGTTATGGTCCGCAAGGGGGACTTTTTGGGGCATATCGTTTCGGTGTCCGGAATTACAGTGGATCCAAGGAGGATTGAATCATGATCAATTGGGCTCGACCAACAGCGATAATGGAAATTCGAAGCTTCCTGGGTCTGGCAGGGTATTACAGACATTTTGAGGAAGGCTCCTCCAAGATAGTAATGCCCCTGGCTCGCCTGACCCGAAAAGGGGAGAAGTTTGTCTGGGCTGATCAATGCCAGAAGAGTTTTGAGGAACTCAAAGTCAGGTTGACGCAGGCCCGGTGCTCACTCTACCGGAGCCTGGTGAAGACTTTGAGGTTTATTGCGAGGCGTGCTTATGCAACGGGGTGAGGTCATAGCCTACGCGTCAAGGCAACTCAAGGAGTACGAGAGAAACTACCCCATGCACGACCGGGAGCTTGCAGCGGTCGTGTTCGTCCTCAAACTGTGGAGTCACTATCCGTACGGTACACATGGCACTGGTACTCGATCATCAGAGCCTCAAGTACCTCTTCACTCAGAGGAAGCTGAATTTGCGGCAGAGGCGGTGGCTCGAGTTACTAAAGGACTACGACCTAACTATCCACTACCATCCCGGGAGAGCGAATGTGGTGGCTGATGCCGTGAGCCACAAAGGACAAACGGTGGAATCAATGACGAACGCCTTCACCCAGCGAGGACCGTTTGATTGCAGATTTTTCGCAATTGAGACTGAAGGTAGTACCAGCGGGAACGGTCGCACGACTCATGACCGTGGTGGTCAGACCACCCTACTGGACAGGATTCGGAAGGGACAATGGACCGACGGCCAGCTACAACTGGTGCGAGACAGAATGTCCTCGGAGCAAGACGGAGTTTGTATGACTGACACAGATGATGTATAAGGTGCCGGGGACGAATTTGTGTACCCGGTAAGCTAAAAATAAGGGAAGAAAGTCTAGCAAAGGTATATAATACCTCCTATACCGTGCATCCCGAAGGTACAAAGAGGTTGCAAGGATCTGTGGCAGACCTTCAGGTGGCCCAAATCGGAAAGAGCGACGCGGCACAAATTGTGGCGCAATATTGGGTGTGCCAACGGGTGAAAGCGAAACATCAGCGACCGGCGGGGGGAAAGCAGACGTTTCGGCTACGAGGGAGGTAGTAGCAAGGAAGACCTCTACAGAGAGTAATTTTGGCCACGACCCCCAGAGGGACCCTTAGAAGTAATGCTTCATACCTTCCTGCCCATAAGGAGGTGAAGACTTAGTTGTCTTATTTGTTGGCTATTTAGTTAAGGGTTAATAGGTCCAACTTCCGGCCTGTGTGACAATAGACCCCGAGGCGTTGTAAACAGTATGCCTTGGACGTCCAGGTGAGGTGAGTCGGGCCAAGACCCGAGGCGTTGTAACAGTACGCCTTAGACGTCCAGGTGGGTTGAGTCAGGTCAAGATCGGTGGCGGTGTGACAGAACGCCTTAAGTAAATGGGTTGCGTATTTCTTATAATTCGAGCATTTGGGATTGTTGGTGGAGTCGACGACCCGACATTTGGGATTTCGGGGCACGTAGGCCCGGGTGACATACCGGTTGGCTTTACTGCCAAACCTCGATGCGGATCTTAGCACGAGGAGGACAAAAAGGTTGCGCAACCGGACGATCCCCCTATGGGAAGGTGCTGTGAAGCAACCAGGAAGAATGTGAGGCAACTTGGGAACCAGAGTCAAAGATGGGGGAGTGCTACCCGGACCTCTTCGCCGCAGGCGGGAGTTAAGTTTCGGGGACGAAACTTGTTTTTATTGGTGAGTGGTGTAAGACCTGGCCTTTCCTTGACCCTTCCCGTTATCCCTTTTCTTATGACTGTCCGACGGTGGGACAATTTTTGATGTTTTTCTGGAGAGTCCGTCGGGACTCGCGGACATTTTTAGGCGGAAGGGCTCGCGAAAACGGAGAACGGGGACACGATCGGTTTCGGATTCCGACTCCCGGTTCTCCCAGAATAAAATTTTGAAGTTCGGAACCCCCTTTAGGCGCTCCGGGACCCGTGCGAGTGGATGACACGCTTTTCGAGACATCTTAGCCGCCGATTGTTTTTAGGGTTTCCTTAAAAACCGGGGGGGGGGGGCGTAGGGTTTTTTTTTTCTCCCTCTTCGTTTTCTCTCTTGGACGGCTAGGATTTAGGGCGGGCGCTTTTAAGAAAGAAACCCCAATCCATATTTCCTCCCTTTTCAAGAGGCGGCGTGAGAAACCGAGGCGACGAGACGAGGAGAAGGGCAGAACGGGGGAAACCCATCCCTCGTGGAGCCTTCCGTTGGAGACGAGAGGGACGATCCACCCTCCCCCCTTTTCCTCGCAGGATCACGGTAAGCGTCGTTCCCCTTTATTGCAATTTCTGTGGGGTCGAGGTTTTGGTTGGGGGTCGTTCGGGTGTCGCACGCGTCGTAGGTTGTGGTAACGGGAAGCCGCCGTCGCCGTTGTCAAACGGTGAGGCCGCCGCCGCCGTTATCATGCCCACGAGGTCGTCGCTGGAGTCGCACGGGAGCTAAAACGGAGAAGAAAACGAAAAAGGGGGCGTTACTGTTCATCGCGTACGGATCCTCCAGCCGCGGTCCACAGACCCCGGGCGTGCACCCGGTGCACGCCCCGCAGCCCCGGAGGGGCAGACCCGGCGCACGGAACCGTGCGCCGGGCTGCACACTGTGCGCGGTGCACGCTCCGGGCGTGCACCCGGCGCTCACCGCGGCAGCCGCGCGGCATGGACCCGGTCCGCGCCCTTCCACGTGCGCGGCCCGGCCCAAGCCGCCCCGGCTCACCCTGCTGGGCGTGCACCCGGTCCGCGACCGCCAGCACTGTGGCCGTGAACCCGGTCCGCGACGGCGGCGTGCTCCGACGGCTCACCGAGCGATGCACCCGGTCTGCGCCGTAGTCGTCTGCTGCCGTGGACCCGGTCCACGCCTGGATCCGTGCACCATCCGTCAGCCCGGAAGCCCGGGAGCTCCGTTTTGGCCCGTTTTTGGCCCATTTCGCCCCATTTTTGAGTGTTTTGACCACGACGATGTTTTTAACATTACCTTTCCTACTTTAGTTTTCGGGCGCAAGGTGGGAGGATTTCTGACTGGAACTCCCCGCACACCCTTTTCTTCGCGTTCCAGGTGGGTACCCCTTGGAATATCTTTGTGCATGTTTTCGTTATTGTCATTTATATCTTGTAAGGGGTGACGTGGACCTCCGGGTTTAATGAACGTCGTGGTGGGAGACTAGATGGGCAGATTGCCCCTCCGAACAACAGTTGGATTGTTCGGAGCATGCGAGCGATGAGGACGACGAACAGCGTGACCAGTCGGACGTCGAAGGTGGGTTCCTTCCCCGACAGTTATTGAGTCGGGAAACGAGGACAAGTGGTAATAGCAAAGGTTTGACACGTTAAAAGGATACTAACCCCATTTATACTTACGTTTTTATTATCACCACGTTTATGGCGACTGAGGGTCGCTATGCTCGACGACACACCATGATCAGGGAGATGGCCGAGGCAGGTGCTCGGTCTGGTTTATCGAGGTAGGTGCTCGGAATGGTTAACCGAGGTTGGTGCTCGGTCTAGGCTCTTGTTTTGCTACACGCACACCGGCGGTTTGGCCACCGCAAGGGTGTGCTTTTCCGGAAAAGTGGTACGTTGACCCGTGTACCCCACGTGATGGTGACATTAGGAATGGGGGGCCCCGTGGGTGGGGGGTGTGAGCGGTGAGGCCGAGGTGGGTGCTCGGCGGCCGAGGCAGGTGCTCGGCAGGGGTTCCGAGGCAGGTGCTCGGTGTGGTTGCCGGGGGAGGTGCCCGGTTTTGTTTGCACAAGGTTCTGCATTGTATTGTTTGCACGAGGTTCTGCATTATTTTGTTTGCACAAGGTTCTGCATTGTATGGTTTGCACTGGGTGCTTCATTGTTGATTGCTCTGGTTTTATCGTGGTTTGCCTTACTTTAGCCCTTATTACTTTTATTACTGTTTCTCGTCACTGACTCCCCACTCCGTGACAGGTTCACCCAGTCCGTCCAGGGGCGAGCGCTAGGGCACCGGTGAGGCCGCGAGGGTGCTGTTCTGACTTCTAGTGACTTAAGATACAGTGACTCTTCTTTCCCTTTTCTTTTATTACTCATGCTAGCAAGTTGTGGATTGCGACACCCCCGTGGGGTCGAAGTGGATGTTGCCTTTTCCCTTTATCGAATAAACGAATGATTGTTACATTCTTTCTTACTTGGCCATTTTAAACAATGAAAAGCAAAGAAAAACCGTTTGCGAAAACTACTTTTAAAATGTGGGTGTCATGTGGGCACCGGATTTTACAAACCTTGTGGAATTTATGTGTTTGCGAACTGTTTTCACAAAGTTCGGCATCGAGTGGGTGCCGTTTTTTAAACCCTGTGGATTTATGTGGCTTTCAAACGGTCTTTCCTAAAACGATGGCATCGTGTGGATGCCGCTTCCAAAACCTTGTGATTATTTATCCTTTCAAACATCGGCCACTATGTTCTAAGTGAATATTACAATGTCATGTGAGTTGTTTGGTTGTATGTGTACGAGACCCCAACTGATGTGGTTAGAGATTGTATGTGCTACACCTTATGAGACACTTTGTAATTGAGACGCCGTGCATATACAAAGGAGACTCTGCCCGTTTGCAGAGTGAATTTGTGTATGCGGCGGGTCTGACACGCACCGGGGAGCATTGGTTTACAAAAAAAAAATATATGGCTGAATTAGGGGCATCGGTGGCTCCTCTTCCGCGCGATTCGAACCCCCGGGGCGTGATGTTGGGTTATATGTAATACGGATCTAAATAGGGGAAAAAAACACCTAGAGGGGGGTGAATAGGTGTAAACGTATAAACACTCAAAAAATCGTTGCGATAAAACCCAATGCGGAAATAAAAATAATACGCAAGATTTTTACGTGGAAAACTCCATCACCGGAGTAAAAAACCACGGGACCGATAACACGGCAGAAATCCACTAGAATTAAAACACGTACAAGGTGATTTACCGTACACACTTACGACTCAACCTTTTCATACGCTCCTAGAGGATCTTCTCCGCTCGCTCCGCGACGCTTCTCGAATCCACGATCTGCGCCCAACGCCGAATCCACGGCGTCCAACGTCGAATCCACGACGTCCGACCGAATCCACGGTCTTCACCCAATAGCACCCTTCGAATCCACGAACGTGCCTCGCTCCGAATCCACGAGAGCGGTTGAACCTTGAATCCACAAGGACACGCGAATCCACGCGCCGATTTTTGGGGTAAATCGTTGTTTTGGGTGGTGATGATCCGCCGAATACTTAGATCAAAGATAGATCGGAAATACCATCTAAGTATTCATTAGTTTGATTCAACTCGAGATGTGAGTATGAAAACCTAGAATCAAACTAATCAATATAGATGAAGAAACATAGAGTATTCTCTAATGATTTCCTTTCTTCTCTATATGTGGATCTATAGCCGTATAAAATAGTATATGAAAATGACGGCTAAAGACTATGTGGATTACCCTAGAAAAAGAGTCATAGGGTGTATTTATAGGTTAGAAACCCTAGGAAGGAGATAAGAATCAAAAACCTAACATTTCTGGAAATTTTACGGACGGCGATCCGGATCGGACTAGCTAGGATCCGGATCGTCGTAACGAGACAGCCAGTTCCAGAAAAACGAAGGTTCGGGATCCGGATCGAAGTGCATGATCCGGATCGTTCATACAGTTTACCAAACATCAATGTTCGGGATCCGGATTGTGAAACATGATCCGGATCGTTCAAGGAAAATGGTAAACTCACTGTTCGGGATCCGGATCAAGAGACTACGATCCGGATTGAACTGATGTATGAACGAACCACCTTCGGGATCCAGATCGAACAACCTGATCCGGATCCTGAACATGTCCCAAGTCCAGTTTTTGATTTTTATGCAATGAAAGATTCTTCCAAGTGTTTCTACACTACAAGAAGTATTCGGATCACACAAAATATTTAGTTAAACGTACCTGATCCTTTTGAATTCTTCTTTCTTGAGATTGAGTTAAATGATCCAACTTTCTTCACCTTCAATCTTCAAGACTTGAGACTTTCACGAAACTACGCCAACTCAAATTCCGTAACAATCTCCCCCTTTGGCGGTTTCGTGACAAAACATAGATCCACTAAAGAAAATTCAAAAAGATATTTTTGTTGCTATCACCATACAACAAAAATTTACAATGGAGATCCAAAAATTTAAAAACATGAGATAAACTCCTAAAACAGACTCTAGACTTAGACATCTGTACTCTCTGCACAAAGAAATCATTCTTGACAAAAAGAGATCGTTAGATACCTCAAGAATATTTAGCATATAAAACCTAGTACAGAGATAGAGTTTATCTAATCACCATGACATTTGAGAATTCAGATATGTAAGAGAATCAAAGTTAAAAACCAACATATCTTCTATGCATTCACAAACCAAATGTCAAAATGTTAGTCCAACATCAACTTGTTAGTTATATTACATGCCCAAATAGTTAGTCGAATAGTTAGTCGAGACATGCAAACAATCACAAGATGAAAACCAAAGTTGAAGTTGAGATCATACTTACCTTGATGTATACAAAATCTTCATCATCAAAATTTTCACAAACATTGTTCGAGTTCCCTTACAAAATCTTCATCATCAAGCTTTTCACAAACATTGTTCGAGTTCCCTTACAAAATCTTCATCATCAAGCTTTTCACAAACATTGTTCGAGTTCCCTTACCTTGATGTTCATTCACATCATCGTTGTACCTTGATATTTCATCATTCAATTTCATCATTCATTGTTCAAAGTTCTCTCTAACTCTCTCCCCCTTTTTGTCACAAAACAAAGCCAAAATGTAGTTAAGACTACGAAATGTTAGGAGAGTGAAAAGTTCTAGTAAAACGTAAAACCTGAGAACTAAGCTAAAGTAAGTATAAAACTAAATCCTAAAATCAAAATCCTGCACAAAAGGAAGGGAAAGTGCAGTTCAGTCGGAGGAGTCGGAGCTGGTACAACTCAGCTTGCTCAAAATCCCTTTAAGCATTGTCGAGATAGTTGAACACTTCTTCTTTATCTTCTTGTGTTCAGAGGAAATTTGCTGAAGTTCTTTCGATATCCTCTCTTGTGCAGCAGAGAGTCTTTGTTGTTCCTGGCGAAGCGATTCCAATACAGCAGCGTCTGTATCCTGTCTTTTCGAGTGTGATGGATGCTGTCTAGAAGCAGATGGTGCATCCAATCCCGTAACCCATGGAGATTCAGTTTGTAGAATCCCAGAGAGTGAGCGAGCTCTAGTAAGAGGCCTACTATGATAACTTTCACTTCTTAGGACATTCTTTCATCTTGTATATTGCTTAGTTGTTGATGCAGATTTCATAAGCCTTTTGCCCTTGACAGATTTCCTGTTTTCCTCATCAATCTTCTGTTGAACATCTTTGAAGAATTCATCCCATTCTTCCGTATCGTACTCCGAGCTGTCCTCCCTGCCTTTGGTTGTCTTATCTTCTGTTGAAACATCTGGTTCCTCTTTTACAGACGTACTCTTGTGCACCATTGTGACCAGGAGAAGGATTAACCAAGAGAGTGCCATTGATCAAAGTGCTTGAGTTAAGAAGGTGTCCTGTGAAAACCAACTCAAGAACACAAAAATTCTTAGTTTTCAAAATTGAAAAAATTGTATCCAAAGAATCATTATCATGTAGAGAGACTAAGAATCAAATTAGTTTTGCAAAAGGACTTTTAAAAATAGATCAATTGCATGATTTTCGAAAATCCTTATTATATGCCCTAAAACCAAAATTTTAGAAATCGAAGCCTAAAAATCCGTTAATCAGGAGAATACCTAGCATATAATCAAAACTAATCTACCCAGAGTTCTTATTTCAAAAGAAATTTGATCAAAAACCATCCACAAACAAAGTTGATCCAAGAAATTCATCACGTTTGAGGAGGAAAAGAGAAAAACGGTGAAAAACCGAGATTTTGATCAATAAAACTTACTTGGAGTTGAAGAACCTGAGTTTGAAAGCTTCCAGGAAGGATGAAATCTAGAGAGAGAGGCTCTGGAAACTTCGGAACAAAAGATTGGAGTAAAGAAATCAAAAACCCCTTTCGTTCCTTATAAAACCTAGCCGCGATCCGGATCAGTTCATAACTGCGATCCGGATCGGCTACCCGCAGTAAGAAACTGCGTTCGGGATCCGGATCGGCAGATACAATCCGGATCGTCAGCCCGCAGAAGAATTCCTGCGTTCGGGATCCGGATCATCTAACCCGATCCGGATCGGCCCCAACTTTTTCTTTAGAAAATTTCAGAGAAATTCAAGAAAAACCCGAAAAAGATTGTAAGCACAAATGTGTATCAACTTTAAACAAAAATCATCGTTTCATACAACAAGAATTAGATTATGCCAAATCTATCAATAATATCCAAAAATGAAACGAAAATTTACAAAAATTAAATCCCTTAAAGTTGAACACCTTCAATCACATCTAGCTTGATCTTATGAGTAATGCCTTTATCAAATCATCAATTCAGTAAAGAAAATGAAATACAAAGATCAATAGATGTTTGAAATCCCAAATATAGTAGATAATATATCTAGACAATCTGTTGAAGAGAGTGGCTCTTTGAGCATCTTTCATTAAAAACCCACCTTATACCAACCTTGAAATTTGACAGAGTCAAGTATTTCAACATGCATTTTACTTAATCAAAAATTTGAACAACCATGCTTGGTATACATGTGGTAGCTGCACACAATACTCGGACGACCGAGGTGGTAGCTCTTTCCTCCATGTGGTGGTAGTTTTCACACTCCTCATTGGGATGTAACTCTTTCCACATCTTTTGAGCATTTTACCTTTTCTAAGACTCCCCCTCAATTGGCTATCAATTATTTAAGATATAAAGTATTCAACCAAATATTGATCTCGATTTCATACTCGACTAAGCAGTCAAATAAGATAATGACTATACCAAGAGATCATAGAGAGAGAGAAATTGACTTTGATCACTTTAGAAGATGATTTAATTAACATAATGATCATTGCAACAGTGAAATATTATGATGGCAAAAGCATAATAAATTTCTAAATGTGCGAAAAGATGCAATTAAAGTCAATTATGATCTATGCTCAATTTATGTCCTATGTACAAACATAGATAATGAACAAAACAAAAACAAATACAAAACCTATCCTAAGCAAAGATTTCAAAAAGAGGATTATTTCAAGGAAAGCATCCCAATTGCTTTTCGTAAATGAATAAAACATTTTTGATCCAAAGGTTTTGTTAGAATGTCAGCTAATTGATCCTCAGTTGAAATATATGAAAGTTGAAGAGTATTTGATTCAACTAGCTCTCTAAGGAAATGATATCTAAGTTCAATATGTTTTGTTCTAGAGTGCAACACAGGGTTTTTAGAAATGTTAATAGCACTAGTGTTGTCACAAAGTATTGTTACCGAAGATGCTGAAATGCGGAAGTCGCTCAGTACGCTTTTCATCCAAATGAGTTGAGTTGAGCAACTTCCAGCTGAAATGTATTCCGCTTCGGCAGTCGAGAGTGCTATGCAATTCTGCTTTTTACTGTGCCATGCAACAAGGCAATGGCCAAGATAGAAGCATGCACCACTCGTGCTTTTCCGATCATCCACTGATCCTGCCCAATCGGCATCTGAGTATCCAACAATATCCAAACTTGTTCCCATAGGATACCAAATTCCGAAATTAATTAATCCTTTGATATGCCGGATGATCCTTTTCACCGCTTTCAGGTGAACCTCCTTTGGTGCTGATTGATATCTCGCGCAAATCCCAACACCAAAAGATATATCCGGGCGACTAGCCGTGAGGTAAAGTAGACTTCCAATCATACTTCGATACAATTTCTCGTCTACATTCTCACTATGTGATTCACTTCCAAGTCCCTTGTGGCTAGTTCCCATTGGAGTCGGAAAATCTTTACAATTTTCTAGATCAAACTTTTTGACCAACTCCATTGCATACTTGGATTGACTCAAGTGAATACCTTCATCATTTTGTTTAATTTGCAATCCAAGAAAATAAGTCAATTCGCCCATCATGGACATCTCAAATTCGCTTTCCATGGTCTCCGCGAATTTAGAAGCATCATTATCTCTTGTTGCACCAAATACTATGTCATCGACATATATCTGTGCTACAATGAAATTGTTTTGATAATGCTTCACAAAGAGAGTCCTATCAGCTCCCCCTCGAGTATAGCCCTTCTCCAAAAGGTGCTTTGTTAACCTTTCGTACCATGCTCGCGGTGCTTGTTTCAGACCGTAAAGAGCCTTTTTCAAACGAAAAACATGGTTAGGTTGTTTATGATCTACAAAACCTTTCGGTTGAGCCACATAAACTTCCTCATTTAAAAACCCATTTAGAAATGCGCTCTTAACGTCCATTTGAAATAATTTGATTTTAAAATGACAAGCAATAGCAAACAGTATACGAATGGACTCGAGTCTAGCTACAGGGGCGAATGTTTCGTCAAAGTCTATACCTTCTACTTGAGAGTAGCCTTGAGCAACTATTCGTGCCTTGTTCCTGATGATAGTACCATCCTCATTTTTCTTGTTCTTGAAGATCCATTTGGTACCTATCACATTGTGTTGCTTTGGAGGCTTCGTTAATTCCCAGACTTTGTTTCGCTCAAATTGATGGAGCTCTTCCTGCATTGCTTTAATCCAGTAGTCATCCTGAAGAGCTTCATCTATGTTCTTTGGTTCGATTAAAGATACGTAGCAAGCGAATCCACAAACCAACTGCCTCCGAGTTCTGACTCCTTGTGGATCTCCAATAATATTTGATTCCGGATGATCCTTGGAGATTCGTAACGTTTGTTGAAGCGGAGTACTCGGAGATATATGAGATGATTCCTGCACATCAGATAAACTAGAAGAACCATTAGATGCATCATTAATATTGGAAGTATTATTATGAGAAGATGCACTAGCAGGAGAATCATCATCTAGAGAGATATCGAGGGTAGATTTTCCAGTTTCAAAGTGAAAAGCTTCATCTACTTTAACATTTAGAGATTCTACGATCGTCTTAGATTCAATGTTAAATACTCGATATGCTCTGCTATTCGTAGAATAACCCAGAAAGATCCCTTCATCACTTCGAGAGTCGAACTTTCCAAGATTTTCACGGTCACGTAAAATGTAACATCGACTCCCGAAGACACGAAAATATTTGATATTGGGTTTTCTACTAAACCACAGCTCATATGGTGTATTTAAAGTTCCTGGGCGCAAGTAAACTCTATTAATGACATAGACAGCGGTGTTCACAGCTTCAGCCCAAAAATGTAGCGGCAAATTCCGGCTATGAAGCATCACACGCGCCATCTCTTGAACAACCCTGTTCTTGCGCTCAACAACACCATTCTGCTGAGGTGTATAGGGTGCCGAGAATTCATGTTTGATTCCATTTGAAGTGCAAAAATCAATAAATTTTGAATTTATGAATTCTCCACCTCTATCACTTCTAACACGAATGATCTTTTCATTCTTTTCAATCATAATACGATGGCAAATCTCATGAAAAGAGTCAAACGTATCAGCTTTCTCTTTCAAAAATGCTACCCATGAAAACCGAGAGAAATCATCAACCAATAAAAAGATGTACCATTTACCTCCCAAAGATGGTTGACGGGTCGGCCCCATTAAGTCCATGTGCAAAAGTTCCAAGGGCCGTTTTGTACCAACGTGGTTCAAGTTCTTGTGTGCAGTCCTAGACTGTTTTCCCTTTTGGCAACCACCACACACAACGTTTTGTTTAAATAAAAGCTTTGGAATCCCCTTGACCACGTCCTTGTTTGAAATTCTAGTAAGTTCCTTAAAATTTAAGTGACCTAGCCTTTCATGCCAAAGAGTTTCATTATTCAAAGCGGCTAAGTTACAATTTTCAGAAAATTTATTAGGAACAACATAACAATTATTTTCAGATCTAACCCCTTTTAGAAAGAAGACATGGTCCTTATCAGTTACAACGCATTCAACCAATGAAAAGTTAACTGAAAAACCATTGTCGCAAAGTTGACTTATGCTTATGAGGTTAGTCTTAAGGCCATCAACAAATAAGACGTTTTTCAAAATCGGGCCATCTGGAATAGCTACCGTCCCTTTTCCAACAATTTTGGAAGATCGACCGTCTCCGAAAACAACGTGTCCTCCGGAGATTTTCTCAAGACTTTGAAAACTATGTTTGTCACCGGTCATGTGACGGGAACACCCGCTATCCAGATACCAAGACGAACTATCATATGCATGCAAGGAAACATTGGAAACAAGACAAGGGAAAATTTCACCTTTGCGCACCCAAACCCTTTTGGAGTGCGTCGGTAATGGTCGAGAAGTTATATGCCTAGGTGAAGGCGTCTTGTTATAGCGATTGTTGTTCCTTGATGTAATCGTCTTGCGCGATGAACTACCAAATCTCTTTTCATTTGAAAAGTTTTGCTTTGATTTTCGGGGAGGAGCCATTTTGGTAGTCGTTGCAAGAGGTCCTTGAGATGAGCGTTCGACTCCCGTCTTGCAATATCTTCTTATGTGCCCTGAAACACCACAACGAAAACATACCTTAGATCTTGACGATCCCAAAGAGGATGAAGTAGGTTTGTTGTCGTTGTTTATCTTGAATTCCGGTGTCGGAGGAGGAGATACCGACTGAGGCACAAAAACTGTCTCACTCGAACTTGGACTGTTTCCAGTTTGAGTGTATCCGAGGCCGAACCTATTTGATTGACCAAGACCAAGAAGTCTATCCAACTTACTCCTTCCTGAAGAGAATCGCTGTAAGTCATTCTTGAGTTGGAAAATGGTCTTTGTCATTTCTAGGTTATCCTGTCGAGCCTCGTTGTAGAGCTTTGAGAAGTGATTCGCGTTATCCACCAGATTTGTATGTTCCTTCTCAAGTTGCTCATTGGACTCTTGAAGGGAAGCATTTTCTTTTATCAGGTTTTCCCTTTCCACTTCAAGAGCGTTTGAGAGAGAAGTCGCTCTTTTTGCTTCTTCTTCGAGATCATGCACTCTCCCTCTCAAACTCTTGTTTTGCTTAGCCACTTTCTTTGAGTCCCTCAAAAGTCTGTGGTAGGCTAGAGCAAAATCTTCACCTTCCGAATCATCCGATTCGTTGTCCGTTGCGTTCTTTTCAACAGTGGAGTTGGACAACTACTCAGATGTACTTGCCATAAAGCACATGAAGGGTGAAGATACGGACGCGTGGAATGCGGTGGAGCTCTTTTCTTCATCACTCGAAGACGACTCATTTGACGTTGAGTTGTCATCCCAAGTGACGACTTGCATCGCCTTCTTCTTTGCCGGATACTTGTTAGGACATTCCGTTGCAATGTGGCCGTAGCCTCGACATTTGAAGCATTGTAGTTGTCCTTCTGAGCTTTTCTTATCCTTTGAGAAGTTCTCTTGCTTTCTTGACTTGTAACCTGAAGTACCCTTGCCTTTGTTCGACTTTCCGAAGGATGGAGATTTGCTTGAATTACCCCTTCGAAAGTTGCGGCGAAACTTCCTTGTCAAGAGAGCGAGCTGCTTCTCAAATTCCTCCATAGAAAGGTTCTCGTCATCGTCTGAGGCGGATGTATCCGCGTCTTCTTCCTTAGTTGTTTTCAACGCATAACCTGAAGACTTAGAAGTGGATGCCTTTCCAGAAGAATTGTTAGTAGTAAATGTCATTTCATAAGTTTGTAATGAACCAACTAATTCTTCTACACGTATTTCGTCCGGGTGTTTAATAGTTTCAATGGCAGTAACCTTTGGGCGAAATCGTTCAGGAAGAGTTCTTAAGATTTTTCTTACAATCTTAAATTCTGGAATCTTCTCTCCCAGATTAGCACATGAGTTTACGATGTCTTGCAATCGTGTATAGTAGTCCGTGAAAGATTCATTTTCTGCCATTAAGATAGAGTCAAACTTGCTCGTAAGCATTTGCAGTTTCTGAATCTTCACGAGGTTAGTTCCCTCATGTGTAACCTGAAGAACATCCCAGATTTCTTTCGCAGTCTCACATGCCGAGACGCGAGAGAATTCAGTTTGAGATAAGGCATTAAAAATAGCATTAATTCCCTTGCCATTGTAAGAAGATGAATCTAACTCTTCCTTGGTCCATTTCGACCTAGGTTTTAAGGTGCGAACATCACCATTAAATTCAGTTGGATTAGACCATCCTAATTCAATCGATTGCCACACCCGTTCGTCGATGGAAATTAAAAAGGCTTTCATCCGTACTTTCCAGTACGCATAATTAGTTCCATCGAAGAATGGGGGTCGGTTGATGTTTCCACCTTCAACCATTGTTTACAACCCTATTCCCTCTCTGATACCACTTGTTGGGTTATATGTAATACGGATCTAAATAGGGGAAAAAAACACCTAGAGGGGGGTGAATAGGTGTAAACGTATAAACACTCAAAAAATCGTTGCGATAAAACCCAATGCGGAAATAAAAATAATACGCAAGATTTTTACGTGGAAAACTCCATCACCGGAGTAAAAAACCACGGGACCGATAACACGGCAGAAATCCACTAGAATTAAAACACGTACAAGGTGATTTACCGTACACACTTACGACTCAACCTTTTCATACGCTCCTAGAGGATCTTCTCCGCTCGCTCCGCGACGCTTCTCGAATCCACGATCTGCGCCCAACGCCGAATCCACGGCGTCCAACGTCGAATCCACGACGTCCGGCCGAATCCACGGTCTTCACCCAATAGCACCCTTCGAATCCACGAACGTGCCTCGCTCCGAATCCACGAGAGCGGTTGAACCTTGAATCCACAAGGACACGCGAATCCACGCGCCGATTTTTGGGGTAAATCGTTGTTTTGGGTGGTGATGATCCGCCGAATACTTAGATCAAAGATAGATCGGAAATACCATCTAAGTATTCATTAGTTTGATTCAACTCGAGATGTGAGTATGAAAACCTAGAATCAAACTAATCAATATAGATGAAGAAACATAGAGTATTCTCTAATGATTTCCTTTCTTCTCTATATGTGGATCTATAGCCGTATAAAATGGTATATGAAAATGACGGCTAAAGACTATGTGGATTACCCTAGAAAAAGAGTCATAGGGTGTATTTATAGGTTAGAAACCCTAGGAAGGAGATAAGAATCAAAAACCTAACATTTCTGGAAATTTTACGGACGGCGATCCGGATCGGACTAGCTAGGATCCGGATCGTCGTAACGAGACAGCCAGTTCCAGAAAAACGAAGGTTCGGGATCCGGATCGAAGTGCATGATCCGGATCGTTCATACAGTTTACCAAACATCAACGTTCGGGATCCGGATTGCGAAGCATGATCCGGATCGTTCAAGGAAAATGGTAAACTCACTGTTCGGGATCCGGATCAAGAGACTACGATCCGGATTGAACTGATGTATGAACGAACCACCTTCGGGATCCGGATCGAACAACCTGATCCGGATCCTGAACATGTCCCAAGTCCAGTTTTTGATTTTTATGCAATGAAAGATTCTTCCAAGTGTTTCTACACTACAAGAAGTATTCGGATCACACAAAATATTTAGTTAAACGTACCTGATCCTTTTGAATTCTTCTTTCTTGAGATTGAGTTAAATGATCCAACTTTCTTCACCTTCAATCTTCAAGACTTGAGACTTTCACGAAACTACGCCAACTCAAATTCCGTAACACGTGACACAGTCGTTACAGTTAATAACGAAAGAACGGGAATTACTCATGCAATGGGTAAAATCAATTAACACAATTCATCAACTTTATTACACTTGTTATACGATAACGTACACCACTTAACGCAAAGTACCCACCTTGTGCGCGGAGATCGGGACACCTTGAATCTTGACGCACTTCCGCTGCGCACCTGGACCTAAAGAAGTCCCCAAAAAGAAAGATAAGTCAATTTGACGCACTAATGCTGCAAAAACGGAACCCAAAGCCTAACCATGCGAGAAATACCCAGTAACGGCGTGCACCCGTCGCAAGACGGCTCCCCGCGCGTCCGCGGGTGGCATCCGTGCGGAGAGGGCCCGGGCGGGCGCCGCCGCCCGCGCGGCACCTGCCGCCGCGGGCGCCCCGTGCAGCATGAGGCCGCGCGGCACGCGCCCGCGGGTGGTGCCCCCGCGGCACCTGCCCGCGTGGGCGCCGCCGCCCACAGGTGCCCCGCGCGGCACGACGCCGCGCGGCGCGCGCCCGCGGGTGGCGCCCGCGCGGGAGCCAGCCCGCGCGGTCGCCGCTGCCCGCGGATGCCCCGCGCGGCACGAGGCCGCGCGGCGCGTGCCCGCGGGTGGCGCCCGCGCGGCGCCTGCCGTCCGCGGGTGGCGCCAGCGCGGCGCCTACCGTCCGCGGGCGCCCCGCGCGGCGCGAGGCCGCGTGGCGCGTGCCCGCGGGTGGCGCCCGCGCGGCGGCTTGCCCGCGTGGGCGCCGCCGCCCGCGGGCGCCCCGCGCGGCACGGGGCCGCGCGGCGCGGGCGCCCGCGGTGGCGCCCCGCGCGGCACTAGGCCGCGCGGCACGCGCCACCAGTGGGCGGCGGCCCGCGTGGCCCTAGGTCGCGCGGCGGCGGCGGCGACGACGACGATAAAGACACCAAGAAGACACGCAAAAGACACGAAACCCTAGAAAAATACAATAAAACCAAAATTCACTTACCGGTTCCGACGGGGAAGACGATCCGATTGCACTCCCGTTTCCAACTCGTCGATCGGGGTGTTCGGACTCCTCTGCCTTCTCCCTCTCTCTTCTCTTTTTCCTCCGGTTAGGGTTCCGCCCTTTTCTTTTCTTTCTCGTTCTCTCCGGCTAGGGTTTCTTTTCCTCCTGTACGTACGAATTAATCCCACAATTAAAATTGTTATCGAATAACTAATTCGTTAATTAATTAATTATACGGGATAAACCCATAATTCCTCGAAAGGCATGCAGGATATTCTGCACGGATTCCGATGCGTGCTTGGTCACCGCAACTCCAAAAACCTTATTCCGGGAGACCCCAAGGTCGGATTTCAGATCCGATCGCACCGTTGGCATTCGTTTTTCGAGCCCTTTCACAGAAAAATACCCGCGTAGCACAACGGCCAACCTAAGGAAACTCGATAATTCAGCTTTCCTAAAAGGTACATTATTCACAGGAGGGACAATTATTACACGAAAAGTCATGTCATTACAGGGATCTACCGCCAGAGGCGAAGTCTAGATAAAGGCGCTTGGCGCCGAGTGTTGGAGGACAGATCGGCCGGCATAGGCACTCCTGATTTCCTTCCCTAGGGAAGTGGATTTTGAGACGCCAGGGATCGGGTGGACCTAGATGGCAGCTTCAGCATTGGTATCAGCAGCAGTGGTAGCATGGATATGTTATCTGCTGAGAGCCGCATTTGTCGCCTCAGAGTGAGCAGAGGCAGAGGTCGTGCTCCCTATATGGTTAATCTTGATATTTTCAGGCAGACTGAACGACGACCACTTGCATCGAGTGGATGAGTCTGTGCCGCCCGGTTGGAGGGCGCCACGGCAGTGGATCGAGTGGTCGCAGGTGTGATTTCATCACAATAGTCGGAGACAGAGCATTTTGCATTCCTGCATGGATTAGAGGCAGAGTTGTTGCCACGTGCACTAGAGGTACAGGTTCCTATTGGTGTGGTGCACGAGGAGGAGGCTTGTGGATCATGTCCAGCGCAGTTGAGGCCATGAGTTGTACCGACAGACTCATTGGTATTTGTCTGTAGTGATCCGGCCTTTCGGAATATTTTTGACTTACGTATAGTCATTTAAGCCTTTAAGTGAAATAAAATTATTCAATTCTTGAAGTTGGCCATTGTGAGATGCTAGTATTTTTCTGCGATAGAGCGCGGAAAAAGAAAGCCGACGGCGCGATCGGATCTGAAATCCGATATCGGGAACCCCCTGAACGGGACCCAAAGTGATATGGTAATTAGTCGTGCATCGGAATCCGTGCTAAATATCTTGCACCCGTTAGAGATAAGGTGGTTTATCTCGTGGGGGATAATTAATTAGTTAATTAATTATCCCAGACGGAAAATTAATTAATTCTCTTACGTACGAATTAAAGAGGAATTAATTAAAGGTAAAGTACGACTATATAAGGGATCCTGAGTATCGGAAAGGAAAAGAAAAGAAAATAAAAACCCTAATCGGAGAGAGGGGAAAAAAAAAAGAAAAGACGGAACCCTAGCCAGAAGAAAGGGAAAGGAGAAAGAGAAGGAGCCCGATCTTCCCGGACACCGAACCGAAGGCAAGAACGCGACCGGACAACCTTCCCGTCGATCTTCGGTTAGTAAAATAATTGATTTAAATTATTTGGGAGTTTTCCGTCATCTATTTCGTTGAGTTCTTGGTGGTTTTTAATCGAGTTCTTGTTATCGGACCTCCGATCGACGTTTTGGTTGTTCGTTGATCGTTGGTTTAGTCGTTAGAATTATCGTGTATTTATTCGGAAATTTTTTGGGGATGTTTCGTTGTAACGTAGTGGGTTAACGGGAGGCCGCCGCCGCCGTTGTTAAACGGGAGGCCGCCGCCGTCGTTACCAAGGTCGCGGGGTCTTCGTCGGAGTCGCACGGGAGCGAAGACGGCGAAGAAACCGCGAAATTAGGGTTTACTGTGCTTGTCCGTACAGCACGGTCCACGGGTCCAGGCGTGCACCCGGTGCATGCCGCAGCGTCGGAAGCACCAGACCCGGTGCACGGTTTCGTGCACCGGCCCGGCCCAAGGCGCGTGGTGCACGCCTCATGCGTGCACCCGGCGCACGCGCTTGCGGCCGTATGGCAAGGACCCGGTGCACGCTCGGGTCGTGCACCGGCCCGGCCCGAGATGCGCGGTGCACGCCTCCTGCGTGCACCCGGCGCATGCCGCTGCCGCCTGACGCCGTGAACCCGGTGCACGGTTGCCCCCGTGCACCAACCGACAGCCCGAAGTTCATTTGCTCCGTTTTCGCCCGTTTTTCCACCGTTTTGAGCGCCGTTTTCGCCGTTGGGATCGTTATTTCCGTGGCTTTCTTGGCATGGCCACTTGGGACCTTCTTGGTCATTATTTTATTATGTTGGGTGCCGATTTCGCCGACGCTCCGCGCCTCAACAAAATCGTCGGGGGCGCGCCGTCGGGTCCCTTTTTCTCATCGTCTTCGTCGTCGGGGCTTCTCGGCTGGACCGTTGACGTCCCGAGTGGGCTACCGGCTGAGGATTGAGTTTTGTTGGATTTCCGGCTTTCGTCAACCCGGACGATGTTGGACTTTTCCGTCAAAAAGAGTAAATTGGGTCTTGTGTTTTCGAATGTTAGTACACGCTTTTGACTGTAGTTATCCTTGCGGACTTTCTTTAGGTCCAGACGCGCAGCGGGGGTGCGCGAAAGATTCGGGTGTTCCGATCTCTCTCCAAATAGGTGGGTACGGTTGCTGTAAATACAGCCAGTGCAGTAAGTGCATCTATCGTCATTAAAGTGCTCTCAATTTATCTAACAAAGTAGATGGACAGTTTAACCTTTCGCATAATCGTGTTTTTATCTAACAATTGAAGCGGCTGCGGTCGCATTGTTCATGACACGCCGATCTCGGCAAATCTGTTTTGGGATGCTGCACGTACACAGGCGGATTGGCCTCCGCATGGGTGTACTTTTCCGGAAGAGTGGTCTTGTATGACCCGTGTTCCTCACAAAAGTGTGGGTGCCGTGAGGACCCCTTCGCGCCCGCTGGGAATAGCACACCAGCACCGTGGAAGGGGTAAATGCATCAAAGTAGGTACTTGTGCACGAGGGGAGACTTTAGTCTCTCCGACAGATAATCTGGGGTTGGTGCCCAATTTAATTGATAATTCTGGGGTTGGTGCCCAGCTTAACATGTGTAGGGTTGTAGCGAAATGGTTTTGGTGTTTCCGGTTTGCTCCTTATTCCTTATTGTTATTAGACATCTACTTTGTTTGTCACTGACATTACCCACTCCGTGACAGGCGCTACGAGAGGCGTTAGCCGGGAGTTTGTCGAGACTGCGTCACGAGGGCCGTAGTCAGGACACTTGGTTATTATCATTATCTCATTTCTTTTACGCATTTAGTTAATTTGCTTGTGGGTAGTAATAATCGTGGACATGTATTATTTAGCACTGTGGATGAGTTGTACGTTTATAGTTTGGTTCTTTTGGTGATGTTTTTGTATGCGGCATGTTTTCATGATAAACCAAATGACTTCGAAAAGGTTTTCTCAAAACGAAGTGTCGTGTGGGCACGGGTTTTGCAACTGCTGGTTTTATCCTTTCTAAAACATTGATGCCGCTTATTATTCCGCTTGATGTTGAATGTCTATTGTATGGTTGATGGTTGGTGTTTGAAGTATGTTGTTGTAAGTGAGACGCCGTGCATATACAAAGGAGACTCTGTCCGCGGACAGGGAGAATTTGTGTATGTGGCGGTCTGGCACGCACCGGGGATGAGGTTTAAATTACCTTGTTAAAAGAAAAAAAAATACACACGATTTTCCGCTTAAATAGACTCAAAAACCCCCGGGGCGTGACAGATTAAATGGTATCAGAGAAAAACAACCATAACCATAGTAGACGTGACCCACATCCACAGTGTAGGGTACCACAAGCAAATTAGACATGAGATAACCAAGGTATAGGTGCGTAGTACGTGAGAGTACGGGGAAAAAGGGAACGTAAGGTAGGTGTAATCGTAAGACAGGGTACTAGGGTTATAACCTTAGGGTTAACGTGGTTTCTTTGTCTATAGCGGACGATGGCCCGGACTAGATCGTCCACCGAGAATGCGGACGCGGACAGAGTGACCCCGACCACCGCAGAGAACCAGCTCCTCCGACAACAACTGCGGGAAATGGCCGGGCAATTAGCGACGCTGACGGAGCAGGTTCGTCACCTGACACAGCGACAGGCAACCGCGCCAGCCGAGCGCGATCCAACCCCTCCGCCCGAAACCACCGCACCCACTACGGGACCGCAAGGGACGGGTGGTACGACGACGGAACAGCCCCCCATCCCCAAGGGACGTACCTACTCCGACGACCACGGGGCCCGTGATGGGAGCGACAACAGGGAAGGCAGGAACGACCCCTACTCTCGGGGGGTCCGCCGCTGTAGGAGGGATCACGGAGCAACGAACGACGCGAGAAAGGGTCAGGACGAATTTGGCTAGGTTCAAGAAGCATGACCCTCCCACTTTTGAGGGAGAGACGACCGATCCATGGGTCGTCGAGAAATGGGTGGATACCATGGAAAAACTCTTCGAGGACCTACTGATGGAGGAACACGAGCGGGTTCCACTAGCCGTCCACTTCCTCGAATGGAATGCACGCATCTGGTGGAAGACGGTACGCCCGGATCCAACTACAAACGACCCGCTACCGACATGGACGACCTTTAGAGAGGAACTTTTTGACGCTTTCTTCTCTGATAGCGTCAAGCGGCAATTGGAAGACGACCTGAAGAACATTAGACAAGGGAACCGCTCGGTAATGGAATATCAAAAGGAGTTTGTAAGATTGGTTAACTGCGTCCCGTTTGTTATGCGAGATGAACCCCACAAGGCCCGTCTCTTTGTGGACGGGCTCCCCGGGATACTGCAGTGGAGGACGCTACGTCCCAGACCTAGTAACGGCAGGTAAACTTTTGGTTTCACTTCTCCCTCTTAGATTAGGAGCACCGGTCACACCTTAACCTGCTACCCCTGTTAGACTCTCTCTCTCGCTCCCTCTCTCTAGAATCCTTAAGTATTAGGCGAAGCCTCCCCCGGCCGATGCGCGCGGGCGAGCTTCGAAGCATAGGAGAACCTTGTGTACTCGGGGGCCCGTTAAGGGCCATGCAAGGAATAAATAGGCTCCACCCTATGCCTTGCAGCCGAGAACCCAATGAGGCCGATAGGTAGTTCAGGGTCGCTCCCCAGATAGGGATCAGCGGTCCCGTGGTAAGGGAATCTCCGGACGTGTTCCCGGCAGAGCTCCCCGGAGCGCCGCCGGAACGAGAAGTCGACTTCCCTATTGAACTACTTCCCGGCACCAAACCCATCACCAAGGCACCGTACAGGATGGCCTTCGCGGAGTTGAAGGAACTCAAGGCACAGTTGGAGGACCTTTTGGATAAGGGCTTCATCAGACCTAGCGCGTCGCCCTGGGGCGCGCCCGTCCTGTTTGTGAGAAAGAAGGACGGAAGTCTCCGGTTGTGTATCGACTACCGGGAGATAAATAAGGTCACCGTTAAGAACAAGTACCCCCTGCCAGGGATCGACGACCTTTTCGACCAATTACAGGGGGCGACGGTGTTTTCAAAGATTGACCTGCAGTCGGGCTATCATCAGGTCCAAGTAAAGGGGGAGGACATCCCCAAAACGGCTTTTCGGACTCGCTACGGTCATTACGAATTTACTGTAATGCCGTTCGGGCTCACGAATGCCCCGGCAGTGTTCATGGACATGATGAACAGGGTGTTCAAACCCTTTCTGGATTTATTCGTGGTGGTCTTCATCGACGATATCCTCATCTATTCCCGTACAGATGAGGAACATGAAGAACATCTGCGCACCGTCCTCCAGACCCTACGGGAACAGAAACTCTATGCCAAACTCAAAAAGTGTGAGTTTTGGCTCCGAGAGGTTGGCTTCTTGGGACATGTAATCTCGGCGGCTGGGGTCGCAGTCGACCCGAAGAAGATAGATTCGGTGACGGACTGGACCCAACCGACGACGGTAACGGAGATTCGAAGCTTCCTGGGGTTAGCCGGGTACTACCGGCGCTTCGTGAAGGATTTCTCCAGGATAGCCGCCCCCTTAAACCGCTTGACTAAAAAGGGGGGAAAAGTTCATCTGGACGGACAAATGTCAGAGGAGCTTCGAGGAGCTCAAGGATAGATTGACGCGAGCTCCGATCCTCGCCCTGCCGGAACCAGGGGAGGATTATGAAGTGTATTGCGATGCGTCGCGAAACGGACTGGGTGGAGTGCTCATGCAACAGGGGAAGGTTATAGCCTATGCGTCAAGGCAGCTCAAAGAATACGAGTGAAACTACCCCGTGCACGATTTGGAACTCGCAGCGGTTGTGTTCGTCCTCAAGCTTTGGAGACACTACCTGTACGGGGCACACTGCAATGTGTACTCGGATCATAAAAGTCTTAAGTATCTTTTCACCCGAAAGGAGTTAAATTTGCGACAAAGACGGTGGCTCGAGCTATTGAAGGATTACGATTTAACGATCCACTACCACCCGGGAAAGGCAAATGTGGTGGCCGACGCCCTGAGCCGTAAGGGGCAGGCCGAGGAGGCAGGGGTAAGTGCCATCACCCAGCAAGATAGTCTGATTGCGGAATTTTCGTGATTAAGACTAGAAGTAGTACCAGCGGGTACAGTCGAACGACTTCTGACACTGGTGGTCAGACCTACCCTGCTTGACAGAATTCTCGAGGGGCAGTCGACTGATGACCAACTCCAGCGGGTGCGAGGTAGAGTAACTGCCGACCCAGGAGGTGATTTCACAGTAAACTCCGACGGCACGGTACGATTTCGAGGACGAATCTGCGTACCGGATCTACCGTAACTCAAAGAGGAAATCCTGCGGGAGGCGCATGCAGCCCCATATACAGCGCATCCCGGGGGAACGAAGATGTACAAGGACGTCAAACAGACCTTCTGGTGGCCCAAAATGAAGGAAGTTTTCCCAGAATTGTTAGCGAGGGTTGAGTTTAAGTTTCGGGACGAAACTTTTTATAAAGTGTGAGTGGTGTAGTGATCCGGCCTTTCGGAATATTTTTGACTTACGTATAGTCATTTAAGCCTTTAAGTGAAATAAAATTATTCAATTCTGAAGTTGGCCATTGTGAGATGCTAGTATTTTTTCTCTGCGATAGAGCGCGGAAAAAGAAAGCCGACGGCGCGACTCGATCTGAAATCCGATATCGGAACCCCCTGAACGGGACCCAAAGTGATATGGTAATTAGTCGTGCATCGGAATCCGTGCTAAATATCTTGCACCCGTTAGAGATAAGGTGTTTTATCTCGTGGGGATAATTAATTAGTTAATTTTATTATCCCAGACGGAAATTAATTAATTCTCTTACGTACGAATTAAAGAGGAATTAATTAAAAGGTAAGTACGACTATATAATGGATCCTGGGTATCGGAAAGGAAAAGAAAAGAAAATAAAAACCCTAATCGGAGAGCGGGGAAAAAAAAAAGAAAAGACGGAACCCTAGCCAGAAGAAAGGGAAAGGAGGAAAGAGAAGGAGCCCGATCTTCCGGACCCCGACGCGAAGGGCAAGAACGCGACCGACGAACCTTCCCGTCGATCTTCGGTTAGTAAATAATTGATTTAATTATTTGGGAGTTTTCCGTCATCTATTTCGTTGAGTTCTTGGTGGTTTTTAATCGAGTTCTTGTTATCGACCTCCGATCGACGTTTTGGTTGTTCGTGATCGTTGGTTTAGTCGTTAGAATTATCGGTATTTATTCGGAATTTTTTGGGGATGTTTCGTTGTAACGTAGTGGGTTAACGGGAGGCCGCCGCCGCCGTTGTTAAACGGGAGGCCGCCGCCGTCGTTACCAAGGTCGCGGGGTCTTCGTCGGATCGCACGGAGCGAAGACGGCGAAGAAACCGCGAAATTAGGGTTTACTGTGCTTGTCGCGTACAGCACGGTCCACGGGTCCAGGCGTGCACCACCCGGTGCATGCCGCAGCGTCGGAAGCACCAGACCCGGTGCACGGTTTCGTGCACCGGCCCGGCCGGTGCCAGGCGCGCGGTGCACGCCTCATGCGTGCACCCGCGCACGCGCTTGCGGCCGTATGGCAATGACCGGTGCACGCTCGGGTCGTGCACCGGCCCGGCCCGAGATGCGCGGTGCACGCCTCCTGCGTGCACCCGGCGCTATGCCGCTGCCGCCTGACCCGTGAACCCGGTGCACGGTTGCCCCCGTGCACCAACCGACAGCCGAAGTTCATTTGCTCCGTTTTCGCCCGTTTTCCACCGTTTTGAGCGCCGTTTTCGCCGTTGGGATCGTTATTTCCGTGGCTTTCTTGGCATGGCCACTTGGGACCTTCTTGGTCATTATTTTTTATTATGTTTGGTGCCGATTTCTTCGCCGACCCCGCGCCTCAACAAAATCGTCGGGGGCGCTCCGTCGGGTCCCCTTTTTCTCATCGTCTCGTCGTCGGGGCTTCTCGCTGGACCGTTGACGTCGCGAGTGGGCTACTGGCTGAGGATTGAGTTTTGTTGGATTTCCGGCTTTCGTCAACCCGGACGATGTTGGACTTTTTCGTCAAAAAGAGTAAATTGGGTCTTGTGTTTTCGAATGTTAGTACACGCTTTTGCTTAGTTATCCTTGCGGACGGACTTTCTTAGGTCCAGACGCGCAGGCGGGGTGCGGCGAAAGATTCGGGTGTTCCGATCTCTCTCCAAATAGGTGGTACGGTTGCTGTAAATACAGCCAGTGCAGTAAAGTGCATCTATCGTCATTAAAGTGCTCTCAATTTATCTAACAAAGTAGATGGACAGTTTAACCTTTCGCATAATCGTGTTGTTTATTAACAATGGAAGGGGGTGCGGCGGCGGGTCGCATTGTTCATGACACGCGGTCGATTCTCGGCAAACGTTTTGGGATGCTGCACGTACACAGGCGGATTGCCGGTTCCGCATGGGGTGTACTGTTTCGCGGAGGAGTGGGTTCTTGTATGACCCGTGTTCCTCACAAAAGTGTGGGTGCCGTGAGGGGGAGCCCCCTTCGCGGCCCGCTGGGAATAGCACACCACACCGTGGAAGGGT
>CM055063.1:36507072-36623030 GCA_029204045.2 Tillandsia leiboldiana
TTGCTCTCAACTCATTTGGATGAAAAGCTATTGATTGACTTCCGCCAGCTCCGGGTGGTTTGTGACTTCTTAGTGCACATTCACTACAAAAAAACCCTGTGTTGCACTCTAGAACAAAACATATTGAACTTAGATATCATTTTCTTAGAGAGCTAGTTGAATCAAATACTCTTCAACTTTCATATATTTCAACTGAGGATCAATTAGCTGACATTCTAACAAAACCTTTGGATCAAAACGTTTTATTCATTTACGAAAAGCAATTGGGATGCTTTCCTTGAAATACTCCTTTTTGAAATCTTTGCTTAGGATAGGTTTGTATTTGTTTTTGTTTTGTTCATTATCTATGTTTGTACATAGGACATAATTGAGCATAGATCATAATTGACTTTAATTGCATCTTTTCGCACATTTAGAAATTTATTATGCTTTTGCCATCATAATATTTCACTGTTGCAATGATCATTTATGTAATTAAATCATCTTCTAAAGTGATCAAAGTCAATTTCTCTCTCTATGATCTCTTGGTATAGTCATTATTATTTGACTGCTTAGTCGAGTATGAAATCGAGATCAATTTGGTTGAATACTTTATATTAAATAATTGATAGCCAATTGAGGGGGAGTCAAAGAAAAGGTAAAATGCTCAAAAGATGTGGAAAGAGTTACATCCCAATGAGGAGTGTGAAAACTACCACCACATGGAGGAAGAAAGAGCTACACTCGGTCGTCCGAGTATTGTGTGCAGCTACCACATGTATACCAAGCATGGTTGTTCAAATTTTTGATTAAGTAAAATGCATGTTGAAATACTTGACTCTGTCAAATTTCAAGGTTGGTATAAGGTGGGTTTTTAATGAAAGATGCTCAAAGAGCCACTCTCTTCAACAGATTGTCTAGATATATTATCTATATATTTGGGATTTCAAACATCTATTGATCTTTGTATTTCATTTTCTTTACTGAATTGATGATTTGATAAAGGCATTACTCATAAGATCAAGTTAGATGTGATTGAAGGTGTTCAACTTTAAGGGATTTAATTTTTGTAAATTTTCGTTTCATTTTTGGATATTATTGATAGATTTGGCATAATCTAATTCTTGTTGTATGAAACGATGATTTTTGTTTAAAGTTGATACACATTTGTGCTTACAATCTTTTTCTGGGTTTTTCTTGAATTTCTCTGAAATTTTCTAAAGAAAAAGTTGGGGCCGATCCGGATCGGGCTAGATGATCCGGATCCCGAACGCAGGATTCTTCTGCGGGCTGACGATCCGGATTGTATCTGCCGATCCGGATCCCGAACGCAGTTTCTTCTGCGGGTAGCCGATCCGGATCGCAGTTATGAACTGATCCGGATCGCGGCTAGGTTTTATAAGGAACGAAAGGGGTTTGATTTCTTTACTCCAATCTTTTGTTCCGAAGTTTCCAGAGCCTCTCTCTCTAGATTTCATCCTTCCTGGAAGCTTTCAAACTCAGGTTCTTCAACTCCAAGTAAGTTTTTATTGATCAAAATCTCGTTTTTTCACCGTTTTTCTCTTTTCCTCCTCAAACGTGATGAATTCTTGGATCAACTTTGTTTGTGGATGGTTTTTGATCAAATTTCTTTTGAAATAAGAACTCTGGGTAGATTAGTTTTGATTATATGCTAGGTATCTCCTGATTAACGGATTTTTAGGCTTCGATTTCTAAAATTTCGGTTTTAGGGCATATAATAAGGATTTTCGAAAATCATGCAATTGATCTATTTTTAAAAGTCCTTTTGCAAAACTAATTTGATTCTTAGTCTCTCTACATGATTATGATTCTTTGGATACAATTTTTTCAATTTTTGAAAACTGAATTTTTTGTGTTCTTGAGTTGGTTTTCACAGGACACCTTCTTAACTCAAGCACTTTGATCAATGGCACTCTCTTGGTTAATCCTTCTCCTGGTCACAATGGTGCACAAGAGTACGTCTGTAAAGAGGAACCAGATGATGTTTCAACAGAAGATAAGACAACCAAAGGCAGGGAGGACAGCTCGGAGTACGATACGGAAGAATGGGATGAATTCTTCAAAGATGTTCAACAGAAGATTGATGAGGGAAAACAGGAATCTGTCAAAGGCAAAGGCTTATGAAATCTGCATCAACAACTAAGCAATATACAAGATGAAAGAATGTCCTAAGAAGTGAAAGTTATCATAGTAGCCTCTTACTAGAGCTCGCTCACTCTCTGGGATTCTACAAACTGAATCTCCATGGGTTACGGGATTGGATGCACCATCTGCTTCTAGACAGCATCCATCACACTCGAAAAGACAGGATACAGACGCTGCTGTATTTGGAATCGCTTCGCCAGGAACAACACAGACTCTCTCTGCTGCACAAGAGAGGATATCGAAAGAATTCAGCAAATTTCCTCTGAACACAAGAAGATAAAGAAGAAGTGTTCAACTATCTCGACAATGCTTAAAGGGATTTTGAGCAAGCTGAGTTGTACCAGCTCCGACTCCTCCGACTGAACTGCACTTTCCCTTCCTTTTGTGCAGGATTTTGATTTTAGGATTTAGTTTTATACTTACTTTAGCTTAGTTCTCAGGTTTTACGTTTTACTAGAACTTTCACTCTCCTAACATTTTCGTAGTCTTAACTACATTTGGCTTTGTTTTGTGACAAAAAGGGGGAGAGAGTTAGAGAGAACTTTGAACAATGATGATGAAATGATGATGAAATATCAAGGTACCAACGATGATGTGAATGACATCAAGGTAAGGGAACTCGAACAATGTTGTGAAAGTTGATGATGAAGATTTTGTAAGGGACTCGAACAATGTTTGTGAAAAGCTTGATGATGAAGATTTGTAAGGGAACTCGAACCATGTTTGTGAAAAATTTTGATGATGAAGTTTGTATACATCAAGGTAAGTATGATCTCAACTTCAACTTTGGTTTTCATCTTGTGATTGTTTGCATGTCTCGACTAACTATTCGACTAACTATTGGGCATGTAATATAACTAACAAGTTGATGTTGGACTAACATTTTGACATTTGGTTTGTGAATGCATAGAAGATATGTTGGTTTTTAACTTGATTCTCTTACATATCTGAATTCTCAAATGTCATGGTGATTAGATAAACTCTATCTCTGTACTAGGTTTTATATGCTAAATATTCTTGAGGTATCTAACGATCTCTTTTTGTCAAGAATGATTTCTTTGTGCAGAGAGTACAGATGTCTAAGTCTAGAGTCTGTTTTAGGAGTTTATCTCATGTTTTTAAATTTTTGGATCTCCATTGTAAATTTTTGTTGTATGGTGATAGCAACAAAATATCTTTTTGAATTTTCTTTAGTGGATCTATGTTTTGTCACGAAACCGCCAAAGGGGGAGATTGTTACGGAATTTGAGTTGGCGTAGTTCGTGAAAGTCTCAAGTCTTGAAGATTGAAGGTGAAGAAAGTTGGATCATTTAACTCAATCTCAAGAAAGAAGAATTCAAAAGGATCAGGTACGTTTAACTAAATATTTTGTGTGATCCGAATACTTCTTGTAGTGTCAGAAACACTTGGAAGAATCTTTCATTGCATAAAAATCAAAAACTGGACTTGGGACATGTTCAGGATCCGGATCAGGTTGTTCGATCCTGGATCCCGAAGGTGGTTCGTTCATACATCAGTTCAATCCGGATCGTAGTCTCTTGATCCGGATCCCGAACAGTGAGTTTACCATTTTCCTTGAACGATCCGGATCATGTTTCACAATCCGGATCCCGAACATTGATGTTTGGTAAACTGTATGAACGATCCGGATCATGCCACTTCGATCCGGATCCCGAACCTTCGTTTTTCTGGAACTGGCTGGTCTCGTTACGACGATCCGGATCCTAGCTAGTCCGATCCGGATCGCCGTCCGTAAAATTTCCAGAAATGTTAGGTTTTGATTCTTATCTCCTTCCTAGGGTTTCTAACCTATAAATACACCCTATGACTCTTTTCTAGGGTAATCCACATAGTCTTTAAGCCGTCATTTTCATATACTATTTTATACGGCTATAGATCCACATATAGAGAAGAAAGGAATCATTAGAGAATACTCTATGTTTCTTCATCTATATTGATTAGTTTGATTCTAGGTTTTCATACTCACATCTCGAGTTGAATCAAACTAATGATACTTAGATGGTATTTCCGATCTATCTTTGATCTAAGTATTCGGCGGATCATCACCACCCAAAACAACGATTTACCCCAAAAATCGGCGCGTGGATTCGCGTGTCCTTGTGGATTCAAGGTTCAACCGCTCTCGTGGATTCGGAGCGAGGCACGTTCGTGGATTCGAAGGGTGCTATTGGGTGAAGACCGTGGATTCGGTCGGACGTCGTGGATTCGACGTTGGACGCCGTGGATTCGGCGTTGGGCGCAGATCGTGGATTCGAGAAGCGTCGCGGATGCGAGCGGAGAAGATCCTCTAGGAGCGTATGAAAAGGTGAGTCGTAAGTGTGTACGGTAAATCACCTTGTACGTGTTTTAATTCTAGTGGATTCTGCCGTGTTATCGGTCCCGTGGTTTTTTACTCCGGTGATGGAGTTTTCCACGTAAAAATCTTGCGTACTTATTTTTATTTCCGCATTGGGTTTTATCGCAAACGATTTTTTGAGTGTTTTATACGTTTACACCTATTCACCCCCCTCTAGGTGTTTTTTTCCCCTATTTAGATCCGTATTACATATAACCCAACATCACGCCCCGGGGGTTCGAATCGCGCGGAAGAGGAGCCACCGATGCCCCTAATTCAGCCATATATTTTTTTTTTGTAAACCAATGCTCCCCGGTGCGTGTCAGACCCGCCGCATACACAAATTCACTCTGCAAACGGGCAGAGTCTCCTTTGTATATGCACGGCGTCTCAATTACAAAGTGTCTCATAAGGTGTAGCACATACAATCTCTAACCACATCAGTTGGGGTCTCGTACACATACAACCAAACAACTCACATGACATTGTAATATTCACTTAGAACATAGTGGCCGATGTTTTGAAAGGATAAATAATCACAAGGTTTTGGAAGCGGCATCCACACGATGCCATCGTTTTAGGAAAGACCGTTTGAAAGCCACATAAATCCACAGGGTTTAAAAACGGCACCCACTCGATGCCGAACTTTGTGAAAACAGTTCGCAAACACATAAATTCCACAAGGTTTGTAAAATCCGGTGCCCACATGACACCCACATTTTAAAAGTAGTTTTCGCAAACGGTTTTCTTTGCTTTTCATTGTTTAAAATGGCCAAGTAAGAAAGAATGTAACAATCATTCGTTTATTCGATAAAGGGAAAAGGCAACATCCACTTCGACCCCACGGGGGTGTCGCAATCCACAACTTGCTAGCATGAGTAATAAAAGAAAAGGGAAAGAAGAGTCACTGTATCTTAAGTCACTAGAAGTCAGAACAGCACCCTCGCGGCCTCACCGGTGCCCTAGCGCTCGCCCCTGGACGGACTGGGTGAACCTGTCACGGAGTGGGGAGTCAGTGACGAGAAACAGTAATAAAAGTAATAAGGGCTAAAGTAAGGCAAACCACGATAAAAACCAGAGCAATCAACAATGAAGCACCCAGTGCAAACCATACAATGCAGAACCTTGTGCAAACAAAATAATGCAGAACCTCGTGCAAACAATACAATGCAGAACCTTGTGCAAACAAAACCGGGCACCTCCCCCGGCAACCACACCGAGCACCTGCCTCGGAACCCCTGCCGAGCACCTGCCTCGGCCGCCGAGCACCCACCTCGGCCTCACCGCTCACACCCCCCACCCACGGGGGCCCCCATTCCTAATGTCACCATCACGTGGGGTACACGGGTCAACGTACCACTTTTCCGGAAAAGCACACCCTTGCGGTGGCCAAACCGCCGGTGTGCGTGTAGCAAAACAAGAGCCTAGACCGAGCACCAACCTCGGTTAACCATTCCGAGCACCTACCTCGATAAACCAGACCGAGCACCTGCCTCGGCCATCTCCCTGATCATGGTGTGTCGTCGAGCATAGCGACCCTCAGTCGCCATAAACGTGGTGATAATAAAAACGTAAGTATAAATGGGGTTAGTATCCTTTTAACGTGTCAAACCTTTGCTATTACCACTTGTCCTCGTTTCCCGACTCAATAACTGTCGGGGAAGGAACCCACCTTTCGACGTCCGACTGGTCACGCTGTTCGTCGTCCTCATCGCTCGCATGCTCCGAACAATCCAACTGTTGTTCGGAGGGGCAATCTGCCCATCTAGTCTCCCACCACGACGTTCATTAAACCCGGAGGTCCACGTCACCCCTTACAAGATATAAATGACAATAACGAAAACATGCACAAAGATATTCCAAGGGGTACCCACCTGGAACGCGAAGAAAAGGGTGTGCGGGGAGTTCCAGTCAGAAATCCTCCCACCTTGCGCCCGAAAACTAAAGTAGGAAAGGTAATGTTAAAAACATCGTCGTGGTCAAAAACACTCAAAAATGGGGCGAAATGGGCCAAAAACGGGCCAAAACGAGCTCCCGGGCTTCCGGGCTGACGGATGGTGCACGGATCCAGGCGTGGACCGGGTCCACGGCAGCAGACGACTACGGCGCAGACCGGGTGCATCGCTCGGTGAGCCGTCGGAGCACGCCGCCGTCGCGGACCGGGTTCACGGCCACAGTGCTGGCGGTCGCGGACCGGGGTGCACGCCCAGCAGGGTGAGCCGGGGGCGGCTTGGGCCGGGCCGCGCACGTGGAAGGGCGCGGACCGGGTCCATGCCGCGCGGCTGCCGCGGTGAGCGCCGGGTGCACGCCCGGAGCGTGCACCGCGCACAGTGTGCAGCCCGGCGCACGGTTCCGTGCGCCGGGTCTGCCCCTCCGGGGCTGCGGGGCGTGCACCGGGTGCACGCCCGGGGTCTGTGGACCGCGGCTGGAGGATCCGTACGCGATGAACAGTAACGCCCCCTTTTTCGTTTTCTTCTCCGTTTTAGCTCCCGTGCGACTCCAGCGACGACCTCGTGGGCATGATAACGGCGGCGGCGGCCTCCCGTTTGACAACGGCGACGGCGGCTTCCCGTTACCACAACCTACGACGCGTGCGACACCCGAACGACCCCCAACCAAAACCTCGACCCCACAGAAATTGCAATAAAGGGGAACGACGCTTTACCGTGATCCTGCGAGGAAAGGGGGGAGGGTGGATCGTCCCTCTCGTCTCCAACGGAAGGCTCCACGAGGGATGGGTTTCCCCCGTTCTGCCCTTCTCCTCGTCTCGTCGCCTCGGTTTCTCACGCCGCCTCTTGAAAAGGGAGGAAATATGGATTGGGGTTTCTTTCTTAAAAGCGCCGCCCTAAATCCTAGCCGTCAAGAGAGAAAACGAAGAGGGAAAAAAAAACCCTACGCCCCCCCCCCCGGTTTTAAGGAAACCCTAAAAACAATCGGCGGCTAAGATTGTCTCGAAAAGCGTGTCATCCACTCGCACGGGTCCCGGAGCGCCTAAAGGGGTCCGAACTTCAAAATTTTATTCTGGGAGAACCGGGAGTCGGAATCCGAAACCGATCGTGTCCCCGTTCTCCGTTTCGCGAGCCCTTCCGCCTAAAAATGTCCGCGAGTCCCGACGGACTCTCCAGAAAAACATCAAAAATTGTCCCACCGTCGGACAGTCATAAGAAAAGGGATAACGGGAAGGGTCAAGGAAAGGCCAGGTCTTACACCACTCACCAATAAAAACAAGTTTCGTCCCCGAAACTTAACTCCCGCCTGCGGCGAAGAGGTCCGGGTAGCACTCCCCCATCTTTGACTCTGGTTCCCAAGTTGCCTCACATTCTTCCTGGTTGCTTCACAGCACCTTCCCATAGGGGGATCGTCCGGTTGCGCAACCTTTTTGTCCTCTCGTGCTAAGATCCGCATCGAGGTTTGGCAGTAAAGCCAACCGGTATGTCACCGGGCCTACGTGCCCCGAAATCCCAAATGTCGGGTCGTCGACTCCAACCAACAATCCCAAATGCTCGAATTATAAGAAATACGCAACCCATTTACTTAAGGCGTTCTGTCACACCGCCACCGATCTTGACCTGACTCAACCCACCTGGACGTCTAAGGCGTACTGTTACAACGCCTCGGGTCTTGGCCCGACTCACCTCACCTGGACGTCCAAGGCATACTGTTACAACGCCTCGGGTCTATTGTCACAAGGCCGGAAGTTGGACCTATTTAACCCTTAACTAAATAGCCAACAAATAAGACAACTAAGTCTTCACCTCCTTATTGGGCAGGAAGGTATGAAGCATTACTTCTAAGGGTCCCTCTGGGGTCGTGGCCAAAATTACTCTCTGTAAGAGGTCTTCCTTGCTACTACCTCCCTCGTAGCCGAAACGTCTGCTTTCCCCCGCCGGTCGCTGATGTTTCGCTTTCACCCGTTGGCACACCCAATATTGCGCCACAATTTGTGCCGCGTCGCTCTTCCGATTTGGGCCACCTGAAGGTCTGCCACAGATCCTTGCACCTCTTTGTACCTTCGGGATGCACGGTATAGGAGGTATTATATACCTTTGCTAGACTTTCTTCCCTTATTTTTAGCTTACCGGGTACACAAATTCGTCCCCGGCACCTTATTACATCATCTGTGTCAGTCATACAAACTCCGTCTTGCTCCGAGGACATTCTGTCTCGCACCAGTTGTAGCTGGCCGTCGGTCAATTGTCCCTTCCGAATCCTGTCCAGTAGGGTGGGTCTGACCACCACGGTCATGAGTCGTGCGACCGTTCCCGCTGGTACTACCTTCAGTCTCAATTGCGAAAATTCTGCAATCAAACGGTCCTGCTGGGTGAAGGCGTTCGTCATTGATTCCACCGTTTGTCCTTTGTGGCTCACGGCATCAGCCACCACATTCGCTCTCCCGGGATGGTAGTGGATAGTTAGGTCGTAGTCCTTTAGTAACTCGAGCCACCGCCTCTGCCGCAAATTCAGCTTCCTCTGAGTGAAGAGGTACTTGAGGCTCTGATGATCGGAGTACACATTGCCATGTGTACCGTACGGATAGTGACTCCACAGTTTGAGGACGAACACGACCGCTGCAAGCTCCCGGTCGTGCATGGGGTAGTTTCTCTCGTACTCCTTGAGTTGCCTTGACGCGTAGGCTATGACCTCACCCCGTTGCATAAGCACGCCTCGCAATAAACCTCAAAGTCTTCACCAGGCTCCGGTAGAGTGAGCACCGGGCCTGCGTCAACCTGACTTTGAGTTCCTCAAAACTCTTCTGGCATTGATCAGCCCAGACAAACTTCTCCCCTTTTCGGGTCAGGCGAGCCAGGGGCATTACTATCTTGGAGGAGCCTTCCTCAAAATGTCTGTAATACCCTGCCAGACCCAGGAAGCTTCGAATTTCCATTATCGCTGTTGGTCGAGCCCAATTGATCCATGATTCAATCCTCCTTGGATCCACTGTAATTCCGGACACCGAAACGATATGCCCCAAAAAGTCCCCCTTGCGGACCATAACTCACACTTTATAAGTTTTGGCATATGGTTTCTGACCCCGGAGGGTCTAGGGGATTACTCGCCAGTGTTCCCCATACCCCTTGTCTGTGCGAGAGTAGATCGGAACGTCCACTAAAAGGCCATCACCGACTGGTCTAAGAAGGGCTTGAATATCCTATTCATCATGCCCATGAGCACCGCTGGTGCATTAACGAGTCTAAACGGTACAACTTTAAACTTATGTTGACTATTCCGAGCTCGCAGGTCTGTTTTCAGTATGTCATTACCCCGGACTCTAGGCTGGCGACAGCCGGACCGCAGATCATTCTTTGGGAACGCCGTTTCTCCTTGTAGTTGATCGCGTAGGTCATCTATCCGAGGTAGAGGAGTATTTGTCCTTCTCGTGTCGAGATCCATACGGTACTCGTGAACGCTACTCGACTGCCTTCTACCAAGCTCCTTGCCCGCAACAAAGAAAAGCGAGCAAAAGGCGTTCCTACAAGCTAAGTTTACAAGTTCTGGTAAGTCCGTTCCCGGAGACTCGCTTGGAACTTCAAGCAGTCAACTACCGCTTAAAGATTGCCGCGACTGTCGGCCCCAAGCGCTACACCGACAACCTTTAACGGAACCTCATTAGTTCTTAGAGACTAAGAACCCGCCTCACCCTCACTGGGCAGGAAGGGGTACAGCCGCCTGCCCCGAGGGGTAGCCAGAGGGTCCAACCGAACTTATTCCTACGATAGGGATTTCTTCTAATAACTAAGGTAGGGTGAAAACATGAAGCGAGGTGAAAGAGTGGGATGCTTAGGTGTTGCCACCAAAGTTCTAGCACGATGGTCTGAAACTCGAGTATTACCTGTTACATCATGCTCTATGAGTCCGTCCTATGGTGGGTCATCGTATAGACTCTCCCTCCTCCCGATTGCGGAGACGAGGGTGTAGATGTTGCTACGGATGATGTCCCCGTTTTTGAGGGGCAGTTGCAACGATAGTGCCCCGGTTTGCCACTTCGAAAACAATGGTCTTGCTTCTGGAGACATCCGGTCACTTGGTGTATTCCATCGCAAATGATGCAAGACTTGTCCACCGGCCATTGTCCTCTCGTCGGCGCATTCTTGGTTCCTTGTTGGAATCTCGAGTATTTAGGAGGCCGGCTCCTCTTGGTATGCTCTCTTCCGAAGCTTGGCCGAGTTCGTTTCTTATCCCTGTTGTGTTCTGAGCTCTCCCGTCGGGCTCGTGAAATCGTAAATCCGCGCTCCACCGCGGTGGCTCTATCGACCGCCTCCTGGAAGGCGTGCAAACCCGCCGTTTGCACCACCTTGAAGATGTCGCTCCATAAGCCATTCACAAATAGATGGGCCTTGTGAGATTCATCTCTTATAACAAGGGAACACATTTGATCAACCTCACAAATGCCCGTTGATATCCAATAACTGTCCGACTTCCTTGCTTGATGGGCTTCAGGTCATCTTCCATCTGCTGTTTGATGCTGTCGGAGAGAAATGCCCCAAACAGTTTTCCTCAGAACGTGGTCCAAGATGGAAGGGCGGTGCCCTCCGAGGGGTCCGGGCGCACCGTCTTCCACCACTTGCGGGCGTCTCCCTCAAGAAAAAGGACTGCCAAAGGGACCCATTCACCCTCCTCCATTGGCAAAGCTTCGAAGAGCCTTTCCATGGTATCTACCTATTTTCCCACGACCCAAGGGTCGGCCGTCTCTCCCTCAAGGGGTTCCCAATAACGGCTCCCAGCGTAGGTCCCAAAGTTGCTGGTGCGGCTGGTCCGGGCAGAGAAGCCTGGGCGACCTCCATTGGTGTTGTCGACTGTTGCGCCCACTGCCGCATTTGTTCCATAAGGGTTGCTAACTGCCCGGCCACCTCTTGTAGTTGTTGTCGGAGCAGCTGATACTCCGCCGCTATTGGCACCGTACTTTCTGCCCCTGCGTTCTCCGCTGATAACCCATTTTGGGCCATTATTCGCTATATACAAAGAAACCGAGTCAACCCTAGACCTAACGGGTCTAGCACCACGACCTACAGACGCACCGAAATTAAATCCCCCTTTTTCCCTCGCACACTCACGATTTACTGGTCTACCCCAAGTTCACTTTATTAATCAGTAGTTAGTGTATTGCGCCCCGTGGATGTTGGGCCCCGACTGTTGTGGTTAAAGTTTACCGCTCTGATACCATCTTAATCTGTCACGCCCCGGGGGTTCGAATCGCGCGGAAGAGGAGCCACCGATGCCCCTAATTCAGCCATATATATTTTTTTTCTATAAACCAATGCTCCCCGGTGCGTGTCAGACCCGCCGCATACACAAATTCACTCTGCAAACGGGCAGAGTCTCCTTTGTATATGCACGGCGTCTCAATTACAAAGTGTCTCACAAGGTGTAGCACATACAATCTCTAACCACATCAGTTGGGGTCTCGTACACATACAACCAAACAACTCACATGACATTCTAATATTCACTTAGAACATAGTGGCCGATGTTTTGAAAGGATAAATAATCACAAGGTTTTGGAAGCGGCATCCACACGATGCCATCGTTTTAGGAAAGACCGTTTGAAAGCCACATAAATCCACAGGGTTTAAAAACGGCACCCACTCGATGCCGAACTTTGTGAAAACAGTTCGCAAACACATAAATTCCACAAGGTTTGTAAAATCCGGTGCCCACACGACACCCACATTTTAAAAGTAGTTTTCGCAAACGGTTTTCTTTGCTTTTCATTGTTTAAAATGGCCAAGTAAGAAAGAATGTAACAATCATTCGTTTATTCGATAAAGGGAAAAGGCAACATCCACTTCGACCCCACGGGAGTGTCGCAATCCACAACTAGCTAGCATGAGTAATAAAAGAAAAGGGAAAGAAGAGTCACTGTATCTGAAGTCACTAGAAGTCAGAACAGCACCCTCGCGGCCTCACCGGTGCCCTAGCGCTCGCCCCTGGACGGACTGGGTGAACCTGTCACGGAGTGGGGAGTCAGTGACCAGAAACAGTAATAAAAGTAATAAGGGCTAAAGTAAGGCAAACCACGATAAAAACCAGAGCAATCAACAATGAAGCACCCAGTGCAAACCATACAATGCAGAACCTTGTGCAAACAAAATAATGCAGAACCTCGTGCAAATAATACAATGCAGAACCTTGTGCAAACAAAACCGGGCACCTCCCCCGGCAACCACACCGAGCACCTGCCTCGGAACCCCTGCCGAGCACCTGCCTCGGCCGCCGAGCACCCACCTCGGCATCACCGCTCACACCCCCCACCCACGGGGGCCCCCATTCCTAACGTCACCATCACGTGGGGTACACGGGTCAACGTACCACTTTTCCGGAAAAGCACACCCTTGCGGTGGCCAAACCGCCGGTGTGCGTGTAGCAAAACAAGAGCCTAGACCGAGCACCAACCTCGGTTAACCATTCCGAGCACCTACCTCGATAAACCAGACCGAGCACCTGCCTCGGCCATCTCCCCGATCATGGTGTGTCGTCGAGCATAGCGACCCTCAGTCGCCATAAACGTGGTGATAATAAAAACGTAAGTATAAATGGGGTTAGTATCCTTTTAATGTGTCAAACCTTTGCTCTTACCACTTGTCCTCGTTTCCCGACTCAATAACTGTCGGGGAAGGAACCCACCTTTCGACGTCCGACTGGTCACGCTGTTCGTCGTCCTCATCGCTCGCATGCTCCGAACAATCCAACTGTTGTTCGGAGGGGCAATCTGCCCATCTAGTCTCCCACCACGACGTTCATTAAACCCGGAGGTCCACATCACCCCTTACAAGATATAAATGACAATAACGAAAACATGCACAAAGATATTCCAAGGGGTACCCACCTAGAACGCGAAGAAAAGGGTGTGCGGGGAGTTCCAGTCAGAAATCCTCCGACCTTGCGCCCGAAAACTAAAGTAGGAAAGGTAATGTTAAAAACATCGTCGTGGTCAAAAACACTCAAAAATGGGGCGAAACGGGCCAAAAACGGGCCAAAACGGAGCTCCCGGGCTTCCGGGCTGACGGATGGTGCACGGATCCAGGCGTGGACCGGGTCCACGGCAGCAGACGACTGCGGCGCAGACCGGGTGCACCGCTCGGTGAGCCGTCGGAGCACGCTGGCGTCGCGGACCGGGTTCATGGCCACAGTGCTGGCGGTCGCGGACCGGGTGCACGCCCAGCAGGGTGAGCCGGGGCGGCTTGGGCCGGGCCGCGCACGTGGAAGGGCGCGGACCGGGTCCATGCCGCGCGGCTGCCGCGGTGAGCGCCGGGTGCACGCCCGGAGCGTGCACCGCGCATAGTGTGCAGCCCGGCGCACGGTTCCGTGCGCCGGGTCTGCCCCTCCGGGGCTGCGGGGCGTGCACCGGGTGCACGCCCGGGGTCTGTGGACCGCGGCTGGAGGATCCGTACGCGATGAACAGTAACGCCCCCTTTTCGTTTTCTTCTCCGTTTTCGCTCCCGTGCGACTCCGGCGACGACCTCGTGGGCATGATAACGGCGGCGGCGGCCTCCAGTTTGACAACGGCGACGACGGCTTCCCGTTACCACAACCCACGATGCGTCCGACACCCGAACGACCCCCAACCAAAACCTCGACCCCACAGAAATTGCAATAAAGGGGAACGACGCTTACCGTGATCCTGCGAGGAAAGGGGGGAGGGTGGATCGTCCCTCTCGTCTCCAACGGAAGGCTCCACGAGGGATGGGTTTCCCCCGTTCTTCCCTTCTCCTCGTCTCGTCGCCTCGGTTTCTCACGCCGCCTCTTGAAAAGGGAGGAAATATGGATTGGGGTTTCTTTCTTAAAAGCGCCGCCCTAAATCCTAGCCGTCAATAGAGAAAACCAAGAGGGAAAAAAAAACCCTACGCCCCCCCCCCCCGGTTTTAAGGAAACCCTAAAAACAATCGGCGGCTAAGATTGTCTCGAAAAGCGTGTCATCCACTCGCACGGGTCCCGGAGCGCCTAAAGGGGTCCGAACTTCAAAATTTTATTCTGGGAGAACCGGGAGTCGGAATCCGAAACCGATCGCGTCCCCGTTCTCCGTTTCGTGAGCCCTTCCGCCTAAAAATGTCCGCGAGTCCCGGCGGACTCTCCGGAAAAACACCAAAAATTGTCCCACCGTCGGACAGTCATAAGAAAAGGGATAACGGGAAGGGTGAAGGAAAGGCCAGGTCTTACATACTGAGTGTCGCGGTGCTTATTACACGCCGGTTTCGGCTATTATGCCCTTAGATGCTTACATGCACACCGGCGGTTTGGCCACCGATTGGGTGTACTCTTTCGGAATTGTGGTATGTTGACCTGTGTACCCCACGAAAGTAAAGGTGCCAAGTGGGGACCCCTCACGGTTGCTATAGGTGCAGCACTAGTGCCGTGGAGGGGTTAAATGCAATACGCGAGCAAGGTGATCGTTCACGAGGGGGTCTTTAGACCTTCCGACAGGTGTTTGTAATTAAAACAGGGAATATTATGACTCATGAGGGGAAAAGCGAAAGGTTCCGGTGTATCGGTTTGTCTTACCCGTACTTTTATTGTTTCATTCATCTACTTTATTTGTCACTGACTTTCCCACACCGTGACAGGTCCGACTAGGTGTAGTAGCCGGGACGATGGTGAGGCAGCGTTTAGAGGACATTAGCCAACTGAGGCTTTATTTCGTCGTTCTTGCTTTTGGGTTATCTCATCTCCTTTTCTATTAGTCTTAAGTTTTCAATTGCTTGGATGTGGAATGTTACGGATGTTGGATTGAGAGTTAATCTAGTAATGTGGACTTCGCTATACTTTTATTTGACTTGTATGCGGCATGTTTTATACCAAACAAAAGGGTTTCGAAAATACTTTCCAAAACCAAGTGTCGTGTGTGCACTACTTTGTAAACCTCTAGATTTATCCTTTCAAAAGATGTAGCCGCCCTAAGGTGACTTACGTAAATACTTTGGAAAAACTGGGTATCGTGTGGACACCGTTTGTAAACCCGTAGTTTTATCTCTTGATGTCGTGAATGAAAGCTTTGATTACAAATAATGGTATTACTCTCTCTCTTGTTGTATTCACTGTGACTGTGTGGTTAAAGAAGATGTTGTGAATGTGACGCCGTGCATATGCAAAGGAAACTCTGTCCGTTTTCAGAGTGAGTTTGCATATGTGGCGGGTCTGACGCACACCGGTAGGCTTCGTATTCAAAAAAAATATATACGCTTTTCCGCTTATTCTTAGACCTCCGGGGCGTGACAATCCTTATCCAAGGAACTACAGCACCACGCTCTATACACAATGCCTACTCCATCGAGGCATCCAAAATCTGTAACGGAGGGACCGAATAAACTGAAAGGCATTCTGCCGCAACTCACTCCCAGATACACAAATCTCATGCGCCTCGTCCCTCTAACATGGAGCGCGTAGTTCAATAACTGCGTAAACTCTTAGACACAGGGAGGCTCTCAAATAGTCTCTCTATCACTACCAACCACGACTCTGCCTCCAAGGGCTCCAAGCTCGATCCTACGAATCGGGGTGGTTCATCTGCCAAAACTGGCTCAATAGACCGATCATGACCCACAGCTCATCCGCTGTCAGCTATCCACCCTACCTCGGTGCCTGGGCACTAAACATTGGCACGGAGGGGGCTACTCGCTCCATCGGCGCCACAGAAATCACTGCCACTAAGGATATTGCAACCGGGTGGCCTTAGGAGGAAAACACTGTCGGGCTGCCCGCTGTTCCGACAACTGTGTCACCTAAACCAGCTGCTCACTCTGCCGCTGATATGCCACTGACAATCCTGTCATCTGGGTCCGGAGCTCTCTGACCTCGATCTGGGTATCCGGCCCAATTCTAACCGCTCAGGCTCCACTGCTGCAACAGGATGCACACGGGTCAAAACCCAACGTCGGGGAGACACCGCTCACCACGACAAAACCGCAAATCAGCACATAACGAACACTTGACCCAATCCAGCGAAAGTCTAAAGCATGTCACCCATTCCACAGCATTATGTTGTCTACAGCCAACATAATCACTTAGGAGAATAAACATGCCGATTACTCATCCCATCCCTTGGAAGAGGTATAAAACTCAATCAGGACTCTCGCTACAAGTCACGACTCTCACGAAGTCATCCAAAAGTCAAACCATAAGCGTAGGATTTCTAAATCCACCATGACCTACAACCTAGGCTCTGATACCACCCTAATCTGTCACTCCCCGGGGTCGAAACTGCGACCCGGGCTCGCCAACAGATCCGCCACCTATGCAAAACCCCGCATAGGCGAAGCATCCTACCTGCAAGAAAAGGGACTACAGCTAAACAGATATCAGAGCTATAAAATAAAAGTGCTGTAAAGCTAAAACCAACCATCTGTACAACTGGAATAATGATACAATATCCATCTCCTATAAATGATAATCATGCAATATCCTCAAATACAATAACCCAGAAACTCAACAGGGAGGTAACCTGAAAATAATACATCAGTGTACAGGCTCTTAGTACAAGTCAGATCCTCACAATACAATGATCTCTCAAAAGCGGGAAAGTAAATAATCTACTGACTGTACTCAGGATCTCCAATGTAGGGGGACCGCTACTCTCCACAGACGGGTAGGGATCTAGCTCGCAACTCCCTCGCCTCGAACAACAACCGCAGAATCAGCAACACCTGCTAAGACTCTGCAAAACAAAGGAGAGAAAAGAAAGAGGAGGGGGAAAACCCCCAATGGGTGTGAGAACTACACCAAAAGGGAGTTCTCAGTGGGTACCACCGCCAGGCCCGACGATCTGCCCACTGAGTCTACTAGAGGCATAAAATAACCATGCAGTAAAAACTGAACAAGAAAACTGGAGATACTCAACAGCTACCATGCCTCAATCTAAATGCTCAAAAGGGGAAAACCAAAGAAAGGTATGCAACCACTCGCACATGAAGTGCACAATCGACCCAATCGAGCTGACTGCCACATCTGGTCTAGTCAAGCCTGCGCCCACCTACAACCACCTCCCACTGCCGGGCAGGAATTACGTAGGGTGTCCGTACGGACTAACTCGCTATCGAATAGTGGCACATGCAGGCTATAGTCAAAATCCACGCTCTCTCTCAGAACGGATAGACTCAAGATCCTCAACATCTCGGACAATGGTCGAAGTACTCTCAACGACACGGAATCACTGTCAACCCAAACGGCTCCCAACAACACTAGCACTGGTCTAATCACAGCTACTAGACTCCACTAGGCCCCCAGGCACGAGTGCAACAATAAAAGTACCTGCCTGAATAAACCCAATCAAATGAACCGGTATAAAACCCGGTACTGCCTGCTCTGTCATCAATCTCACGAACTCAGTATCTCAAGAACTCAGTAGCGGAATCTGCACACATGGCTCGAATCCGCGGGATCGGCACACATGGCTCGTATCCCAAAATAAGTATCAGACCGACACACATGGCTCGGTCATAGGCCTACCTCCGGAGTGGCACTCGAGAGGAGCGACCCACACGAGTAAAGTATCACTGTAACAAGTATCACTGTAACAAGTATCACGATATAGCAGGGCTGGATCACGACTCTAATCAAAGTGGGAAACTCCATCCACTAAAGGAAAACTCGACACCCAAACTGATACAAGGGTAAACAATAAGTGGGAAACTCCATCCACTAAAGGGAAACCCGACACCCAAACTGATACAAGGGTAAACAATAAGTGGGAAACTCCATCCACTAAAGGGAAACCCGATACCCAATATGATGCACAAGGACATATCCGGTCAACCGCCCAATATCCACAGTCGCCGCAACACACACAACCCACAATCAAGTCCAACCTGCCCCAAACTCGAAGTCTCGATTACACTATCCCAAACCCCTGCTCAACTCGAGCAACAATAATCTAGAATCTAGAAAGAAAGGAGAAAGAACAAACATGGTTTCTCCTAAGTCAGATTCCAACATGATAGTGTAGCAGTAAATGATGGTCTATCTAGATGTCCATACAAGCATGCATTTGTCCTCAATAAAAATGAAAGGGAGTAAATCACATAATAGCTCCACAAGGGTATAACCAACATGCCAAAATTACTAATGAACTACACCTGTCCAAAATCCATGATCTATAATAACTCCTCGGAGTAATATCCGCACATAGATACATAATCCTGCCCCATCGAGTAATCATATCATAAAAGACTATGTGCAACATGGCATGCTAAGCAAACACTACTAAAGTATGTCAATCTACATGATCTAGGCCATTCCTCAAGCTTCCATCTCGATGCTAGATATTGTACAAGTAAACAGGCATGCTAACCATCCCATAGGGTAAATTCCTTTAGGTAAGCTTTTACTATTAATTATCATGGATATCCAAATCATGCAAGTTCTCAATAATATTTAACATGAATATTAATCTTGCAATTCCCTTATACAATCATCCTTCCTAGCTTACCTCACAATAACATACAATGTACCCTAAACATGCATGCATTCTAACATAAAGAATTAGAGAACCGTCCACCGGTTCTGGAGATGAAGCAACCCACCTGAAACGCTTTCCGCAGGCAAAGCTGAAGTCGGTGAAGTGCGAAGTCACACGCTATCCAAAATCCGCCGAAACTGCACCCTCGGTACTCAGTCGCACAAGCCTTTGCTCCAACCAACATTGCAACCACAATACAGCAATCAAATACCCCACAACTCCCAAACAGCGCATGCTGTTTTTACAAACCAGCAGAGAAGAGGGGGAATGTCATGCCCCGGAGGTTCTAAAAGAGCGGAAAAACGTATCCATTTTTTTTCTTAACTGAACCTCGCCTCCGGTGCGCACCAGACCCGCCACATATACAAATTCGCTCCCTAAACGGGCGGAGCTTCCTTTGTATATGCACGGCGTTCCAAGCACGACAATTACTTTAACCATGCAATCCATGACTGACAACGAGGAGAGACTAGATTTAATCAAACAGTTACAACTATTACATTCAAACTGGCATAAACCCATAGGTTTGGAAGTCGGTGTCCACTCGACACCCAGTTTTACAAAACGTTTTCGCAGATTCTTTTTGGCGGCCATTATGCTTGAAAGGATAAATCCACGGGTTTTGAAATCAGTGCCCACACGACACTTGGTTTGAAAATGCATTTGAAACCATGTTTGTACTTGAAAACAAACCGCAATCACACCTCTTAACATTCACAGATGAGAGAAGAAAATCCTACTCGAAGTCCTCATTCTAACATCCGCAAGAAACCATACTCAAGTAATCACAGCGAGACTATCCAAACACAATATAAGATAACCATAAACTGTAAAGTTTAATAGCCTCAAGGGCTATGGTCCTCTAACCGTTGCCTCACCGTCGTCCCGGTTCCCACCCCTGCTCGGACCTGTCACAGCGTGGGTAGTCAGTGACTGATAAAGTAGATATAAACAGTAAATGCAATAATTGAAAAGACAAACCGATACACCGGGGCATTTACTTCCCCCTCATGTACCGCTAAATTCCTGTCACAAAACAAGCTGGGCACCAACCCCAGAATACCAAACCAAGCTGGGCTCCAACCCCAGAATACCGAAACAAGCTGGGCTCCAACCCCAGAATACCGAAACAAGCTGGGCTCCAACCCCAGAATACCGTACTCATCCTCTTGGTGCCTCTAACCCCTCCACTGCCCAAGTAGCAATCGCCTCTCCTTGAGGAGTCCCCACTAACCTCTCCTTGTGGGGTACACAGGTAAAACAACTTACCATCTTTCCGGAAATATACACCCTGTGCGGTGGCCAAACCGCCGGTGTGCGTGTAAGCAATATGAGTGTAAAACAATGTTGCGACCTCAGCTGCTTTAGTCAGATTAATAAAACAATCATGCGACCGCAGCCGCCTCAATGAGAATAGAATATGGGATTTACATGCAATGGGGTTAGTCACTTTTACCAAAAATATCTACTTTACCAAACGAAATACTCGGGAACGACCCTGCACCGAAATTATTCAAAAGTACCCACCTGAACGAAGATCAATGACCGCGCCCATGTCCCTCCTAGGCAATCAGAACTTCACGCGGCCTAATAAAATAACCAAAAACACCTTTTAACACTTTTACCCTAAACAGGCAAAAGAGTGGTCCCGATCACTGTAACAATAGACCGACGAAAACCAAAATCACTGTACCAAGCGGACCGTGTCGTCCAACCAAAAACTGTCCCGAAAGAACTACATCATTGTTAAAAATATCGTCATGGTAAAAAACACTCAAAAACGATGTGAAACGTGCCGAAAACGGAGCTACCGGACTCTCCCGTTGGGGGCTGGTGCACGGAGCCGGGCGTGGACCGGGTCTGGGGCCAAGGGTGGCGGCAGTCGCAGACCAGGCGCGCACTGTGCGGTAGACCGCAGCGCTTTGGGCCGGGCCACGCACGAGCAAGAGCGCGCGCCGGGTTCACCAGTTCCCGGTCGCGGCGGCAGCACCGGGTGCACGCCCAGGCGTGGACCGCACTTGCGGGCTGGGCTGGCGCACGCGCCCGTGCGCCTGGTCTGCACCCCCAGGCCGCAGAGCCGTGCGCCGGGTACACGCCCCTAGTGTGGACCGCGCCTGCTGGGCTGGCGCACGCGCCCGTGCGCCGGGTCTGCGCCCCCAGGCAGTAGAGCCGTGCGCCGGGTGCACGACCCGCTGGTGGACCGCGAGGCTGGGGAGGCCGCACGGGGTGAACAGTAACACCCCATTTCGCATTTTCTTCTCCATTTTCGCCCTCGCGTGGCTCCGGCGACGACCCCGCGAACATGATAACGACGGCGGCGGCCTCCCGTTTAACAACGGCGGCAGCGGCGGCCTCCCGTTAACTCCCCCATGCTCCAACGAACACCAAAATAACCCAAACAAAAACTCCGAATTGCTCCAACGATAAAACCATTGATCGGAGACCCAACGAAAACATCGATCGGTAACCCGATCAAACCTCCGATCAAGACCGATTAAAAACCATCGATTAAACTCGGTCGAAACACGAACAAATCACCGATCAAAATCAATCAAAAACCTATGATCAATTTACCGATTAAACTGATCTCTAGAGAATACGGAAAAACCCGCGATTAAACCGGCGAATGAGAGAAATAACGATTCCTAACCTTACTCCGATGGAGGAAGCAACGCGATCCCGATCTCCATTCTTTGCGGTGGTGAGAATCCGGATCCACCCTCCGATGGCGGTGATGTCTCGTTCTTCGGTCTCCGACACGTCGATCAGGGCGATCGGGTTCCTCCGCTTCTTCCTTCTCTATTTCTTGTTCCTCCGGTTAGGGTTTCCTTTTCTTTTCTCTTTTCTCCTTTCTCTCTTTTCGAACTAGGGTTTCGTTTGGTTTTCGGCACGCACAAAAAGGAAGGGTTTTAGGAGGCGTTCTTTTTAAAACTAGGGTTTTCCTTTCGGTACGGGGAATAAATCTTATTATTAATTTATTTCTTTTATTTTCCCTTTTCATAAGTACGTACCGTCAAATCCACATCGGGTATTTCAAATCTCTAATTAATTATTTAATTAATCCCTGAAGATAATTCCTTAGGGATATTTTCTTAAAGATAAATCCTTAACGATAATCCCTTGGAGATAATTCCTTAAAGATAATTCCTTAAGGATAATCCCTTGGAGATAATTCCTTGAAGATAATTCCTTAAGGATAATTCCTTATCTCCTCAAAAAATGTGCATGATCACTTGCACGGATTTCGATGCACCTCCCGGTGACAGCGATCCTAACAACCCCTTTCTGGGGGTTCCGTAAATCGGAATCCGGATCCGATCGCACCGCCGTTCTCCGTTTTTCGAGCTCTATCGCAGAAAAATATCCGCACCTCAAGATTATCCACTTAAGTAAACCCGTTACTTCAATTCCTCCAAACATAATCTTTATTAGCAGGAGGGTAATACGTTACAAAAATCTATGATATTACAGGGAATTTCACCTGCGTACAGTCCTCCAAAAATCCCAGAAAAATCACGGTTGCGATCCTCGCGACGAGTAGATCCAAAACGAGTATTTATACACCCCGTTCTGACACCTGTAGGCCAAGATAAAAATATAACAACGCGGGTATGTCAAAGTATCCACCAACAAAATCCTGTAGGAAATCAGTCCGCAAGAAGCATAAATATCACCTTCGAAGAATCCTCCAAAAATTTCGATAAAAATACGGGTGCGTTCCACTCGAAGCGTAGATATCAATCGAGTCCTTAAATGCCTCATTCCGATGCCCGTAGACCAAGAAAATCCAACAATACTCCACCGCTGTCCCAAAACTCATAGCAGTACAAGGGGTCAAAGTTTGCCTCGGCAACCATGCCAAAAACTCAAAATGAGACAAAGTGATCAATACGGAAATCGAAGCCGTACCTCTTGTGAACGCGCTGCCACAAAAATCAGCTCAAAAGTCTATCGGGGTGGCTCAGGGGGTCTCGTGCACTGAAATTCGACGGTAGAAGCCAAAATGGAAGAAGCGTCGCAGTGCGCCGCGTCGCAGAAAACGTCGATGCCGCGGCCTTCAAAAATTCCGGGAATCCATCAAGAGATGCACCATAAGATGATGAACAAGTTTGCCTAAAGCCTCATAGTGAGAGGAGCTCGGGAGGAAAACCAAAACGCGGTGCAAAGGGGCCTTTTTATAGCCAAACTGAACAAATCCATAAATTCCCCCAAAGTCCCCACTTTCGGGTGCCCGAACCAATTCGGGCTGCTACAGTGCCACACAGTGCGCCCGCTTCGCTGCACCCGAATCCGCCAGGATACGCCACGTCACCCCCGAACAGGCGACAGCCAAGACCGCCAACCGCCATGCGCCGCGTGGCCCGCGTGGAGGCTCATGCGTGGCGCGCCCACGCGCGGGAACCGCATGTCAACGCGTCGGCCGCCGCGCCCACGTACGCGCCAGCGCCGCCTGCGGCCCCGTGCCGCGTACGCATCCCGAGGCACCTGCCTCCCTGCTCCGTGGACCGTGCCCGTGCACCAGCCAACCCAAGTCTGCCACGTGTCCTCACCGAACCAATTGGAAAATGCCACGTGGCACACGCCACCACTGCCCGCGCCCACGCGCCTGCCCGCGCCTGCTCCGCCGCCTGCCCGCGCCCGCGCCGCCGCACTCCGCCGCTGCACGCCGCCGCACTCCGCCGCTGCACGCCGCCGCCGACGCTGCCCCCGGTCGCTGGAACAGTACTCCACGCCTCGAAATCCGTGCACGGGCATTCGGGCTCCGGAACAGTACTCCAATTTTATCGTTTTCGCGCGCTGAGTCCAAATCCGATGTCCGTTTCGCCCAATTCCACTTCTACAATTTGTCGAAGGCCTCCAAATAAGTGTTCTTAACCCAAATTTCGCACCGAGTCCATTTCTTGAGTCCGATACGCGCAGAAACACCTCCAACACATGCAAAGAGCCTCCAAAAGTTGCTGATCACACTGCAAGTGCTTTGCGGAGATCCGGTTCATCACACAGCGAGTGTGAGAACTACACCAACACGTAGTTCTCAGTGGGTACCGCCACCTAGCCCGACGGTCTGCCCACTAAGTCTACTAGAGGCATAAGATAACAATGCAGTAAAAACTGAATAAGAATGACTGGAGATACTCTACAACTACCATGTCTCTATCTAAATGCTCAATGGGTGATACAGATGAAAAGATATGCAACCACTCGAACACGAGGTGCTCAATCGACCCAATCGAACTGACTGCCACATAGGGTCCAGTCAAGCCTGCGCCCACCTACTGCCATTACATCCACGGAGGACTGGACTTACGTAGGGCGTCTGTGACTGGTTAAAAAAGGCCCAACCAGAGGGACTGCATCAACAAGTCGCGATAGCACAGTAACAGGTCTAGCTCCGGAGCGTCACTCGAGGGGCGCGACCCCACCGAGGGAAGTATCCGCGATATCTGTCGAGCTCAAAGTGGCTCATGCAGGCTATAATCAAAATCCATGCTCACTCTCAGAACGGAAGAACTCAAGATCCTCAAACATCTCACACAACGGTCGGAGTACTCTCAACGACTCAAACAAACAAAGCTCTCATGAATCTCGAGACACTAGCGAACTCAACCAACTCGTGGCACTAAACTCACTGGCTGGAGATACTCCACAGCCGGGACCACCGTCGACCCAAACGACTCCCAAAACGAAACACCCAACTCACCACGCTAAACACACAGGCTGGAGATACTCCACAACCGGGATCGACCCACAACTCAGGGCTAACAAAACTGGTCGGACGACACTCAACGACCCGGGACCACCGTCAACCCAAACGGTTCCGAACAACACTGACCGGAAGATGCTCGACGGCCTGGGACCACCGTCTACCCAAACGGCTCCCAACAACACTAACACTGGTCTAAACTCAGCTACCAGACTCCACTCAGCCCCCAGGCACGAGTGCAAACTACGTCCCACAATAACCTGACCACTCGGCCCACTACCCGGACAAGGAAAATCTATGTCCAGGAAAAGATGCAAGGTGTGGGATGTCTAAAGCATAAAAGAACCTAGCCCAAGTGAAGGTTCTCTACTAGTCCGGTTTCAAACATGCAACATATGACGGGGTGCTAGGTCAAGTTCCAATAATAGCATTTAATCATGCGTTATAATCAATATAAACCTCTAACCATGATAAGCATGAAACTAAACCAACAACATGGACAAATCATAACATGCTTGCTTCCAATCAAAGGTAGTATAGTCTAGTCTGTTGGGTTATGTATAATTGGATCTAAATAGGAGAAAAAACACCTAGAGGGGGGTGAATAGGTGTAAACAATAAACACTCAAAAATATTTGCGATATAAAACCCAATGCGGAAAAATAAATAACACGCAGAGATTTTTACGTGGAAAACTCTAAACCGGAGTAAAAAACCACGGGACCGATAACACGGTGAAATCCACTAGAATTATAATACATACAAAGGTGATATACCGTACTCACAGACGACTCAACCTTTTTCCATACGCTCCTAGTTGATCTTCTCCGCTCGCTCCGCCACGCTTCTCGAATCCACGATCTGCGTCCAACGCCGAATCCACGATGTCCAACGTCGACTCCACGACGTCCGACCGAATCCACGGTCTTCACCCAGTAGCACGCTTCGAATCCACGAACGTACCTCGCTCCGAATCCAAGAGAGCGGTAGCACCTTGAATCCACAAGGCCACGCGAGTCCACGCGCCGATTTTGGGGAAATCATTGTTTTTGGGTGGTGATGATCCGCCGAATACTTAGATTAGAAATAGATCGGAAATACCATCTAAGTATTCATTAATTTGATTCTGCTCAAAATCTGAGTTTGGAAAACCTAGAATCAAATTAATAAAATAGATGAAGAAACATCGAATTAAATCTAGTATTTCCTTTCTTCTCTATTTGTGGATTTTTCTATTTCGGTCGTATTTTTCCCTTTTTCGTGGTTACCCTAAAAGATGAATTAAAGGGTCTATATATAGGTTAGAAACCATTGGAAGAGGATAAAAATCAAAAACTAACCTTTTTTGGAATTTTTCAGGACGGCGATCCGGATCGGATTTCGGCGATCCGGATTGCAGTAGCGAGACAGACAGTTTCCAGAAAAATAAAGGTTCGGGATCCGGATCGAAGTGCCTGATCCGGATCGTTTATACAATTCACCAAACACCAACGTTCGGGATCCGGATTGAAATGCCTGATCCGGATCGTTCATAAATTATGGTAAAACCAGTGTTCGGGATCCGGATCAAAGGAGGCTACGATCCGGATTGAATTTGCGTATGAACTAACACCCTTCGGGATTCGGATTGGAATGTCTGATCCGGATCCTGAACATGTCCCATGTCCAGTTTTTGATTTTTATGCAATTAAAAATTCATCCAAGTGTTTCTACACTATAAGAAGTATTCGGATCACCAAAGATAATTAGTTAAACATACCTGATCCTTTTGAATTCTTCTTTCTTGAGATTGAGTTATATGATCCAACCTTCTTTATCTTCAATCTTCAAGACTTAACCGAAATCACGAAATACGCCAACTCAAATTCCGTAACAATCTCCCCCTTTGGCGGTTTCGTGACAAAACACAAATCCACTCAAGAAAATTCAAAAAGATATTTTTGTTGATATCACCATACAACAAATATTTACAATGAGATCCAAATAAAGATAGATACATGAGTTAAACTCCTAAAACAGACTCTAGACTTAGACATCTGTACTCTCTGCAAAAGAAATCATTCTTGACAAAAGAAATCGTTAGATACCTCAAGAATTTTATGTCATTCAAAAACCACACACAGAGATGAAGTTTATACTCAATTATACTTACCATGACATTTATATATTCAGATATGTAATTTGATCATAGTTAAAAACCAACATATCTTCTATGCAATCAAAATCCAAATGTCACAAACTTGTTAGTGAACATCAACTTGTTAGTTATATTACATGCCCAAAAAGTTAATCGAAGAGTTAGTCGAGGCATGTATGCAATCTCAAATGAAAACCGAAAACCAAAAGTTGAAGTTCTACTTACCTTCATGGTTCACAACTGGACAATCGAAGTTTCATTGTTCAATTGTTCTAATATTCTCTCCCCCTTTTTGTCACAAACTTTAGCCAAAATTACCAAAATGGAGAGAAAAGTTAACAAGTTCAAGAACCAAAACTGTGAGAATTAAAACTAAAAACTAAAACTTAAAACCTGCACAGAAAAAGATAAAAAAAAATCAATCATCAGATTCAGAGTCTTCAGAGCTCGTGCAGCCCATCTTAGAGAACATCTTTTTCACCAGCTTGTTCATTGAATTGACCTTCTTAGTTATGGTAATATGAGCTGCCGTGATGAGCTCAAGCTCATTGGAAATTCTCTTCTGTTCCTTCGAAATCTGTTCCTGCTCAAACGATAATCGTTGTTGTTCTTTGTAGATGGATGAGACTGATGCTTCATCTGCTGGTGCGGGTGCTGGTTGTGATGGTGATGCGGAGGTGCCGGTACTGGGTTTCGTTACGCATGGAGGAACTGGAGTGACATGAGGCAACTTATGAAGGGACTTGACAATGGTGGACTCATCGATCATGCCCAAGCAGTGATGATAAGTTGTTGAACTAATATCAACCTGATATTTCTTTAAAATCCTCATTATAATCAAGGGAAATGGGATTCTTTCAGTGGGATGAGGATGCTCAACATATCTCGTCATTCTATTCCAAATAATGTATGGAATGTTGATATTTAATCCCATTGCCTCTGACGGATGTCCTAAGAGATACAAAAACAGCATTCGATCCCATCTCAAGACTTTCGTCTGCATATTTGGAAGGATATTGTAACATGTGATGAAGTTTAGGAACCGGTACTCAAGACGAAGTTCTTTGGATTTGATAGATTTCTCCGTTGATTGAGTTCCCTCCAAACATATTCCCTTTATAACCATTTGCCACATCGTGTTTGTCAAACTCTTTCCCTTCAAGTAATTAACTCCTGTCTTGCTGGCTTGCATTCCCAAAACCTCGCCAATCAATTGTGGAGTAATTTTAAACCTTGTGCCTTGGATATTCGTGTAAAATTCCATCGGACTGTTTTCATTTTCTCGAAGGTGCCGTGCATTTGTATAGAAGGTCCTCACGTGATGCAGACAGTATCCAAGCATTTCTGGGAATCGGCATACTTGAATAAGGTTTGCTTGTTCAATCAGAACACCAAACTCAGGGGAGTGGTCTCGTAGAGCCTCAATATTAACATGCCTCTCGCCAATGCATTCATGATTCTCAAATGCCCTTAGGCGATCCGCATTAACGAACACTTGTTCCTCACGAGGTGGAGAATCCGGAACTATTGGTTCGTTAATCTCGAAACCTCGTGCTCGTCCAAATCGTCGAGCCAGTCTTTTTCTTTTCATTGAGATAGAGGATGTCATTGGCGGTTTACCTTTTGACGTGTCGAAAGTCTTTTGCTTAGGTTGAACAGGCATTGATTCATCATCCGACAATTTGTCCCAATCAACTTCTTGATTATCTGCTTCAGCCTCTGAATCGCTGACAAGAAGAAACTCACATTTCCGTTGAGTTTTCTTAGCTCTTTTCAGTTTGTTTGTTGCTCGAGTGTGTACCATTGCAACTAGCAGGAAGATGATCCATGAAAACGTCATTGTTGCTATTTCTTGTGAAAGAAAATCCTGTGAGCAACAACTCAAGAACACGAAAAAATTATTAATTTTCAAAAATTTGAAAAATTGTACCCAAATAATCATTATCGTGTAGAGAGACTAAGAATCAAATTAGTTTTGCAAAAGGAATTTTAAAAATAGATCAATCGCATGATTTTGGAAAATTCCCATTATATGCCCTAAAACCGAAAATTTTGAAATCGAAAGCCAAAAATCCGTTTATCATGAGAATACCTAGCATATAATCAAAACTAATATACCCAGAGTTCTTATTTCAAAAGAAATTTGATCAAAAACCATCCACAAACGAAAAAGATACAGGAATTTCATCACGTTTTGAGGAAGAATATGAAAAACTATGAAAAAATGAGATTTTGATCAATAAAACTTACTTAGAATCGAAGAACTTGAGTTTGAAAGCTTCCAAGATGGATGAATTCTAGAGAGAGAAGCTCTGGAGACTTTGGAACAAAAGATTGAGGTAAAAAGAAATTAAAACCCTTTTGTTCTATATAAAACTCTAGCCGCGATCCGGATCAGTTCGTGATTCCGATCCGGATCGGCTATCCGCAGAGAATACCTGCGTTCGGGATCCGGATCGGCTTGACCAATCCGGATCGGCTCCAACTTTTTCTTCAGAAAAATTCAGAAAAAATCTAGAAAATCTAGAAAAAGATTGTAAGCACTTTTGTGTATCAACTTTAAATGAAAGATCATCATTTCATATCAAAAGAAATAGATTATACTAAATCTATCAATAATAGCCAAATAATGAAATGAAGATTTATAAAAATTAAATCCCTAAAAGTTGAACAACTTCAATTACATCTAACTTGATCTTATGAGTAATGCCTTTATCAAATCATCAATTCGGTAAAGAAAATGAAATACCAAGATCAATAGATGTCTGAAATCCCAGATAAGTTAGATAATATATCTAGTCAATTTATTAAAGAGAGTGGCTCTTTGAGCATCTTTCATTGAAATTCCCACCTTATACCAACCTTGAAATTTTGACAGAGTCAAGTATTTCAACATGCATTTTGTTTAATTAAACTTGAAAAACCTTGCTTGGTATACATGTGGTAGCTGCACACAGTACTCGGACGACCGAGGTGGTAGCTCTTTCCTCCATGTGGTGGTAGTTTTCACACTCCTCATTGGGATGTAACTCTTTCCACATCTTTTGAGCATAACACTTTTTTCTTTGACTCCCCCTCAATTGGCTATCAATTATTTAAGATATACAGTATTCAACCAAATATTGATCTCGATTTCATACTCGACTAAATAGTCAAATAAGATAAAAACTATACCAAGAGATCATCGAGAGAGAAATTGATTTTGATCAAAACAAAGATGATTTAATTCACATAAATGATCATTGCATCAAATGAATTATTATGATATCCAAAGCATAATAAATTTCTAAACATATAAAAGGATGCAGTTAAAGTCAATAAAACTAATGCTCAATTAATGTTCTATGTCTAAGCAAAGATAATGAACAAAAACACAAAAACAAAACCTAACCTAAACAAGAGTTTCAAAAAGAGTTATTTCAAGGAAAGCATTCCAATTGCTTTACGCAAATGAATAAAACGTTTTTGATCCAAAGGTTTTGTTAAAAAGTCAGCTAATTGATCTTCAGTTGAAATGTAAGAAATTTCAAGAATATTTGATTCAACTAGCTCTCTAAGAAAATGATATCTAAGTTCAATGTGTTTTGTTCTTGAGTGCAACACAGGGTTTTTTGAAATGTTTATAGCACTAGTGTTGTCACATAAAACAGTTACCGAAGTTGCTGAAATCCGGAAGTCGCTCAACACGCTTTTCATCCAAATGAGTTGAGTTGAACAACTACCCGCTGAGATATACTCCGCTTCGGCAGTCGAGAGTCCAATGCAGTTTTGCTTTTTACTATGCCATGCAACAAGGCAATGGCCAAGATAAAAACATGCACCACTCGTACTTTTCCGATCATCCACTGATCCTGCCCAATCGGCATCTGAATATCCTATAATGTCAAGACTTGTTCCCATAGGATACCAAATTCCGAAGTTTACAGTTCATTTGACGTACCGGATGATCCGTTTCACCGCTTTCAGGTGATCCTCCTTTGGTGCTGACTGATATCTCGCGCAGATCCCAACACTAAAGGATATGTCCGGGCGACTAGCTGTGAGGTAGAGTAGACTTCCAATCATACTTCGATAGAGTTTCTCGTCTACACTATCACTAAGGGATTCACTTCCTAACCCCTTATTGCTAGTTCCCATAGGAGTAGGAAAATCTTTAGAATCTTCTAATCCGAATTTCTTTACCAACTCCTTTGCATACTTGGATTGACACAGATGGATTCCTTCACCATTTTGTTTCACTTGCAATCCAAGAAAGTATGTCAGTTCGCCCATCATAAACATCTCAAATTCGCTTTCCATGGTTTCTGCGAATTTAGAAGCATCATTATCCTTTGTTGCTCCAAATACAATGTCATCGACATAGATTTGTGCAACAATTAAGTTATCCTGATAATGCTTCACAAAGAGAGTTCGATCTGCTCCCCCTCGAGTATAGCCCTTCTCCAAAAGGTGCTTTGTCAACCTTTAGTACCACGCTCGCGGTGCTTGTTTTAAACCGTAAAGAGCCTTTTTCAAACGAAAAACATGGTTAGGTAGTTTACAGTCTACAAAACCTTTCGGTTGAGCCACATAAACTTCCTCATTTAAAAACCCATTTAAAAACGCGCTCTTAACGTCCATTTGAAAGAGTTTTATTTTAAAGTAACAAGCAATAGCGAATAAGATACGAATGGACTCGAGTCTAGCTACAGGGGCGAACGTTTCATCAAAGTCTATACCTTCTATTTGAGAGTAGCCTTGAGCAACTAAACGTGCTTTGTTCCTGATGATGGTACCATCCTCATTTTTCTTATTCTTGAAAATCCATTTAGTACCGATCACATTGTGTTGCTTCGGAGGCGTCGTTAATTCCCAGACTTTGTTTCATTCAAACTGATGGAGCTCTTCCTGCATTGCTTCAATCCAGTAGTCATCCTGAAGAGCTTCATCGACGTTCTTTGGTTCGATCATGGAAACGTAACAAGCGAATCCACAAACCAACTGTCTCCGAGTTCTGACTCCTTCTTGTGGGTCTCCAATAATGTTTGATTCAGGATGATCCTTGGAGATGCGTAACGTTTGAGGTAATGGAGTACTTGGAGGTACATGAGATGATTCCTGCACATTAGATAAACTTGAAGAACCATTAGATGCATCATTAATATTGGAAGTATTATCATGAGAAGATGCATTTACAGGAGTATCATCATCAAGAGAGATATCAGGGGTAGATTTATCAGATGCAAAGTGGAAAGCTTCATCTACTTTAACATTTATGGATTCTACGATCATTTTAGATTCCAAGTTAAATACCCGATATGCTCTACTATTTGTAGAATAACCCATGAAAATCCCTTCGTCACTTCGAGAGTCAAATTTTCTAAGATTTTCGCGGTCACGTAAAATGTAACACAGACTCCCAAAGATACGAAAATATTTGATGTTTGGCTTTCTACAAAACCATAGTTCATATGGTGTATTTAACGTTCCCGGGCGCAAATAAACTCGATTAATAACATAGATTGCAGTGTTCACAGCTTCAGCCCAAAAATATAGCGGTAAATTCCGGCTATGAAGCATGACACGTGCCATCTCTTGTACAATCCTGTTTTTGCGCTCGACTACACCATTCTGTTGAGGTGTATAGGGTGCTGAGAATTCATGTTTAATGCCATTGGAAGTGCAAAAATCAATGAATTTAGAATTTATGAATTCTCCACCTCTATCACTTCTAACACGAATGATCTTTTCATTCTTTTCAATCATAATACGAATGCAAATCTCGTGAAAAGAATCAAAAGTATCAGCTTTCTCTTTTAAAAATGCTACCCATGAGTATCTAGAGAAATCATCAACCAATAGGAAAATATACCATTTACCTCCCAAGGATGGTTGACGTGTCGGCCCCATAAGATCCATATGCAGTAATTCCAAGGGCCGATCGAGAGGAAAAGCTTGAATAATGGCCTAGATCATACAGATTGATATGCTTTAGTAATGATCTTTTAGCATGCCAGGTTACACATAGTCTTTTATGATATGATTACTCGATGGAGTAGGGGGCTATATCTATGTGCGGGTATTATTATGATCATTCTGTTGATGGACCCTGGATTGTGGACAGGTTTTGTTCTTTAGGGATTCGGGCATGTTCTTTATTCCTAGAGGATCTATTATTATGCTTTACCCCCTTTTATTTCCTTGAGGACAAAAGCATGCTTGTATGGACATGTAGTTAGGCCATCTTTTATTGCTACACTACTTATTGGAACTTGACTTAGGAGAAACCATGCTTTTCCTTTCTCCTTCTTTGTTAGTCAGGTGGTCAGTGTTGCTCGGGTTCGAGCAGGGATCTGGGTAGTGTAGTCGGGACTTGGTGTCTGGGACAGGTTGGATTAGTGTGGGGCTTTGCGGCAACCGCGGATATTGGGCGGTCGACCGGATATTTATTTATGCACCAGATTGGGTATTTGGTTTCCTTAGTGGTTGAGCTTTCCCACTTCGATCGGAGTGTGCGACCGTGCCGGTCAGGAGCCGGTCTATCATTAATCTGTGTGCGACCGTGCCGGTCAGGAGCCGGTCTATCACTTATGTGGGTGCGACCGTGCCAGTCAGGAGCCGGTCCGTCACTTATTCGGGTGCGACCGTGCCGGTCAGGAGCCGGTCCGTCACTTATTCGAGTGCGACCGTGCCGGTCAGGAGCCGGTCTATCACTTAATTTGGGTGCGACCGTACCGGCCAGTAGTCGGTCTGTCACCTATTTTGGGATGCGACCGTACCGGTCAGTAGTCGGTCAGTATTCCCGCAGATGAGTTCGACAGCAGGCAGGCAGTACCAGTATTTCTGGCGTCACTAGATTGGGTCTATTACAGACGTTTACTTTACTGTTACACTCGTGTCAGGGGGACCGAGTGGAGTCTAGTAGCCGTGTTTAGACCAGTGCTAGTGTTGTTGGGAACTGTTTGGGGATACGGTGGTCCCAAGGTCCTTCTGAGTTGTTGACCGTTGTATAGGCAGGCATAGGAAGGTATAGCAGGCATAGGCAGGCAGGTAGGCATAGCAGGCATAGGCAGGAAGGCAGGCATGGCAGGCATAGGCAGGCATAGCAAGCATAGAGGCATGATAGCTGTTGAGAGTCTCCAGCTTCCTTATTTCAGTCTTTACGGCCTTGGTTAGTTTTTGTCTCTTGAGGACTTAGTGGGCAGACCGTCGGGTCTGGCGGTGTTACCCACTGAGAACTCCCTTTTTGGTGTAGTTCTCACACCCTTTGGGGTTTTTCCCCCTCATTTTTCCTTCCTCTCCTTTGTTTTGCAGAGTCATAGCGGATATTGCTGATTCCGCGGTTGTTGATCGAGCCGAGGGAGTCACGAGCTAGATTCCTTCCCGTCGTTGGAGAGTAGCGGTACCCCCTTCAGAGGAGATCCTCAGTAGCTTAGTTATTTTATTTTCCTCTTTTGAGTGACAGATGTAGTGAGGATATATTATGTACCGAGAGACTGTACACTGATGTTTATTGGAGATATCTCCCGTTTGAGTTCTGAGTTTTGTATATGAGAATGTTGTACGATTATTATTTTTGGAGGTGGACGTTGTTGTATTATTTCCAGTTGTACAGTGGTTGATTTTAATTATACAGCAGTTTTTCATTTATAGCTCTGATATCTGTTAGCTGTAGTACTTTTCTTGCAGGTAGGACGCTTCGCCTATGCGGGCTTTGGCATAGGTGGCGGATCTGTTGGCGAGCCCGGGTCGCAGTTTCGACCCCGGGGCGTGACAAGCTGCAAGGGTCTCGGGTCTTCTCGAAGATTGATTTGCAATCTGGCTGCCACCAACTAAAGGTGAAGACTGAGGACTTTCCGAAGACAGCTTCCAGGATATGGCACGGGCATTATGAGTTCGCCGTCATGCCTTATGGGTAGCTCTGGGGACCTTGTGGACCGAAACACGATGAAATGGGCCGCCGAAGAAAGAACGTCGGGGCCAATCTCTAATTGCTTTAATTTTATTGGGGTCCACTGACACCCCGGTCTCAGAGATCACATGTCCATTAAAAGCCACTTTTGGGAGCCAAAATGTGCATTTATTCAACTTCGCGAATAGGCCCCGCTCCCAAAACACTTGCAATACTTACCGAAGATGTTTCTCTTGCTCAATGTCACTTCGAGAGTAGATCAAAATGTCGTCAATGAAGACCACGACAAATCGGCCCAGGAATGGTTGGAAGATGCGATTCATCAAATCCACAAATGTCGTCATGCCATTGGCCAACCCAAACGGCATTACCGTGAACTCATAGTATCCATATCGCATTCTGAAAGTCATTTTATGCACATCCTCCGGCTTTATTTTTAAATAGTGGTATCACGATTGACAATCAATTTTTGAAGATACCCGGGAACCTTGCAACTAATCAAACAGGTCATCGTCCTTAGCAATGGATATCGGTTCTTAATCGTCATTTTATTGAGTTCCCGATAATCCACATAGTCGTAAAGACCCGTCCATCTTTTTCACGAACAATACTGGTGCTCCCCAGAGAGATACACTGGGCCTAATGAAACCCTTGTCCAGCAAATCCTGTAATTGAGCCTTGAGCTCCTTCAACTTTCCCGAGGCCATTCTATATAGTGCCTTTGAAACTGGAGCCATCCCAGGAACCAAGCGTATGATGAACTAGATCTTCCGGTCCTCCAGCATGCCCGACAACTCTACAGAAAATACATCAGGGTACTCCCACTCTACTGTAATATTTTTCACTGCTAGTCCTTCCTTTTGCTCATCTACTATGGTGGCCAAATAGGCCACGCATCCCCGGTTGATCAATTTCTTGGCTCGAGATGCGAAAATTGTTAAAGTGAATAGTGAGCTTCTAAATGCCTTGTAGACGAACTCTTCCTGTCCCGGTTTCCGAAAGGTGATGACTCGACTCTCGCAATCAATAATGACATAATACTTCGAGAGCCAATCCATTCCCAACACCACATCAAAGTCCCCCAATCGCCTTAGGGCCAAGAAGTCCACTTACATGAACCAATCGTCTATCCGCACGGGACAAGCGGAACTGTACTCGGTGGCCTCAAATGAATGCTCTAGCACTTGTACCGCCGTAGCACTCTTGTACTTAAGCACTTCTAGACCGTGTGTCATGGTAAAGGACCTACTGATGAATGAATGCGATGCACCTGTATCGAATAAAGCCCTACATCGAATGCCATTAATAGAAATTATACCTGCCACGACGTCGTCCACAGTTGGCTCCTCCTCCACCACCTGTGTCACGCCCCGTGGTCGAAACTGCGACCTGGGCCGGCCAACAGATCCGCCGCCCATACGGGAAGCCCCATATAGACGAAGCGTCTAACCTGCAAGAGATAATACTACAGCTATACAGATATCAGAGCTGAAAAGTAAACTACAGAAATAAGATAATACAACTCCAAATAGTACAAGTCTGAGCCTCACTACATAAGTCTCTCAAAATAAATAAAACTCTCAACAGCAACTGACAACTAAAATCCAGCAGACTGTACTACAAAGCTCCAAAAAGGGTACCACTATACTCCAAGGACGGGTAGGGAACTAGCTCGCGACTCCCTCGCCTCGGTCAGCAACAGAAGGATCAGCAACCCCTGCAGAAGACTCTACAAAACAAAGGAGAGGAAAGAGGAAGGGGAAGGGAAAAACCCCCAGCGGGTGTGAGAACTACACCAACACGTAGTTCTCAGTGGGTACCGCCACCAAGCCCGACGGTCTGCCCACTAAGTCTACTAGAGGCATAAGATGACAGGAAAACTGTAATAATGTAAAGATAAGCTGGAAAGAAATCTACAGCTATCATGCCTCTATCCACAATGCTCAATGGGTGATACAGATGAAAATGATGCATCGACTCTAACCCACAATACTCAATCAACCCAATCACAGTGACTACCACATAGGGTCCAGTCAAATCTGGGCCCATCTACTGCCATTACATCCACGGAGGACTGGACTTACGTAGGGCGTCAGTGACTGCCAAAACTAGCCTAGCCAGAAGAACTGCATCGACAAGTCGCGATAGCAAAGTAACAGGCCCAGCTCCGGAGCGGCACTCGAGGGGCCGACCCCACCGAGGAAAGTATCCGCGCATCTCTGTCGAGCTCAATATGGCTCATGCAGGCTATAATCCAAATCAATGATCAACAAGATCAACAGTGCCCAAATCACATCTCTAACTCACTAGCTGGAAATACTCGAACGGTCAGGACCGCCGTTGTCACGCCCCGGGGTCGAAACTGCGACCCGGGCTCGCCAACAGATCCGCCATCTGTACGGAAACTGCCGCACAGACGAAGCGTCTACCCTGCAAAAGATCTATAGCTAAACATGTATCAGAGCTGAAAAGAAACTAATAGCTACAGAAATCCACTGAACATCTGATATAAATAAAATCTCAATACAAAGTCTCTCAGCCATAAATAGTAAAAGCAATCCTCACTGATCTCTCAGAATGTTCAGTACAAAAGTGGAAACATAAAATACCGGGTACATCTACCACAGACTCTCCATGCTGGTATGGAACTAATCAGCCACGTCCTCACCTCGATCTGCTGTCTCCGCGTGAACCAAGCAGGAACAGCTACCTCAAACCTGTCACCGCAGCGGGTGTGAGATCTACTACAGAAGGCAGATCTCAGTGGGTACCGTCCCAATATCCACGGTATGCCCACTAAGTCTACTGGAGGCAAAATAGATAGGTATACAGATAGATAGATAAAAGGTAAGCTGAATGAAAACCACAGCTAAAATGTCTCAACTATCATGCTCAGGGAAGCTCTACTATGAACATGCTATGCATACCCTCGCTACTGCTAAAATGCCTCAGTATCAATGCTCAAAGGAAAGAAACTCATCTAAGAACATAATATGCAAACACCACTCGCACACGAGGTGCCCAATCGACCCAATCGAACTGACTGCCTCCTCGGGTCCAGTCAAACCTGCGCCTACCTACTGCCGTTACATCCACGTAGGACCGGACTGACGTAGGGCGTCCGTGACTGCCAAAACTGGCCCAGCCAGAGGGACCGCGTCCGTAACTGCCAAAACTGGCCCAGCCAGAGGGACCGCGTCGACAAGTCGCGATACAAAAGTAACAGATCTACCCCGGACGTGGCACTCGAGGGGCGCGACCCCAACGAGGAAAAAGGTATCCGCGCACTCTGTCGAGCTCAAAGTGGCACTGCAGGCTATAGTCAAAATCCACGCTCACTCTCAGAACGGAATGACTCAAGGTCCTCAAACATCTCGCACAACAGTCAGAGTACTCTCGACGACTCGGCTGATCAGCTCTCACGAATCTCGAGACACTAGCGAACTCACCCAACTCGTAGCACAAAATACACTAGCTGGAGATACTCCACAGCCGGGATCGACCCACAACTCGGGGCTAACAAAACTGGTCGGAGAACCCTCTACGACTCAATCTGATAATGCACAACCCATGGCTAAGTCGGGAAACCTCCACGACTCGATCTGCCAGAACCCCAAAACTCTCATAACTAAGTCGGAGAACCACCTCCACTATCAAATCAGAGATACATAACCCAAGATCTAGAATAAACTCATCACTCCCAACAGGGAAGCTCAAACCCTCATGACACTGGAAACTCATCTCATAATACTCTAAAAATCCACTCGGCCCCCTGGCACGAGTCAACATGCACCCTGAACTCATGCCTTACCTCTGACGAATTCAGAAATTAAAAACCACCTTGAAAATACTGATTTTCTTTAAAACAGGTTTTTCTCAATTTTTACAACAATCTAGGTGCACATATGATGCCAACAGAACATGAAACCTAGTGTCATATAGTGTCATGAGTTTGCTAAAAATAATCTGGGGTTCTGAATAATTTTCTAAAAATTCCCAGGCAACTATCAGATTTAATTACAGAGGAAAATAACATAATAAATATGATCAACTTGCATTCAATAGCTTTAAAGGGCATTCCATGCATTTTGGAGAATTTCCAACCCACCTGGAACGCTTTCCGCAGGCAACGCTGAAGTCGGTGAAGCGCCGGACCGCCCGTTGTCCAAAATCTGCCGAAACACCAAACCGCGCCGCGCGCGCACACTGCTGCGACCCTCTAATAATTTTCACTGCGTACAGTCCTCCAAAGATTCCAGAAAATTCACGATTGCGATCCTCGCGACGAGTAGCCCCAAAATGAGTATTTATACGCCCCGTTCCGATACCTGTAGGCCAAGATACACCCGAAACAACACGGTAACATCCAAAATTCCGGCATAATGTTCGCAGATTTTTAGGAATTAATCTAGCAGGAATTACACTTAAGTATCAACATGAGAAATGTTCCTCTTAACCCTGTTAACAGATCCATACAAAGAACCCCCCCCCAAAACATGCTGAACTCAAAAATATCACCGTACAAACATACTATTCCAAGAAAAATCTGCTTTGTAAAAACCAGCGCTGCAGGGCTGGAAAGATTGGGAGTTTTACCTGTCCAAACGAGCTCCAAAAACAGTGAGGAATGTGGCAATGGATTTCTTGTCGAGAGTAGATAAAGATCGAGCTAAAGAACACCTAATTCCGAGCTCGTATGAGAGAGAAAACCCAATATTACTCCAAGGTGTCCAATACAAAAATCTGTGCGTGAAGGTTGTATAAAACCCAAATATTCTCCAAGAAATATCATGATCCAAGTAGAACATTGAATATCAAAGTTGTAGATTTACCTCTCGTGGATATCTCCTCCAAATTTCAGCTCTAAATTTCAAGAAACGAAGCCTGGGGAATTTTTGCACTAAACTGCGACGATGGAGCTCCGAAAATCCAGCAATGGTGGTTGTGCTCCAACACATCCAAAAACCAAACCTCCCAACCACACACAATCCAAGCTTTCTCTCTCTCTCTCTAAAACAAACAGCACATACCTTTGTTGGAGGCTCGACGCGCGCGTGCTCCAATCGCTCCACTCGGCTTCACACGGCTACTAGCAGAGTCCACCATCACATTTCTCATCCAATTCCTCTCTTTCTTCCTCTTCCTTTCTTCTTCTTTCACTTTTTCTCTCTTACTTTGCTTCTTCTTGTTTCCTCTGTTTTCCTTTGTTTGCAGGGAGTGAAGAAGACGAAGACCTGGCAACTTAATTAAGGATACTTAATTAAGTGGCTGGGAGTGAGCAGCAAGGCAAATGAGAAATGACCAAAAAGTCCTCCATCAAAATATCTCAATCCATTTACTTTAAAAAAACCCATTCTTAATTCCATCTTCCCTTTCTCTAATTTCCTCACTTAATTAATCCAAATTAAGCCAACTCCAACTCACTTTTGGCCCTCGGGGCTTCCGCATCAGTCCGGAACCTTCCGAACTTCTCTGTAATCTGAAAATACACATGTCCAAAGCTTTCCCCACTCAAAAAGCTCAACCGTAGAGTCGATGTGCTCAATCCAAAAACCGGCTCCAAAATTGCCAGTTCCAACTCACTTTTTGCCTTCGGGCCCTCCGCGTCAGTCCGGAAACTCCCGAACTCCGCTGTAATCATAAAATACACCTGTTCCAAGTATTTCCCAATTTTTCTGTGCCCCACAGTGGAGCCGAAGCTCTAACAAACCAGTCCTCTAACGGCGCACAAGCCCGGAAAACTCCGATTCAAGCTGGGGCTTCCGCGTTGATCCGAATCAACCCGAACTCATCTGTAAACATAATTTGAACTCGTCCAAAGCAAATCCTCCGCACCACGCCATCTTGCGAGGTCGGTGCACTATCCAAAATCCCGGTACTCTACAGCCGTCAACCCAACGGCTCCCCAAATAGGACATCAACTCAACATGCAAACTCACTAGATTGGAGATACTCCACAGCCAACGACAACAATGAAGGGTCCGAAAACCCCGAAAGACTAGAACCTACATCCCAAATAAAAAAGGAACAGGCTCTAGGCATAGCCTCTCGTTGTTTTCGACCCAAAGAAAAAGGCAGCCCTTAGAACCCAGATCACTTGAACCCTCTCGGGTGAGGAAGTTTACAAGAAAATGTGATATTTATTACTGAAAACCATTTTCACTCGAACCCTCTCGAGGTGAGGACTAAAAGTAGTTCCTTTTTATAAAACCATCTTGGTTTGAGAAGAACCCATTTTAATAATTTTTAGGTCTTTTAGGAAAATCAGTTAGAAAATAAGTTTTATTCCCAAACCCTGAAGGGCTAATGCCTTCGCCCAATCAGACAAGAACAAACTCCGGCGACCTTTCGATATTTGGAAGAAAAACATTGGTTGTCTAAAATCATGTGTGTCCAAAAAGATTCTGGGTTCAAGGTCCTGCTATCACTAGTACACCACTGCCACGAACACAGTGGCGATAAATAAATCGAAGAACTCGACAACCCGGGACCACCGTTTACCCAAACGGCTCCCGCCACTGGTACAAGACTAGCTACATCTACCAGACTCCACTCTGCCCCCAAGCACGAGTGTAACATGCATCCCACACTAAGAGAAATCCCGACCACTCGGTCCACTACCCGGGCGAGGAAAAAACTATGTTCAGGGATAGAATATAACGTGTGGATGTCTAAAACATAAATAAACCTAGCCCAAGTTGGAGTTTTCTACTAGTCTGGTTGAAACATGCAACATATGACAGGATGCTAGGTCAAAGTTCCAATAATAGTGTTTAGTTCAACTGAAACATAAATAGGGAACACTATCATATATGATCTCAATATCAACCAAAATAAACATCATCTCTCTTTCTAATATGCTTGCTAACACATCTCACATTCATGCATGCTTACTAATCCATAGAATTAGAGAACCGTCCACCGGTTTTGGAGATGAAGCAACCACCTAAAAATGCGTGTCGATCCAAGGTCCAACTGAACATGGATAATCCTCAGGTTCCCACGATTCCAACGAGTCCAAGAACACCCAATCTGCGAACCACTGCAAAATGTATCGCATTTAGCATCAACGGTAGCAGTTCCAAAAACAGCACTTGCTGTTTTGCAAGTACAGCACAGAAAACATGGATTCTTACCTCTATATAGTCCTCAGAAAAATGCATAAAAATCACCGTTACGTTCCTCGCGAAGTGTAGATACGAATCGAGTATTTATACGCCTCATTCCGATACTCGTAGGCCGAGAAAATCTATAAATATTCCACCGCTGTCCAAAAATTGTCGCAGAAAAAGAGGGTTTAAAGAAGCTCTAGAAAACCCAGTAAAACCTCGAAATGGGCGGAAGTGGTAAATACAAGAAATGTAGCCCTACCTGTAATGAAGAAAATTGCACAAGAATCATTCGAAAATTCCCTTGGGGTAGCCCAGGGGAGCCCGCGGACCGAAATGCGACGAAAAAGAACACCGGAAGAAGAACGTCGTAGTGCGCCGAATCGCAGAAATCGCTAATGTTGCGGCCTCCAAAAATTCCGAAACTCCTTCAAGAGATGGGGCACAAGATGAGGAACAACTATGCTTAAGGACTCATTCACAGAGGTGCTCGGGAAAAGCCCCAACAAAGTAGTGGAAAGCCTATTTATAGCCTAAGGGGGGGGAGAAAAATACCCTTTTGGGGTACGATTTCGGGCGCCCGAAACAATCGGGCGCCGAACAGGGAACAGCCAAGGCTGCGCTCGGATCGTTCCGGGCGCGCCAGGTGTCCCGGGTTAGCGCACAGCGCGGCGTAGCCAATTGGACCGCGCCGCGTGGCCCGACAAGGCGGAGGGGTGGGGCAGCGCTTGCGAGTAGCGGGGCGCTACGTGGCGCCCCCTCGCGTGGGCGCCATGCCGCCCCGCCTGCCCCGCACCTGCCCCAACTGCCCCGACCTGCCCCCTCCAATGATCCGCTGCCACGTGTCCCACGCCGTCGCTCGCTGCGCCCAACGCACGCGCCTGCCATGGACCGCGCCACCCTGCAGCGCTGCGTGGACCGCGCCGCGTGAGCCGGCCTCTCCCGAGCTACCAAGCTTCCCCGCGCCGGTCCATGCACCCGGTCGCGCTTCTCCGTTGACCACGTGCGTTGCGCCGGCCAATCCAGCCCCGCCACGTGTCCACCCTTTGGTCCACAGCTCCCCCATGCACCAAAACGCGCGGAAAACATCCGGGGGTCCTTTTTGGGCATCCGGACTCCGAAAAATACAAGTAATTAGCCGATTTTCGACATTTTTCCGCGCTGAATCAAAATCCGGTCTTGGATTAGCCAGAAACCTTTTCTAAAATTCGGCGAAAGCAGTCGAAAGACAGGCTTGATCCGGAAATCTCACTGAGTCCGTCCAACGTGTCCATTTGACGCGTTGCGGGTCCGACGCACCAATAATAGGTGTTCCACAACAAGGATCATGGGAAAAAGCTGCACGGGGACCAATAATAGGTCCTCCCGTTTTGCGGGAGCGGCCGGATGGCCGCCATGTGTCCATGCCGCTGTGCGGGCCGAGCCGGGAGCGAGCTTGACCCATTACTGTAGCAACAGAGAGCTAATTGTGTTCTTATTCTTCATCTTCTTGGTTTAGATTGTTAAGTCGCTAATCTGCCGAGCCTTTGCCCCTGTCGCGTGCCTCGCTCGTGGTACCTGGAAAATGGTCACCCAAGGGTGCGAGAACTACTTAAAGTTCCTAGTGGGTTCAACCACCGAGAAAGAATGTCCTACACCGTTTGGTCCAATGGAAGCAATATAATAGATGATAATATATATTGAAAGCTGTAAACTCTATCTGGCATGCTCATGTATAACTTTAATATTTGCCATGACGCTACTCTATGTCGTTACCCAAGGTTCCACTCTAGCCACTGTCACGCCCCGACGTCAAAACTGCGACCCGAGCTCGCCAACAAATCAGCCACCTATACGGAAAACCCCGCAGAGGCGAAGCGTCCAACCTAAAAAAGGTAACAACTACTAACTATACAGATATCAGAGCTGAAAATAACTGCTATAATAAAATCTGAACCCACTGCACAATTAAAATAAAGGTACAATATCCATCTCCCAAAATAGTAATACAACAATCTGGTCCACTAAAACAAAATACAAATAAAATCCACCTATACATCATCTATGAATCCAAAAAGGGAGATAAACTAAAATCATAAATACAACAGTGTACAGTAAAACCAACAATCCGGGTTGGTACATCTATCTCACCAAAGAGACAACACTGGTAGGGATCTATCGCGCGACTCCCTCACCACGATCCGTCGAGCCAACCGAAGTAGGGACGGGAAGGAAAGCCTTTGCAAAACTGTCACCAACAGAGGGTATGAGAACTACACCGTCACGTAGTTCTCAGTGGGTACCACCTCCAACCCTACGGTCTGCCCACTAAGTCTACTATAGGCATAAGATAACAGAAATACTGTAAATAAGAATAAAATAGCTGGAAAAAAAATCTATAGCTACCATGCCTCTATCTACGATGCTCAATGGGCGGGTAAAACAGATGATGATATGCAACCACCCTAACTCGAGGTGCTTTTCCCTTTCCTTGAACTGATTCCTCTTCATATTCTGAGGAATGTTCAGATTCTGAGCTAGTTGAATCCTCATTGCGTGATCGTTTGGTAGCCTTTTTCTTTCCAGAATCGTGACCACGTCCACTTCCAGTGGCCATCAAAATTACTAGTGCAAGAAGCCATGAAAATGCCATTTCCTACAAAAAACACAATGCACTATGATTTGATCTTATAGGAAGGTTTAAACATGTCTAAGAAACATTCTAAACATGTCACAATTGATGATTCATCATTTAAAATTCATTTACATTAAAAGCCCTAATTCTCAATTTCTTCTATGCTAAGAACATATGTAAATGTTAGATTCAATCAAATAGGCAAGGAAACATGAATCTAATTACATAGAAAAGAACCATATATGTTCTAAACATGAATTAAGGGTAATTTATGCAAGAGATTCCATTTGAAGTAAAAGTCTACTCAAAAATCCCTAAATAAGACATCAAAACCTAAAAACTAGGGTTTTGAAGCAAAAGAAAGCAAGATTAATGAAAAACTTACAAATCAAGCCACCAAATCTCTTGATCTTGAAAAGAAAAACCCTTAGAGATGTTTTAGAGAGAGAGAGGGAGGGTTTTGAAGTGTGAGAGATGAATTAAAAAACTTGGAGTTTCGGAATATAAAGAATTCCAGATCGCGTACCGGTACAAGAAGTCGCGTACCGGTACGCAGTGTAAAAACCGAAAAACCTTCGTTCGGGTTCCGGATTGACAGGCATGGGGTGATCCGGATCCGCAATGTAGTTCCGGTACTAAAAATGTAGTACCGGTACGCAAGTGAAAAACCAGAAAAATTCACATTCGGGTTTCGGACTGGATTTTCTAATCCGGATTGGATTTTCAGGTACTAAAAAGCAGGTACCGGAACAACAGAGCCAAAAAGTAAAAATTTCTTGAAACAAATCCAAATTTTGAAATCTTTTCAAATACTGATTTGTATACCATCAAGAAATTCATTTAAGTGCTTTGAAAAACAATGAATTCACATAGATGCCATTCAATCCAATTAATTATAAAAATTAAAAAGATTTACTCCAAAATCATGAAAAATAAAGGTAAAACATTATAAACCGTTTTTCATGTTATATTCATCAAACACAAGTCATCAAAAATAATCTTGAGATCCAAACTCTATCAAGATGTAACGGATTTACAAAGATGACTTACGGAGATTTCCAAGTGACATCAATCTTGAATTCTACCCTTTCAAATTGAGATAAGCACTAAAATACCTAAGGGTGGCTCTTTGAGCATCTTTTTAACTATCCCACCTTATACCAACCAGGAGATTGTTCAAAATAAGAACTTTGAATATAAATCTCCGAATGCTTCAACTAAAAAATCTCATAAAATATTTTCCAAGCATCCATAACATATGGTAGCTTCACACACAAACCGGACGACCGGGGTGGCAGCTCTTTCCAACATGTGGTGGTAGTTTTCACACTCCTTTCGGATGTAACTCTTTCCACATCTTTTACAATTCATTTATTTACCCTTGTAAGAATGCAATCTCTTACGAGAAAGAATTAAATCCCAAATTTTAGTCTATCGGTTGTCTCACGGTGTAGTAGCCGCTGGTTTAAAATGCTGTGGTTCTGTTCTTGGGTCTACTTTTGGGTTTTCTTTATTTCGCGTTTCGTTTCAGCGGGTCCGGAGGGTGAACTAATAATTCTGTTTCCGGGCAGACCGTCGGGGCTCGCGAGTATTTTTAGTCAATAAAGCTCGCGAAACGGAGACCGTCGGCGCAATCGGTTTTGGATTCCGACTCCGGAATCTCCCAGAATAAATTCCAGAAGGTGGCTAACGGTTCAGGCGATCAACGCGGGTTACCAGGCAGACCGGACCCCGGTTCGAACCCGACCTATTGTTTTATTTTGACTTGAAATGGGTCCGTTCCCATTTCTCATTCTGACCGCACGGGTTTTGTCGCATCTTGGGAAAACAGGGTTCTATATCTGTCTCAACCCCTCTCACTCTAGGCGTACGACACCCCGAGCGCGGACGAGGAGCCAACTCCCCCAACCCTACCCCCTTCCTCACCGATCGTGTGGAGGATCAAGGCAGCGAGACCAAGGAAAGAGAGGGACGACCTCACATCCCTTGAAGCCGAGCTCGCAGGATCGGAACCATCCTCCCCTCAGTCTACCAAGGTGAGCACGTTAGGGTTCTTGTTGTTTGTCAATTCTTGTTTTCATCAATTCTTGTTTTGAGCAAACGAGGGAGAGGGGGAGGGGAGGGGCGACGTCATCGCCGGAGTCCGGCGCGCACGGAGCCGCGCTTGCGGGCAACACCGCATGCGGGCGGCACGGCCGCACGGGCAGCGCGGGGCGCGCGCGACCCGCGTACGGGCGGCGCGGCCGTGCAGCCGCGCGAGGCCGGGGGCGCGCACCCCCGCATGCGGGCAACACCCGCATGTGGGCAGAACGCTGCCCAGCCGCGCGGGGCCGGGAGCGCGCACCCCCGCATGCGGGCAACACCCGCATGCGGGCGGCACGCTGCCCAGCCGCGCGGGGCCGGGCGCACGTGCGCACCCGCGGGTGCGGGCAGCGCGCCCGCACAGCCCGCGCGGGCCGGGCGCACGCGCACCCGCGCATGCGGGCACCCGCGCATGCGGGCAGCCCTGCATGCGGGCAGCAAGGGGGGGGGGAGAGGCCGGAGGGTTCCGCGGGAGCCGGGGGCCGTCCGCGTCGTTGGCCTCGCCCGGGGACGTCGCCATCTTTGCCGAATCGGCGGGGCGTTCCCCATGATCGACCGAAAGGGTTGAGTGTTCCGCAGTCCTTTTATTTTTATTTACCTTTCAGAAGGTTGGAGTTACTAACTCCTATGCGACAGGTTCGTGTAGGTCCGGGCAGGCACACCGAGACGCGAAAGAACCTAGAGTCGACCAGCAACGCGACAACGAAAAAGGTGGGTTTCCTTTGAGACTAAGCATAGAATTGGTGTTTTTGGATAGTTACTAACTGCATATTATTGGTACTAATGCTGACGGTCTCTATGATTGCGATATTATCCTGTATCTTGGTCACTGTGCTCGTAGTTGCGACACGCGCACCCGCGGTCTGGCCACCGCAAAGGGTGCTCTTTTTCGAGAAAGCGGTCTTCGACCCGTGTAAACCCACGAGGTGAGGTAGTGGGGGCCCCCGTAGGTGTGGGGTTTGAGGCATCAAAAGGGGGGGAGAGGTGTGACCTGTCGGGATAGGTGTTCGACGAGGTCAGGTGCCCCAAGGTGTGAGCGGTGCGATCTGTCGGGGTAGGTGCCCGACGAGATCAAGGTGCGTAGGTGCTACAGGTGTTACGGGTATTACAGGTATTGCAGGTGTTCGCGTGCTACTTTTCCAATGAGCCGAGTGGTTGCTCCGGATAGTCTTACTGTTGGGTTTGGCATTCTTTCTTGCTTATTATTATTATCACGTGTCGCTGACTACCCACTCCGTGACAGGTTCTTCCAGGGGTGAGCGGTAGACGACGGTGAGGTCGAGGCAGGAGTGGTCGGGCAGTAAGGAGCCCTAGTCTGTATCTCCTTTACCTTTCCTTGCATTTCATTTGGTACTGTAGACTACGGTGTGGTTCGCGATACCCTTGTGGGGTCGGTGTGGATGTTGATTACTGGTATTCTGGATTTGAAATTATGGTTCTTTTATTATCCCCGTTCGGCCGTTTTCCAAAGCAAAATAACTAGAAAAGAAAAAGAACTTCGAAAACTATCTTTCAAAAATCTGGGGTCGTGTGGACCCGTTTTCCAAACCATGTGGATTTATGAGATTTCTAAACTGTTTTCAAAACCTCGGGTCGTGTGGACCTGTTTTCCAAACCCTGTGGATTTATGGCATCTTTCCAAACTGTTTTCAAAACCTTGGGTCGTGTGGACCTGTTTTCAAAACTGTGAGTTTATCCTTTCAACTTGACTGGCGACGGGCATTGTATTCAGTTTGCATTGTTGTTTAAATATCGAACTGTTGTGATTAACTGAATGCTTGTGTTAAGATGTTGTAATAGCCGCGACGCCGTGCATATACAGAGGAGACTCTGCCCGATTTTCGAGTAAATCTGTATATGCGGCGGGTCTGGGCACGTGCCGGGGAGGACCGAATTTCAAAAAAAATTTGACAACTCTTTCTTTTCCGCTGAGCGAGACCCCCGGGGCGTGACAGATTAAGATGGTATCAGAGCGGTTTTCTTTTAATCACAACAGCGAAGGTTCAACATCCACGGTAATACCACACGTAGCTTCGAGTAAATGAAATGTGTAGGACATAGGGGTGTAGGATGTGAGCTATCGAGGGAGGGAGGGGGAAAGTGTAGTTTCTTCTCTCTCGATGTAGGGCTGCTGTTGTTCTAGCGGGGACTAGGACTAATGTTTTGGTTGCATGTGTGTACAGACGATGGTCCGAACTAGAGCGTCGGCCGGGGACGAGGGGGCAGATGCGACGGCATCGACGGCCGCGGAGAACCAACTCCTGCGGCAGCAACTGCGAGAGATGGCGGGACAACTGGCGACTCTCACCGATCATGTGCGTCATTTGACGCAACGGCTCCCGGCCGCGACGGCGACGGTCGCACCGGCCCCTCCACAGGGGCCAACCGCGCCAACAGCAGTACCGCAAGTGACGGGGACTGGGGCAGGAATGGCCCCTCCACCGACAACAGCGGCCGGGATAGCATCAGCCCAGACTACGACGCCGGTAGCAGCACCCCCAGCAGCGTCCACGGGACCGGCTCCGGGGGCCCTCGGCGGGGGTACCTCGGGGGAGACTTTGGTGGCACCCGTTCCTACTGTGGCCGCCGCCGCCGCGGGAGAGGGGACAGCTTCACTGACGGAGCGGGAGCGGGTACGAGCCAACCTGGCGGATTTCAAGAAATACGATCCACCCGTTTTCGAGGGAGAAACGACCGATCCTTGGGTCGTCGAGGACTGGGTAGGATCGATGGAAAAGCTGTTTGAAGACTTGCTCATGGAGGACTGTGAGCGGGTCCCCCTAGCGGTCCACTGTCTGGGGGGAAACGCCCGCTTATGGTGGAAGACGGTGCGCCCCGACCCCACCAAGAGCACCGTGCTTCCATCATGGACGACGTTTAAGCAGGAGCTGTTTGGGGCTTTCTTTACCAACAGCGTCAAAAAGAAACTGGAAGATGACTTGAATCACATCCAGCAGGGGAGCAAGACAGTTATGGAATATCAGCGCGGATTTGTGCGATTGGCGAACTGCGTCCCTTTCGTCATAAGGGACGAAGCCCACAAGGCGCAACTTTTCGTGGATGGTTTACGGAGTGATATCTTCCAAGTGGTACAGGTAGCCGACTTGCACACGTTCCAACAAGTGGTCGACCGGGCCACTGTGGTCGAGCGCGGGTTCGCAGTTACACGCGCCAAGAGGGAGGCCCCGGTGCGGCACGAGGAAAAGAAGCGGCAACAACCGTACGTTGGGCGGGGTTCTTACAGTGGGAGCCGACCCCCCAAGCGGTGGAGACCACAGTCAGGATCCCGGAGCGCACCTGCAGGAGGACCGAGGCCGGGGGACAGCCCTTGTGTAATCTGCGGGGGGGCACATCAAGTGCTAGACTGCCCCCAGAGAGTCGATCATTGCTTCCGCTGCGGCAAGCAGGGGCACTTCCGCCGCAACTGCCCCCTAACCTTGGGACCAGCCTCCTCTGCCGCATCCATGCCTTCGACACAGCTCTCAGGGCGGGGGAAAGCTCCTATGGGGTCGACCTCTAGGCCTCCGGCACCGCGACGCGAGGAGGCAAGGCAGCCTCAACCGGGCGGGCGAGTTTATTCAATGACCCACCAAGAGACGGACAGGCCGGAGGACGTGCTTGCAGGTATTACTTCTGCTTCAAATTCCCGAGCTAGAACCCTCTTTGATACCGGAGCAACACACTCGTTCATTTCTTGTGACTACGTGTTTATGCATGACCTTGGGGAGACACCTCTCCAAAACCGAATGACGGTCCAGACGGCGGGTGGGACACTGGAGGCGACCAGCTTGGTGGCCACCTGCCCAATTAAGCTAGGGCGACTGCCTTGCCCATGGGATTTGGTGGTAATTCCCCTGAAGGAGTACGACATTGTATTGGGCATGGATTGGCTCTCAAGGTACCAAGCGCTTATCGACTGCGAGAAGTGGATGGTGCAACTTCAAGAACCAAGCATCCCTAAAAATGCGTATCTGGCGTGCAAGAGCATCTCTTTCCCAGCGGTCATCTCAGCGGCATGAGCCAGGAGACTGGTAGAGGGTGGGTGCGTGGCCTACTTGGCGTCGGTGGACATGACCACCCGACCCTCGGGGGCGCCGTCAGACATCCCGGTAGTAAGGGATTTTCCTGATGTTTTCCCGACGGAACTGCCCGGGATGCCCCCCGAGCGGGAGGTGGTGTTCCCAATTGAACTGCTACCGGGCACGCAGCCGATTACGAAGGTGCCGTACCGAATGGCTTTCGCGGAGTTGAAGGAGCTTAAGGCGCAGCTGGAGGATCTCGTGGACAAAGGGTTCATCACACCGAGTGTGTCACCGTGGGGCGCACCGGTGCTCTTTGTGCGGAAGAAGGATGGAAGGCTACGACTCTGCATCGACTACAGAGGGATAAACAAAGTTACAGTGAAGAACAAGTACCCCCTGCCCAGAATCGATGACCTCTTCGACCAACTGCGGGGAGCGACGGTCTTCTCAAAGATTGATCTGCAATCGGGCTACCACCAGCTTCGGGTTCGGAACGAGGATATTCCAAGGACCGCCTTCCGGACCCGGTATGGCCACTACGAATTTACGGTTATGCCTTTCGGGCTTACGAACGCCCCCGCAGTCTTCATGGATATGATGAACCGAATTTTCAGGCCCTTCCTAGACCGGTTCGTAGTGGTCTTCATCGACGACATACTGATCTATTCACCCACTGACAAGGAGCACGAGCAACATCTGCAAATGATCCTCCAGACCCTCAGGGACCACGAGTTGTTCGCTAAGCTCAAGAAGTGCGAATTCTGGCTACGCGAGGTGGGCTTTTTAGGGCACGTGATCTCGGCAAAAGGAATCGTCGTGGATCCCAAGAAGGTGGAATCCGTAACAGCCTGGCAGCCGCCAACTACGGTAACGGAGATCCGCAGTTTCTTGGGCCTGGCTGGGTACTACCGACGCTTTGTCGAGGGCTTCTCGAAGATAGCCGCCCCTCTGAACTGGTTGACTAGGAAAGGAGAAAAGTTTGTGTGGTCGACACAATGCCAGGAGAGCTTCGAAGAACTCAAAAGAAGGCTAACCAGGGCACCAATTCTTGTACTACCAACACCCGGAGAGGACTATGAGGTGTACTGCGACGCATCGAGGATCGGCCTTGGGGGTGTATTGATGCAACAGGGAAAAGTAATAGCCTATGCTTCCAGGCAGCTGAAGGATTACGAAAAGAATTACCCGATACACGATTTGGAACTGGCTGCAGTGGTCTTTGTTCTAAAGTTATGGAGACACTACCTCTTTGGTGTCCACTGTAACGTTTTTTCTGACCACCAAAGTCTTAAGTACCTGTTCACCCAAAAGGAACTAAACTTGCGGCAGAGGCGGTGGCTTGAACTATTGAAGGATTACGATCTAACAATCCAGTACCACCCCGGGAAGGCAAACGTAGTGGCAGACGCTTTGAGCAGGAAGGGGGCAACCATAAGAGACGACGACACGCGCGATAACTGAGCAGAGCACCTTGATCGCGGAATTCTCACGATTGAAGTTGGAGGTGGTACCAATGGGCACGGTTGCACAACTGTTGGCTTTGGTGGTAAAGCCGACGCTATTCGAGAAAATTCGAGAGGGACAGCAGGCGGACTCGCACTTACAGCTCGTACGAGACAAGATCTCGCCGGATCAAGAAGGTGACTTTTCAGTGGAAGACGACGGCACTCTACGGTTCCGTGGGCGGATTTGCATGCCGGATACCCCGGAATTGAAGGAGGAAATCCTAGCTGAGGCACACCGCGCCCCTTATGCGGCACATCCGGGGGGCATGAAGATGTACAGGGACCTCAAGCAGACTTTATGGTGGCCCAAGCTGAAGGGGGATGTGACTCGTCATGTTGCGCATTGCCTGGTATGTCAGCAGATAAAGCCAGAGCACCAGCGGCCGGCGGGAAAGCTACAGCCCTTACCGGTGCCAGAGTGGAAGTGGGATCAAATCACCATGGACTTCGTCACTGGATTCCCATGTTCACAGTAGGGGCACGACGCAATCTGGGTCATTGTTGACCGGCTAACCAAGTCAGCGCACTTCCTACCCATTCACACAACCTGGACCAGAGAGCGGTTGGCTCAAGTCTACCTCAGCGAGATTGTGAGACTGCATGGAGTGCCGGCATCGATCACATCGGATAGAGACACACGCTTTGTTTCAAAGTTTTGGCAGAGCCTACAGCAGGCCTTGGGGACCAAACTACAGTTCAGCACGGCCTTCCACCCGCAGACGGACGGACAGTCGGAGCGAGTGATCCAGACGCTGGAGGACCTGCTGCGAGCCTGTGTGCTAGACTGGGGGGTCGGTTGGGAGCGTTACCTGCCCCTCGTCGAATTCGCCTACAACAACAGCTACCAGGCCAGCATCCAGATGGCACCCTACGAGGCCTTATACGGCAGACGCTGCCGATCCCCGATCTGTTGGGACGACTTAGGAGAACGGAAGTTCTTGGGACCCGACTTGGTGGAGGAAACTGAAGAGAAGGTACGCCTCATCAGGAAGTGCCTACTGACTGCCCAGAGTCGGCAAAAGAGCTACGCAGATCGGAGACGCCGCGACCTAGAATTCCAGGTGAGAGAACACGTGTTTCTGCGGGTCTCGCCGTCCAGAGGAATCAAGCGCTTCGGGCTGAAAGGCAAGCTGAGCCCACGGTTTGTGGGGCCGTTTGAGATCCTGGAGCGCATTGGCCCAGTGGCTTACCACCTTGCCCTACCGCCGAACCTCAGCCGGGTCCACGACGTGTTCCACGTTTCGATGCTCAAGAAATACCTCCCCGACCCATCGCATGTCCTGGACGTCTCGACACTCGAACTGAAGGAGGACCTAAGCTTCGAGGAAACCCCGGTGCGAATCCTAGCAAAAGAGAGCAAGACGCTTCGAAACCGAGTCATCCCCTACGTGAAGGTGCTCTGGAGCAACCACGAGGAGCGGGAAGCGACGTGGGAGCTGGAGTCAAAGATGAGGGAGGGCTACCCCTATCTTTTCACCGCGAACCAGGATTGAGTTTCGGGGATGAAACTCGTTTTTAAGAGGTGAGTGGTGTAGTAGCCGCTGGTTTAAAATGCTGTGGTTCTGTTCTTGGGTCTACTTTTGGGTTTTATTTATTTCACGTTTCGTTTCAGCGGGTCCGGAGGGTGAACTAATAATTCTTTGATTCCGGGCAGACCGTCGGGGCTCGCGAGTATTTTTAGTCAATAAAGCTCGCGAAACGGAGACCGTCGGCGCAATCGGTTTTGGATTCCGACTCCGGAATCTCCCAGAATAAATTCCAGAAGGTGGCTAACGGTTCAGGCGATCAACGCGGGTTACCAGGCAGACCGGACCCCGGTTCAAACCCGAGCTATTGTTTTATTTTGACTTGAAATGGGTCCGTTCCCATTTCTCATTCTGACCGCTCGGGTTTTGTCGCATCTTGGGAAAATAGGGTTCTATATCTGTCTCAACCCCTCTCACTCTAGGCGTACGACACCCCGAGCGCGGACGAGGAGCCAACTCCCCCAACCCTACCCCCTTCCTCACCGATCGTGTGGAGGATCAAGGCAGCGAGACCAAGGAAAGAGAAGGACGACCTCACATCCCTTGAAGCCGAGCTCGCAGGATCGGAACCATCCTCCCCTCAGTCTACCAAGGTGAGCACGTTAGGGTTCTTGTTGTTTGTCAATTATTGTTTTCGTCAATTCTTGTTTTGAGCAAACGAGGGAGAGGGGGAGGGGAGGGGCAACGTCATCGCCGGAGTCCGGCGCGCACGGAGCCGCGCTTGCGGGCAACACCGCATGCGGGCGGCACGGCCGCACGGGCCGCGCGGGGTGCGCGCGACCCGCGTACGGGCGGCGCGGCCGTGCAGCCGCGCGGGGCCGGGGGCGGGCACCCCCGCATGCGGGCAACACCCGCATGCGGGCGGCACGCTGCCCAGCCGCGCGGGGCCGGGGGCGCGCACCCCCGCATGCGGGCGGCACGCTGCCCAGCCGCGCGGGGCCGGGCGCACGTGCGCACCCGCGGGTACGGGCAGCACGCCCGCACAGCCCGCGCGGATCGGGCGCACGCGCACCCGCGCATGCGGGCAGCCCTGCATGCGGGCAGCAAGGGGGGGGGGGGAGTGGCCGGAGGGTTCCGCGGGAGCCGGGGGCCGTCCGCGTCGTTGGCCTCGCCCGGGGACGTCACCATCTTTGCCGAATCGGCGGGGCGTGCCCCATGATCGACCGAAAGGGTTGAGTGTTCCGCAGTCCTTTTATTTTTATTTACCTTTCGGAAGGTTAGAGTTACTAACTCCTGTGCGACAGGTTCGTGTAGGTCCGGGCAGGCACACCGAGACGCGAAGGAACCTAGAGTCGACCAGCAACGCGACAACGAAAATGTGGGTTTCCTTTGAAACTAAGCATAGAATTGGTGTTTTTGGATAGTTACTAACTGCATATTATTGGTACTAATGCTGACGGTCTCTATGATTGAGATATTATCCTGTATCTTGGTCACTGTGCTCGTAGTTGCGACACGCGCATCCGCGGTCTGGCCACCGCAAAGGGTGCTCTTTTCCGGGAAAGCGGTCTTCGACCCGTGTAAACCCACGAGGTGAGGTAGTGGGGGCCCCCGTAGGTGTGGGGTTTGAGGCATCAAAAGGGGGGGGGAGAGGTGTGACCTGTCGAGATAGGTGTCCGACGAGGTCAGGTGCCCCAAGGTGTGAGCGGTGCGATCTGTCGGGGTAGGTGCCCGACGAGATCAAGGTGCGTAGGTGCGTAGGTGCTACAGGTGTTACGGGTATTACAGGTATTACAGGTGTTCGCGTGTTACTTTTCCAATGAGCCGAGTGGTTGCTCCGGATAGTCTTACTGTTGGGTTTGGCATTCTTTCTTGCTTATTATTATTATCACGTGTCACTGACTACCCACTCCGTGACAGGTTCTTCCAGGGGTGAGTGGTAGACGACGGTGAGGTCGAGGCAGGAGTGGTCGGGCAGTGATGAGCCCTAGTCTGTATCTCCTTTACCTTTCCTTGCATTTCATTTGGTACTGTAGACTACGGCGTGGTTCGCGATACCCTTGTGGGGTCGATGTGGATGTTGATTACTGGTATTCTGGATTTGAAATTATGGTTCTTTTATTATCCCCGTTCGGCCGTTTTCCAAAGCAAAATAACTAGAAAAGAAAAAGAACTTCGAAAGCTATCTTTCAAAAATCTGGGGTCGTGTGGACCCGTTTTCCAAACCATGTGGATTTATGGGATTTCTAAACTGTTTTCAAAACCTCGGGTCGTGTGGACCTGTTTTCCAAACCCTGTGGATTTTGTTACGGCATTTTGGTATTGGCATATTTCGTGAGTCAAGTCAGTGAGTTGAGTCGGAGTCTTAAAGGGATCAAATTGTCAATCAGCAATCAAAGACTTAGAGAAGATTCAACAAGAGCTCAAGTTGACACTCAGTGTCTTGAGTCTTGAAGATTGAAGTTGAAGAATTGTGGATCAGTTACATCAATCTCAAGAAGAAAGTATTCAAGAGGATCAGGTATGTTTAACTAAATAATTATGGTGATCCGAATACTTTCTTATAGTGTAGAAACACTTGGATGATCTTTTAATTGCATAAAAATCAAAAACTGGACATGGGACATGTTCAGGATCCGGATCAGACCTTGCAATCCGGATCCCGAAGGGTACTTGTTCATTGGCAATTTCAATCTGGATCCTAGGCCATTCCGATCCGGATCCCGAACATGGGACTTTGCTGAATTGCATGAACGATCCGGATCGGACCTTGCAATCCGGATCCCGAACCCATGGTTTTCTGGAATCGTCAATCTCGTTACGACGATCCGGATCGCAGTAAATCCGATCCGGATCGCCGTCCTGAAAATTTCCAGATAAGGTATGTTTTTGATTCTTATCTCTTTCCAAAGGTTTCTAAACTATAAATAGACATTTAGGGTTTCTCAAAAACGTGGGAGCTACGGCCGATTAATTTATAAAACACTTGAGAGCAACCCTAGAGGCTAGGTTTTCACTGTTCTTCTTAATAGCCTCTTTTAGGTCAATTCGACGGTTCTTCCAAGATCTATTTTTTGTCGAATTGATCTAATCTTTGCTTAGAGATTTTTCCCATGGATCTTCATTGATAATCTAAGCGAAGGATCACCATCGAAGTCAATATTCTTATCGACTGAGTTTGCGTCGTGGATTCGACGTGGCATCGTGGATTCGGTGTGCTAAAGGCATTTCGTGGATTCGAAACGTGTGCTCGTGGATTCGAGTGGCGTTCGTGGATTCGAACGTGTGCAGTGGACGTGCAAAATCGGTGGAGCGCGAGGTCCAAGAAATTGAAGGAGGGGTTAAATCCGTGGAGACGGTAATCACCTTGTTATTCTTCTTTTCTTAGGGATTGTTATTGCGTGGATATCCAACCGGTCAGCGCAAGGTCCGAAGAAGCTGAAGGAGGGGTTGAGTCCGTGGAGTCGGTAATCACCTTGTTATTCTTCTATTCTTAGTGGATTGTTATTGCGTGTTGGTCCCGTGGTTTTTCTCCTGGATTGGAGTTTTCACGTATATCTCGGTGTGCTGTTTTTATTTTCCGCATTGGTTTTTATTTTGCACTGAGTTTTGGTTTTATAAGTATTACACCTATTCACCCCCCCCTCTAGTTGTTTGATAGTACCTATTTAGATCCTTGTGGATCCTATAAAAACCTACAGATTTATGGCATCTTTCCAAACTGTTTTCAAAACCTTGGGTCGTGTGGACCTGTTTTCAAAACTGTGAGTTTATCCTTTCAACTTGACTGGCGACGGGCATTGTATTCAGTTTGCATTGTTGTTTAAATATCGAACTGTTGTGATTAACTGAATGCTTGTGTTAAGATGTTGTAATAGCTGCGACGCCGTGCATATACAGAGGAGACTCTGCCCGATTTTTGAGTAAATCTGTATATGCGGCGGGTCTGGGCACGTGCCGGGGAGGACCGAATTTCAAAAAAAATTTAACAACTCTTTCTTTTCCGCTGAGCGAGACCCCCGGGGCGTGACACACGTTTATCACAATGAATTCACACAACCGAGATAGATTAAGCATCTAAAGATCACACATGATTTCTAAAATTTGATGCTTATAACTATCAAAAACTCCTATAATGAAGTATCTTCAAGATTATGAATATGGAGTAAAGTTGATAATCCATATAAAATTAATTTGGAGTGAATGAACGTGAAGCCCTTTTTATTCAATGCACTCGTTCGTTAAAAACCTTTTTGTTCAAAAACAAAACATAAAAACAAAGAGCATTGAAAACATATAATGCAGAGATTAAGAAAAAATATGAAGGAAAAACCAATCAAAGCATTACATACAGTCATAAGCTAATTAGAACTTAAGACAAGGAAAGATATCATCTTTCCGAATCCAAAATCGCTGGATTTTGGGTTGTCTTGATTCGTCGTGGCCGGGGGTTGTCCGCTTTGACTGTTGATCCACCTTAGGTCTTTGCCTCGCAATGATCCACTTGTATGATTGATGTTGCGGCTCGGACCTTTGGTGGGATGAGTGAACTCCTTTGACTTGATGTATCTTTTGAGTCCCTTGAGTCCGCTCCATAGATGAAGTTGCCGAAGGATTTTTCTTTCTCTTTTTCGGGCAATCCTTCACCAAATGTCCTTCAAGTCCACGAAGGTGACACGTTCTTCCTTTCAATTTGAATGTGGAACTTGAAGCATGCACAGTTTGATCCTTTTTAAATCCCAAACCAACCTTGCTTGTTTGACCTAATCCGCACATACAATCTAGTTTCTTGGAAACGGTTGAAAGCCTTTGTATGTCGGATTTGAGTTCATGAACTTGCTTGGTCAATGCTTGGTTGGTGACATGAATCTCCTCAAACTGTTTTTCTAGAAAACCAATCTTGTCCATATATGATTTAGCGTTTGTCTCCGATTGGTTTAGCTTTTCTTGGAGGATTTTATTGTTATCCAATAAACGTCCTTGTTCCTCCTCGAGATCATGAAGTTTTATCTTTAAAGCTTGATTCTCGTCTTGAACTTCAAGTCGTTGCTTCCTCAACTTCTTGATATGCTTGGCCATCTTCTTTGATTCCGCAAGAAGTTGTTGGTATGCCTCAACGAGTTCTTCTTCGTCCGACTCCCCCTCACTTGATGACTCTCCGCCGGTTGTTGATGTTTCATACAAAATCAAAGGAGTAGAGTCAGTGACTAAAGATGATAAACACAAATTAGAAGAGGGAATTTGAGAGGCATGAAAAGCAACAACTTTTTCCTCTTTACTTGAGGTCGATTCATTAGAAGTAGAATCGTCCCATATTTTTGCTTGCAAAGCCTTCTTTTTATATGATTTTGGAGAAGGACAATCCGTTGAAATATGGCCGTAGCCTTTGCATCTATAGCATTGGATTTCCCCTTCGAAATCATCTTTTTCTTTTTCTTTAGAAGGTTTTGCAACGCCTTTGAGTTTAGAGGATTTAGAACCCGATGATCCTTTAGATGGTTTCGTGGATGAAGATCCATCGGTTCGATTCTTCCAAAATTTCCGACGAAATTTCTTTGTGATCCGCGCCAATTGTTCTTCAAAATCGGCAAAAGAGATTTCATCATCGGAACTTGATTCGCCATCTTCTTCCTTTGTTGATTTGAATGCAATACCTGTAAGCTTAGAAGAAGAGTTGGAAGAAACTTGATTAGTAGGAAAAGTCATTTCATAAGTTTGCAAATCACCTACTAATTCCTCTACACTCATCTCATCCGGATGACTAACGGTTTCAATGGCGGTAACCTTTGCCCTAAACCGTTCCGGAAGAGTCCGAAGTATCTTTCTTACAACTTTCGACTCCGGGATCTTTTCTCCTAAATTAGCACAAGTATTGATTACATCTTGAAGTCTAGTGTAATAATCTGTAAACAATTCATGCTCTTCCATATGAATAGAGTCAAATTGACTTGTAAGCATCTGGAGCTTTTGAATTTTTACAAGATTAGTACCCTCATGTGTAATTTTGAGAATATCCCAAATTTCCTTCGCGGTTTCACACGCGGAAATTCGTGTAAATTCAGTCGAGGAAAGAGAATTATATAAAGCGTTCATACCTTTCCCATTGTAAGAAGATCTTTCAATTTCCTCTTTGGACCATCTAGAGCGAGGTTTTGGGGTAGTAGAATTTCCTACTTCCTCAATAGGATGCACCCAACCGTATTCCACAGTTTGCCATACCCGCTCATCAATTGAGATGAGAAACGCTCTCATCCGCACTTTTCAATAAGCATAATTGGTCCCATCAAAAAGAGGAGGTCTAAAAATATTACCACTTTCACCCGACATGATAGATAAACCTAAAACCCTCTCTGATACCCCTTGTAGGTTTTTATATATATTAAGGATCCACACGGATCTAAATAGGTACTATCTAACAACTAAAGGGGGGGTGAATAGGTGTAATACTTAAAAACAAATCTCAGTGCAAAATAAAAACCAATGCGGAAATAAAAAACAGCACACCGAGATATACGTGGAAACTCCAATCCAGGAGAAAAACCACGGGACCAACACGCAATAACAATCCACTAAGAATAGAAGAATAACAAGGTGATTACCGACTACACGGACTCAACCCCTCCTTCAACTTCTTCGGACCTTGCGCTCCACAGATTGCACGTCCACTGCACACGTTCGAATCCACGAACGCCACTCGAATCCACGAGCACACGTTTCGAATCCACGAAACGCCTTCAACACACCGAATCCACGGTGCTACGTCAAATCCACGACGCAATTCAGCCGATAGGAATATTGGCTTCGATGGTGATCCTTTGCTTAGATTATCATTGAGGAACCGTAGAAGAAATCTCTAAGCAAAGACTAGATCAATTCGACAAAAGATAGATCTTGGAAGAACCGTCGAATTGACCTAAAAGAGGCGAAAGAGAAGAACGATAAAAACCAGCCTCTAGGGTTGCTTTCGAGTGTTTCTGAATTGATCGGTAAGTATCGAGAAACCCTAAGTATCTATTTATAACCCTTGGAAAAAGATAAAAGTCGGTTTAGTAAATTTATCCCGATAGGGCATTGTGTACCGGTACCAAATAACGTGTTCCGGTACGCAATGGTGCAAACACAGATTTTTCTATTGTGTTCCGGTACGCGAGTCTGTGTTCCGGTACGCAATGCAATTTTCAGAAAATTCTGTGTCGGGTTAGAGGAACTCAAAGTGTGGTTCCGGTACTCAATGTAAAAACTAATTTTTCCAAGATAAGCTTTATCCAAAACAAACCTAGTACCGGAATCCAAACTTAAATTAAGTTGTAAGTTAAAACCAAGTTCCTAAAACCAAGTCTAAACCGGTTTTCATTAATTTCCTATTTCCAATGATTATAAACGAACTTTAAATCACCATGGTTTACTTAACCATACCTGAGTGTTATCTTGAGCTCATGTTGAATCTTCAATGAGTCCACGATAGCCGATTTGACAATTTGTTCCCTTTAAGACTCCGACTCAACTCACTGACTTGACTCACGAAATATGCCAACACCAAAAAGCCGTAACAATCTCCCCCTTTGGCAATATCGTGACAAAACCCAAAAATACAAAAAAAACGCTCAAGTCACTCATCTTAAACCAAAAGTCGAAATTCAATGTTATCACCAAAACATTGATTTTCTTTGCGTGAAAGATCCAATAAATACAAATTACATTTGAACCAAAACAGTCCTAGAACATACTCTATGACTTAGGACTTGGAGTCTTAAAGTGATGTAATTCCTGCAAAACAAAACTCCAAACAAAATCAAACATTAGTCGTTAGAAATTAAAATCCTGCATTTGATTCGTATTCATTTTGGTTCTTTTGTTTTTCCGGCTCTTTTGTTTTGTGGCTCTTGTTCTCAGTCTTTTCTTTATCTCCCCCTATCTTGAGCATCTCTATTCTCCCCTTATATGATACGTGCATCATCATCTCATCATCTCTGTTCTCCCCCTTTTTGTCACAAATTGTCAAACAGTTAATATAGACAAAAAGAAACATATTAGAAGGATAAGTTCTTAGTTACATGCCCATAAGAGTTCTTGTTCACCTCAAAGAGAAAAGAAAATGAAAACCAAAAACAAGAAGGAAAAGAAATCACTCATCCTCATTTGAATCATCATCATCATCATGTGATGTTGGTCCATGCGATGTACTCGGTGCTGTTGCGCCAGTGACCACATCATCATGTTTGCACCCAAGGATATCGAAGATTTTCTTTAAACCATCCTCAAGTTTCTTGAAGCCTTGCTCCATCCTTTGCTCCATCTTTTGCTTTAATGAACGAACATCCCGATGCAAGGATTGAAGAGTTACGACCTCATCTGGTTCAGGAGATTCTTGACGAGGTGGTGCACTCACTGTCGCTTCACTTACATAACCTTTTGTATGCCCAAATGTCTTCAAAGTGCTAATTGACTTGGCTAAAGTGATTCCATCAATTGCCCCCAAGCCATAATCATATTTGGCACAAGAAATGTCCAATCGATGATCTTCCAGAATACGAGTAATCAAGATCGGATATGGTAGAAGGTCACGTTGCCTAGATCCTTCAATGACATGTACCATCTGCTGCCAAATGAGAAATGGAATGTTTGTGTTAATTCCATTCGCACTCTCCGGGTGACCAAGAAAAAAGAGAAGTAGCAATCGATCCCATCGAATCCTTTTGGTCCCCAGTGTGGGCAATAGGTTGTAGCATACAATTATGGACAAAATATGATACTCTGGTTTTAGGTCCTTTGATTCAACATATGATCTGTTCGTGTGCGTCCCTGTCTTGCAAATAGAGTCCACAACCATATCCCAATGGGTGTCATGTTGGAAATTACCATCAGTATAATAAAGACCAGTAGTGTCAACAGCTAATCCAAGGTTGTCACTAATTACTGCTGGAGTAATGTCAAACTTGACGTCTCTAACTGTTGTTTCAAAGACGAAGGCTCCGGTGTCATGGTCTTTTTGAAGTATGTTACCTCGCATGTAGAATTCCCTGATGATCTCCACACAAAAACCCATCTTAGGTTGGACTCTGCCAAGTGGCCGAATATGACTTCGTTCCAAAAGCCTTGCAAAGTCTGGCACCTCACGACATAGCTCATTAAAATTCACGTGTTGCTCTCCAATGCATGTGCGGTTTGCAAATCTGGCACGTCGTTTTGCACTCACATGTGGTTCACTTTCATCAACATTTGATCTCCGTTGAGAGCGCTCGCGTATTACCGGTCCACCGGTACTTCTACGCGGAGGAGAATCCGCACCCTTCTTCTTCCTTGGAGCCAAAGGTGCTTTTCCCTTTCCTTGAACTGATTCCTCTTCATATTCTGAGGAATGTCCAGATTCTGAGCTAGTTGAATCCTCATTGCGTGATCGTTTGGTAGCCTTTTTCTTTCCAGAACCGTGACCACGTCCACTTCCAGTGGCCATCAAAATTACTAGTGCAAGAAGCCATGAAAATGCCATTTCCTACAAAAAACACAATGCACTATGATTTGATCTTATAGGAAGGTTTAAACATGTCTAAGAAACATTCTAAACATGTCACAATTGATGATTCATCATTTAAAATTCATTTACATTAAAAGCCCTAATTCTCAATTTCTTCTATGCTAAGAACATATGTAAATATTAGATTCAATCAAATAGGCAAGGAAACATGAATCTAATTACATAGAAAAGAACCATATATGTTCTAAACATGAATTAAGGGCAATTTATGCAAGAGATTCCATTTGAAGTAAAAGTCTACTCAAAAATCCCTAAATAAGACATCAAAACCTAAAAACTAGGGTTTTGAAGCAAAAGAAAGCAAGATTAATGAAAAACTTACAAATCTAGCCACCAAATCTCTTGATCTTGAAAAGAAAAACCCTTAGAGATGTTTTAGAGAGAGAGAGGGAGGGTTTTGAAGTGTGAGAGATGAATTAAAAAACTTGGAGTTTCGGAATATAAAGAATTCCAGATCGCGTACCGGTACAAGAAGTCGCGTACCGGTACGCAGTGTAAAAACCGAAAAACCTTCGTTCGGGTTCCGGATTGACAGGCATGGGGTGATCCGGATCCGCAATGTAGTTCCGGTACTAAAAATGTAGTACCGGTACGCAAGTGAAAAACCAGAAAAATTCACATTCGGGTTCCGGACTGGATTTTCTAATCCGGATTGGATTTTCAGGTACTAAAAAGCAGGTACCGGAACAACAGAGCCAAAAAGCAAAAATTTCTTGAAACAAATCCAAAATTTGAAATCTTTTCAAATACCGATTTGTATACCATCAAGAAATTCATTTAAGTGCTTTGAAAAACAATGAATTCACATAGATGTCATTCAATCCAATTAATTATAAAAATTAAAAAGATTTACTCCAAAATCATGAAAAATAAAGGTAAAACATTATAAACCGTTTTTCATGTTATATTCATCAAACACAAGTCATCAAAAATAATCTTGAGATCCAAACTCTATCAAGATGTAACGGATTTACAAAGATGACTTACGGAGATTTCCAAGTGACATCAATCTTGAATTCTACCCTTTCAAATTGAGATAAACACTAAAATACCTAAGGGTGGCTCTTTGAGCATCTTTTTAACTATCCCACCTTATACCAACCAGGAGATTGTTCAAAATAAGAACTTTGAATATAAATCTCCGAATGCTTCAACTAAAAAATCTCATAAAATATTTTCCAAGCATCCATAACATGTGGTAGCTTCACACACAAACCGGACGACCGGGGTGGCAGCTCTTTCCAACATGTGGTGGTAATTTTCACACTCTTTCGGATGTAACTCTTTCCACATCTTTTACAATTCATTTTTTTACCCTTGTAAGAATGCAATCTCTTACGAGAAAGAATTAAATCCCAAATTTTAGTCTATCGGTTGTCTCACGTTTATCACAATGAATTCACACAACCGAGATAGATTAAGCATCTAAAGATCACACATGATTTCTAAAATTTGATGCTTATAACTATCAAAAACTCCTATAATGAAGTATCTTCAAGATTATGAATATGGAGTAAAGTTGATAATCCATATAAAATTAATTTGGAGTGAATGAACGTGAAGCCCTTTTTATTCAATGCACTCGTTCGTTAAAAACCTTTTTGTTCAAAAACAAAACATAAAAACAAAGAGCATTGAAAACATGTAATGCAGAGATTAAGAAAAAATATGAAGGGAAAACCAATCAAAGCATTACATACAGTCATAAGCTAATTAGAACTTAAGACAAGAAAATATATCATCTTTCCGAATCCAAAATCGCTGGATTTTGGGTTGTCTTGATTCGTCGTGGCTGGGGGTTGTCCGCTTTGACTGTTGATCCACCTTAGGTCTTTGCCTCGCAATGATCCACTTGTATGATTGATGTTGCGGCTCGGAACTTTGGTGGGATGAGTGAACTCCTTTGACTTGATGTATCTTTTGAGTCCCTTGAGTTCGCTCCATAGATGAAGTTGCCGAAGGATTTTTCTTTCTCTTTTTCGGGCAATCCTTCACCAAATGTCCTTCAAGTCGACAAAGGTGACACGTTCTTCCTTTCAATTTGAATGTGGAACTTGAAGCACGCACTGTGAGGTCCCGGAATCCCCCGCGTAGGGTTTGCTGGTTGTTGGGCAGCTTTTGGTGGCCTTTGGGAGTGTTTGTGCGCTTGTCGGGCCCGAGAAATGGATTTGTGGTGCAATTTGGAGTTTAGTCTGCATCACTGGAGGCCTGCGTGGTGTGTCGGTGGTGTTTGTGCATAATTTGGACACAAGTGTTGGACTTCGGGCTTAAAAAAAAGATCCCGTGGGAAATTGGAGGACCCGTCGAGTGTTTAGAGGTGGTTTCGCGCGACGTGGATGTCAAATTTGGACTCCGGGCGAAGTTTGGATAAAAGTTTACCTCTCCGGTTGCCTTCGGGAATTTTTAGAGTTGGAATTTGGCAAATCGGACTTCAGAATTAGACCCGGCGCGGAAATCGGATCAAGTTGGCTGTCCGGGGGCATTCGGCAATTTTCGGATGAGAATTTAGAAAAATGGACATCGTTTTTGGATTCAGCGCGCGAAATCGCTAGGAATGGACTATTTATTTGTTGGTTTTGGAGTCCGGTAGGCGTGCGCATTTTTAGAGGCGACGCGGCACGCAAACCGAGACGTTGGCGCGGCGCAGATCCCGAGGTGGCGGCACGGGGCTCGAGGCACGCGCGGCAGGCGCGTCAGGCGCGCGGGGAGGAGCGCCTTCGGCACGGGCCACGCGGGGGCCGCCACGTGGCGGGCCCCCGTTGGCGCCCGCGCGGGCGCGGGGGCACGCGCGCCCGTGTGGCGGGCGCGTGTCCCGCGCCTGAGGTGGCGCGGTGTAACGCGCCCGTGTGGCGGGCGCGTTGCCGCACGCCACCTGGCGCACGGGGCGCGTGCGTGGACCCGGTGCACGCGCCCCGGCCTCGTGGACCACCCGACAGCTGGGCCCCCCCTTTTGTGCGGTGCACCGTGGACCGGCCCTGTGGACCACCTCCTCTCTCTCTCTTTCTTTTCTTCTTCCTCTTCCTCCCCCGCACGCCATTTCCTTCCTTCCTTTTCTTTCTTCTTCAACCGAGCGAGAGGGAGATTGAGGGAGGAGATGGTGGGTGGTGCGGCGTGGCGTCGTGGGCCTCGTGGAGCGTGCGAGTTTTTCCAACGGAGCGTTTTGGCGGCGGCGGCGCAGTCGGGTAGGTCCCGCATTTATTTTTACGGTATTTTTGGCACAGTTTTGGAGCGTTCCTTTGGACAGTTAATTGACCCTCTTGCTCTTATCTGTGTTAGGGACCGTGTTTTTCTGCACCGTTTTGCGTGCGGACCCCGACGGTGTGCTTCGTTTTGCGTGCAGACTCCGTTTTGCGCGCGGGTTTCGGCACCGTGCTCCGTTTTGCGTGCGGACTCCGGCAGCGTGCACCGTTTTGCGTGCGGACTCCGTTTTGTGCGCGGTTTTCGGCATCGTGCTCCGTTTTGCATGCGGACTCCGGCAGCGTGCATCGTTTTGCATGCGGACTCTGTTTTGCGCGCGGGTTTTGGCACCGTGCTCCGTTTTGCGTGCGAACTCCGGCGGCGTGCATCTTTTTGCGTGCAGATCGCGTGGAGGCCAATTGCAAGTGTCTACGAGCAATTGGTGGCAAACCGAGGTGGGTGGCCTTATCTCCAAGTTTTATGGACTGTACAGTAATTCTACTGATGTAGGACTATGCATGATAGTTTATTTCCTGTATAGCATGCCAGTTTGTAGGAATCGATATTCCTTTTATCATGTTAAATTATAGTTATCTTGGAACTTGGCCTAGCACCCCCGTCATATGTTGCATGTGTAACCAGACCAGTAGAAAACCCTCACTTGGGCTAGGGTTATTTATGTTTAGACATCCTCACTGTTCTTTCATTCCTGGACATAGTGTTATCCTCGCCCGGGTAGTGGGCCGAGAGGTCAGGACTTTCTTTTAGTGTGGGATGCATTTGCACTCGTGCTTGGGAGCAGAGTGGAGTCTGGTAGTTGTAGTGGGTCGCTTTTCTGTGCCGGGAGCCGTTTGGATAAACGGTAGTCCCGGGACGTCTTCTATCCCTGTTGTGCTGTCGCTACCGTGTTAGTGGCAGTTGTGTGCTTGTTTTAGTTGGACCTAGAACCCAGAACCTTTTTTGACATACACATGATTTTTAGTTTATCGATGTTTTCTTCCAAGCATCGAAGGGCCGCTGAAGTCTGTTCTTGTTTGATTAGACAAAAGCATCAGCCCTTCGGGGTTTGGGTAAATCCTTGTTTTCTAACTGATTTTCCTAAAAGAACTAAAAATCATTAAAATGGGTTTCTCCTCAAATCAAGATGGTTTTTCGAAATGGGAACTACTTTTAGTCCTCACCCGCGTGGGTTGAGTGAAAATGGTTTTCAGTAATTAATGTCACCCCGTTTTCGTGTAAACTTCCCCACTTGTAAGGATTCGAGTGGTCTGGGTTCTAGGGGCCATTCCTTTGTCGGGACGAAAGCCACGGGGGCCGAGCCTGGAACCTGTTATTGTTTGATAAGGTTGTAGGTGTAGGCCTCCCGGAACTTTCGGGCCCTAGTTGGTATCTCCTGCGTGTTATACCGAGGTTGTGGTGTTCCCGAACTGTAAGGGGGCCGGGAACTTCGATAGGCGGAGCCTAGAGTCTATTCTTGTTTGATAGGGTTCTTAGCACCGACCTATCGGGTTTTCCAAACCCTTATGGTGTCGGCCCTTTCTGAGTTATCGATGCGGTTGGTGTTCTCTTATGGGAGCCGTTTGGAGTGACGGCGGTCCCAGCTGTGTGGTACTTTCTTTAGTGAGTAGTGTTGTGAGTTGAGTCGTTGAGGGTTCTCCGACATAGCCGTGAGAGTGTTTGGGCTTTTCATATTTGAGTCGAGGTTCTTTTCCGACCGAGTTGTGTTTCGAGCTTTGAGATACCGATCTGTTTGATCGTGGATTATAGCCTGCTGAGCCTGGCATTTCATGCCAGTTATGAGATACTTGTGATACTTGAGTTCGTTGGGGTCGCTCCCCTCTAGCTACGCCCCGGGTGCGATGATGATTCCGAGCCTGACGAGGCTGCGATGATGCGACTAGTTGATACACTAGAGTTCTCTTGAGATGAGATAGTCCTTGAGGGACACCCTACGTAAGACCAAGTCCTGTTTGGGCGTAGTGGCAGTAGATGAGCGCAGGTTTGTTGACTGGTCCAAAGTGGGACAGTCATCTGAGATTGGGTGACTTTGAGAGAGTGATGGCATAGCATGTGTCATAGTAGAGTTTTCTTGAGCATAGTACTTGTGACATATCGTCAGTAGTGAGTAGATGCATCATATTATCTTTTGTTCCACTTCTTGAGCATCTAGATAGAGGCATAGTAGCTGTAGAGATATCCTTTTCCAGCTCTTTTCTTTCCGTATACTTTGTTACTTTATGCCTCTAGTAGACTTAGTGGGCAGACCGTTGGGCTTGTTGACGGCACCCACTGAGAACTACTGTGGGAAGTAGTTCTCACACCCGTCGTGGTGTCTTTTCCCCAGGGGCTTCTACTCCTGTTCCTGTGCTCCAGTTGCTGATCCTTCTGACCGAGGCGAGGGAGTCGCGAGCTAGTTCCCTACCCGTCGTTGTAGTGTAGCGGTACCCCCCCTTCAGAGGAGAGCTTCAGTAGCTTAGTTTACTTCTTTTCCCTCTGTTGAGAGACCTTTGTTGTGAGGTATAGAATTGTATTTTATTTTACAGTTTGAGAGACTGTTGTAGTGAGGATATTTTTTGTATTGAGAGCTTGTACACTGATTTATTTATTGGAGATATCTCCCTTTTGGGTTTTGTATCAGAGGACTTTTTATACGATCGTATTTGGGGAGATGGATATTGTATTATTTTCAGTTGTACAGTGATTGGATTTCAGTTTTAGTAGTTTACTTTCAACTCTGATATTTGTATACTGTAGTTGATTCTTTTTGCAGGTTAGACGCTTCGTCTGTACGGCAGTTTCCGTATAGATGGCGGATCTGTTAGCGAGCCCGGGTCGCAGTTTCGACCCCGGGGCGTGACATGCACAGCTTGATCCTTTTTAAATCCCAAACCAACCTTGCTTGTTTGACCTAATCCGCACATACAATCTAGTTTCTTGGAAACGGTTGAAAGCCTTTGTATGTCGGATTTGAGTTCATGAACTTGCTTGGTCAATGCTTGGTTGGTGACATGAATCTCCTCAAACTGTTTTTCTAGAAAACCAATCTTGTCCATATATGATTTAGCGTTTGTCTCCGATTGGTTTAGCTTTTCTTGGAGGATTTTATTGTTATCCAATAAACGTTCTTGTTCCTCCTCGAGATCATGAAGTTTTATCTTTAAAGCTTGATTCTCGTCTTGAACTTCAAGTCGTTGCTTCCTCAACTTCTTGATATGCTTGGCCATCTTCTTTGATTCCGCAAGAAGTTGTTGGTATGCCTCAACGAGTTCTTCTTCGTCCGACTCCCTCTCACTTGATGACTCTCCGCCGGTTGTTGATGTTTCAAACAAAATCAAAGGAGTAGAGTCAGTGACTAAAGATGATAAACACAAATTAGAAGAGGGAATTTGAGAGGCATGAAACGCAACAACTTTTTCCTCTTTACTTGAGGTCGATTCATTAGAAGTAGAATCGTCCCATGTTTTTGCTTGCAAAGCCTTCTTTTTATATGATTTTGGAGAAGGACAATCCGTTGAAATATGGCCGTAGCCTTTGCATCTATAGCATTGGATTTCCCTTTTGAAATCATCTTTTTCTTTTTCTTTAGAAGGTTTTGCAACGCCTTTGAGTTTAGAGGATTTAGAACCCGATGATCCTTTAGATGGTTTCGTGGATGAAGATCCATCGGTTCGATTCTTGCAAAATTTCCGACGAAATTTCTTTGTGATCCGCGCCAATTGTTCTTCAAAATTGGCAAAAGAGATTTCATCATCGGAACTTGATTCGCCATCTTCTTCCTTTGTTGATTTGAATGCAATACCTGTAAGCTTAGAAGAAGACTTGGAAGAAACTTGATTAGTAGGAAAAGTCATTTCATAAGTTTGCAAAGCACCTACTAATTCCTCTACCCTCATCTCATCCGGATGACTAACGGTTTTAATGGCGGTAACCTTTGCCCTAAACCGTTCCGGAAGAGTCCGAAGTATCTTTCTTACAAATTTCGACTCCGGGATCTTTTCTCCTAAATTAGCACAAGTATTGATTACATCTTGAAGTCTAGTGTAATAATCTGTAAACAATTCATGCTCTTCCATAAGAATAGAGTCAAATTGACTTGTAAGCATCTGGAGCTTTTGAATTTTTACAAGATTAGTACCCTCATGTGTAATTTTGAGAATATCCCAAATTTCCTTCGCGGTTTCACACGCGGAAATTCGTGTAAATTCAGTCGAGGAAAGAGAATTATATAAAGCGTTCATACCTTTCCCATTGTAAGAAGATCTTTCAATTTCCTCTTTGGACCATCTAGAGCGAGGTTTTGGGGTAGTAGAATTTCCTACTTCCTCAACAGGATGCACCCAACCGTATTCCACGGTTTGCCATACCCGCTCATCAATTGAGATGAGAAACGCTCTCATCCGCACTTTCCAATAAGCATAATTGGTCCCATCAAAAAGAGGAGGTCTAAAAATATTACCACTTTCACCCGACATGATAGATAAACCTAAAACCCTCTCTGATTCCCCTTGTAGGTTTTTATATATATTAAGGATCCACACGGATCTAAATAGGTACTATCAAACAACTAGAGGGGGGGTGAATAGGTGTAATACTTAAAAACAAATCTTAGTGCAAAATAAAAACAAATGCGGAAGTAAAAAACAGCACACCAAGATATACGTGGAAACTCCAATCCAGGAGAAAAACCACGGGACCAACACGCAATAACAATCCACTAAGAATAGAAGAATAACAAGGTGATTACCGACTCCACGGACTCAACCCCTCCTTCAACTTCTTCGGACCTTGCGCTCCACCGATTGCACGTCCACTGCACACATTCGAATCCACGAACGCCACTCGAATCCACGAGCACACGTTTCGAATCCACGAAACGCCTTCAACACACCGAATCCACGGTGCTACGTCGAATCCACGACGCAATTCAGCCGATATGAATATTGGCTTCGATGGTGATCCTTTGCTTAGATTATCATTGAGGAACCGTAGAAGAAATCTCTAAGCAAAGACTAGATCAATTCGACAAAAGATAGATCTTGGAAGAACCGTCGAATTGACCTAAAAGAGGCGAAAGAGAAGAACGATAAAAACCAGCCTCTAGGGTTGCTCTCGAGTGTTTCTGAATTGATCGGTAAGTATCGAGAAACCCTAAGTATCTATTTATAACCCTTGGAAAAAGATAAAAGTCGGTTTAGTAAATTTATCCCGATAGGGCATTGTGTACCGGTACCAAATAACGTGTTCCGGTACGCAATGGTGCAAACACAGATTTTTCTATTGTGTTCCGGTACGCGAGTCTGTGTTCCGGTACGCAATGCAATTTTCAGAAAATTTTGTGTCGGGTTAGAGGAACTCAAAGTGTGGTTCCGGTACTCAATGTAAAAACTGATTTTTCCAAGATAAGCTTTATCCAAAACAAACCTAGTACCGGAATCCAAACTTAAATTAAGTTGTAAGTTAAAACCAAGTTCCTAAAACCAAGTCTAAACCGGTTTTCATTAATTTCCTATTTCCAATGATTATAAACGAACTTTAAATCACCATGGTTTACTTAACCATACGTGAGTGTTATCTTGAGCTCATGTTGAATCTTCAATGAGTCCACGATAGCCGATTTGACAATTTGTTCCCTTTAAGACTCCGACTCAACTCACTGACTTGACTCACGAAATATGCCAACACCAAAAAGCCGTAACATTTTTAGTAATATTTTACCCTCCTTCTAATAAAGTACCCCCTTTAGTGGATCGAAATTTTCGAGTTTTTGTATGTCGGTCGGCGTGTGGCATGAGTATTTTTTCTGTGAAAGAGCACGAAAAACGAAGACCGACGGTGCAATCGGATCTGAAATCCGATGTAGGAATCTCCCGGAACAGGGCTTTTAGTGTCCCGGTGACATAACGTGCATCGAAACCCGTGCAAAATATCCTGCACGCTTTCCGAGGAAAAGGTGGGTTAGCCCGTAGGATTAATTAATTAAAGAATTAGTTATTCGGTTACGGATATTAAAAGGTGGGTTATCCCGTAGGATTAATTAATTAAAGAATTAGTTATTCGGTTACGGATATTAAAAGGTGGGTTATCCCGTAGGATTAATTAATTAAAGAATTAATTAATTGGTGACAGAAATTAAAAAGGCAGGATTTAATTATACGTACCAAAAGGAAAATCCCACTTTTCGCAAAAAGAGAAACCCTAGCCGGAGAGAACGAGGGAGAAAAAGAGAAGGAAAAGACGGAACCCAAACCGGAGGAGGAGAAGGAAAGAAAGAGGAAGAAGACGAAGGAATCCGACCACCCCGAATACCGTACCGGATTTAGAAGAGCAATCGGTCGACTCCCCCATCGGGTTTTTTGGTAAGTAGTTTCCGTTTTGTTGCGTTAATGGGGTTTTCTAGTGTCTTTTTTGTTGTCTACATCGCCGTCTCCGTCCCCGTCGTCATCACCGACCCCGCCGCATTATCAAGGGCACGGCGCGGGCGAGCGAACGACGCGGGCGCCGTTAGGGCACGGGGCGGGCGAGCGAGCGACGCGGGCGCCGCAAGGGCACCGCGCGGGCGCCGCCCCCGGGCGCGCAACCGCGCAGCCTTACGCCGCGGGGGGCGCCCGCGGGCGGGCAGGGCCGCGCAGGCGCCGCCCCCGGGCTAGCACCGCGCGACCTTGCGCCGTACGGGGCGCCCGCGGGCGGGTGTGCGCCGCTCGGGCGCCGCCTGCGGGCGACGCACCGCGAGGCCTTGTGCTGCGCGGGGCGCCCACAGACGGGCGCATGCTGCGCGGGCGCCGCCCCGGGAGCGCAACTGCGCAGCCTTGTGCCGCGCGGGGCGCCCGCGGCCCGCATGCCGCGCGGGCGCCGCCGCGGGCGACGCACCGCGCGGCCTTGCGCCGCGGGCGGGCGCATGTCGCGCGGGCCGCGGGGTAGGCGGGCGCCGCCCGCGGACGCACACCGCGTGGTTTCGGGCCGCGCGGGGCATCCGCGGGCGGCAGCGTCCGCGCGGGGCGCCGTCAGGTGTCGTAGGAGCGTCGTTCTTGGGTTATTCATCGCGGGGTTAGTTTTGGTTTTCCCGTTTCCATAGTGTTAGTGCGTTTATTAATGATCGTCTTTCTTTGGGGGACTTCCTTAGGTCCGGGTGCGCAGTGGGAGTGTGCGAAAGATCCAGGTGTCCAGTTTTCCCCGCAACCAGGTGGGTACCCTTGCAATAAGTGCAACAAGTGCAGTATGTGCACCATATCATTGTAAAAGTTTTAATAACCTGTCTAATAAAGTAGATGAACTGTTAAACCTTTCGCATGAATGTGTATTGTTCTTTCATTATTAAATTATGGCGACTGAGGGTCGCGATGCTTGATACACGCCGACTTCGGAAAACCTTGTTGTTGGATGCTGCACGTACACAGGCGGATTGGCCTCAGCATGGGTGTACTTTTCCAGAGAAGTGGTCTGAATGACCCGTGTGCCCCACGATTCGTGTAGGTGCTAGTGGGGACCCCTTCACGCCAACTAAAAGTGCCGCACTAGTACCGTGAAAGGGGTTAAAAGCATCATGTAAGTAAAGTGAATGTGCACGAGGGGAGATCGTCGACTCCCCGACAGGTACCAGTTGTAATTAACTCAAATGATGTGGACACATGAGATGGAAAAGCGAAAGGTTCTGGTGTAATCGGTTTGTTTTAAAATTAATGTCAAATGCTAATCATCTGCTTTATTTGTCACTGACTTTACCCACTCCGTGACAGGTCTGATTAGGTGTAGTAACCGGGATGGCGGTGAGACTGCGTCGAGAGGACCTTAGCCGTAGGAGGCTAGCGACGTTATCCATCTTGGGTTTATCTCATTTCTCTTTTAGCTTAACTGTTAGTTTAATTTGCTTGAATGTGGATCATGTGGGGTGTTGGATAGTCAATTTGTTAGCACTGTGGATTTGATTTACTTTTATGGACTTTTATGCGGCATAATTTATAACTAACAAAATGGTTTCGAAAATGCTTTCGAAACTAAGTGTCGTGTAGGCACAATCTTGGTAAACCCCTGGATTTATCCTTTCAAAAAGATAGGGCCGCTTTAGTGTGAATGTGTAAATGTTTTCAAAAACTGGGTGTCGTGTGGACACCGATTGCAAAACTCGTAGTTTAACTCCTGATGTGGTTGAATGAATTTACCTTTCCTTCCTTGTTCACTGTGACTGTGTGGTTAAAGAATGTTGTTGTTATTGCTGTTGTAAATGTGACGTCGTGCATATACAAAGGAGACTCTGTCCGATTGAAGAGTGAATTTGTATATGTGGCGGGTCTGACGCGAACCGGGGAGAGGTCGTTACCTATTCATAAAGAAAAAAAATATATATACGCTTTTTCCGCTTATCTTTACCTAAAAACCCGCGGGGCGTGACAGATTAAATGGTATCAGAGAAAAACAACTTTAACCACAGTAGTCGGTGACCAACATCCACAGTGTATGATGCCACAAGCAAATTGAACATGAGATAACCAAGATGTAGGTGCAGTAGATCGTGAGTGTACAGGAAAAGGGGGGGTTTAATTTCGGTGTGTCCGTAGACTAAGGTGCTAGGTCGTTAATGATAGGATTGACGCATTTTCTTTGTGTGCACAGATAACGACCGGGTTACGGTCATCATGCGCTAATTTTTGAAATGGACAGGATGGACCCCGCAGCCGCAGCGAATCGCCTGCTCTGCAACCAGCTGCGCGACGTGGCTGGGCAACTACTGACCCTCACCGAACGCCTGTGGGTACTGGCACAAGACTTTGAGGGTATCGACCGCTTCCAGCACGGCGCCAGGGACGACACCTTTCGGGGAATGCCACCTGCAGACTTTCCCACCTTCCATGAGGAGGTCAATTTGGCCATGCGAGCGGAGCAAGAACTCACAGAAGCACGTGCTCGGCAGGGATACCCCGGGTTACATCGGGGTCAGAGATACCACTACCCCGTTCCGGCGGAGGACCCCTATCAGAAGGACCGGGCGACCAAGCGCCCAAAGACAGAACAGGAATTTGGGCAAACGATGAAGGAAGGACCCGAACCACTGTGGAAGCCGTGCGTCATATGCGGGGGTGCGCATCGAATGATGAGCTGCCCTTGGCGGAACGAACACTGCTTTAAGTGCGGAAAGCCTGGCCACTCGCGTTTCACGTGCCCCCAAAAGCCGGATACCACTACACCAGTGTTGCAACCCGACAAACCAGAGAAAGCTGCCACCCCCGCCCCGCAAGGGGGCCCTAATCCAAGGAGCCGGGCAAATCAACGCCCGAAGAAAGCGCAGAAAGACGGACCAGTGCCAACGGGAGGCCCGGAACCGCTACAGGAACCCTGCGTTATCTGCGGGAAGGCACACCAAGTGACGAGATGCCTTTGGAAGTACTCCCATTGCAATAAATGCAGCAAGCCGGACCACACCCGCGCCTCATGCCCTCAAGCACTAACCACTACTACCACGACGCCGCAGCCGGAAGGATGAGAGGACACGGCAGCCCCCGCTCCACAGGAGGACCTACCCGGCGGACAACACACGACGAATTCGTACGACACCAAGTCCCTACCCAACCACGACGTACGCCGCTGGCCTAAGGATTGTGGACGGACTCCCCGATTTGCCACGATAGAAGACGCGATGTCTCAGAACAAGTGACAGCAGGTAACTTCAGTTCCCTCTCTTTTTAGGAACACCGGTTTCACCTAAGCTTTCCGCCCTCCTCTGACTCCCTCTCTCTCTCTTGTCTCTTCCCTTCCCTACTCCCTGACGTGCCCAGTGCGGAATGGGAGGAGGGATCCTTAGGTATTGGTCGTACCCTCCCCGGCCTATGTGCGCGGGCGGGTTTCGGGGCATAAGAGACCCCTATCATCCTAGTGAGAGTTACGAGTTAAATGGGTCCCACCCCTTACCTTGCAAATAAGGACTCGGGAGACCGATTGGTCGCGTAGGGCCGCAGTATAAGCTGGGTCCGACACCCCAGTCGTAAGGGAATTTCCGGATGAATTTCCGGCGGGACCCCCCGGGATGTCACCTGAATGAGGGGTCGATCTGTAGTCCGGCTATCATCAGCTGAATTAGGGGCGAGGACGTCCCCAAAACAGCTTTCCGGACACGCTACGGCCACTACGAATTCACGGTAATGCCGTTCGGGCTCATCAATGCCCCAGCGGTATTTATGGACATGATGAACAGGGTGTTCAAACCCTTCTTAGATTTATTCGTAGTGGTCTTCATTGATGACATCCTCATCTACTCCCGTACGGATGAGGAACATGAGGAGCACCTACGTATAGTCCTTTAGACCCTCCGGGATCAGAAACTCTATGCCAAACTCAAAAAGTGTGAGTTTTGGCTCTGCGAGGTGGACTTTTTGGGACATGTTGTTTCGGCATCTGGAATTGCGGTAGACCCGAGGAAGATAAACTCGGTGACAGACTGGTCCCGACCGACAACAGTAACCGAGATTCGAAGCTTCCTGGGTCTGGCAGGGTATTGCAGGCGTTTTGTGGAAGGCTTCTCCAAGATAGCCACTCCCCTGACCCGCCTGACCCGGAAAGGGGAGAAGTTTATCTGGACAGACCAATGCCAGAAGAGTTTTGAAGAACTCAAGGACAGATTGACGCGGGCCCCGGTTCTCGCCTTACCAGAACCTGGGGAAGACTATGAGGTTTATTGCGATGCGTCGCGAAATGGCCTCGGAGGTGTGCTTATGCAACGGGTTAAGGTCATAGCCTATGCATCAAGACAACTAAAGGAGTACGAGAGAAATTATCCTGTGCACGACTTGGAGCTGGTGGCAGTCGTGTTTGTCCTCAAGTTGTGGAGACATTACTTGTACGGGACACACTGCGATGTGTATTCCGATCATCAGAGCCTCAAGTACCTCTTCACCCAAAATGAGCTAAACTTGCGGCAAAGGCGGTGGCTCGAGCTACTGAAAGACTATGACTTGTCGATCCACTACCACCCGGGGAAGGCAAATGTTGGCCGACGCCTTGAGCCGCAAGGGGCAGACAGAAGGAGCAAGGGTAAGTGCTATTACCCAGCAGGACCGCCTGATCGCAGAATTTTCGCAATTGAGGCTAGAGGTGGTGCCAGCGGGAATGGTCGCACGACTCACGACCCTGGTGGTCAGACCCACCCTGCTAGACAGGATCTTGGAAGGACAGTCGAAAGATACCCAGTTACAACTTGTGCGAGACAGAGTACCTTCGGACCAAGGGGGCGATTTCGCAATAGGCTCTGATGGCACAATACGATTCCGAGGACGAATCTGCGTGCCGGACCTACCGTAACTCAAAGAGAAGATTCTGAGGGAAACGCATACTGCTCCCTACGCAGTGCACCCTGGGGGAACAAAGATGTACAAAGATATAAAGCAAACCTTCTGGTGGCCTAAATTGAAGGAAGACGTAACCCGATTCGTGGCACATTGCCTGGTGTGCCAACGAGTAAAGGCCGAACATCAACGCCCAGCAGGGAAGTTACAACCGCTGCCGGTGCCGGAATGGAAGTGGGAGATGATTACGATGGATTTTGTGACCGGCTTCCCGAGATCGCCACAGGGACATGATGCGATTTGGGTCATAGTGGATCGTTTGACGAAATCGGCCCACTTCCTGCCCATACATACGACGTGGACTCGGGAACGACTGGCGCAAACATACATAAATGAGATAGTGAGGTTGCACGGGGTATCGGCGTCCATTACGTCGGACAGAGACACGCGATTTGTGTCAAACTTTTGGCAGAGCCTGCAACGGGCAATGGGAACCAAACTGCATTTCAGCACGGCTTTTCACCCGCAAACTGACGGACAATCGGAACGGGTGATCCAAATCCTCGAAGACATGCTCCGGGCATGCGTACTTGACTTGGGCGAAGGGTGGTCTCGATACCTACCCCTGGTGGAATTCGCCTACAACAACAGTTACCAAGCTAGCATTCAAATGGCGCCATACGAGGCTCTGTATGGGCGCCGCTGTTGGTCTCCAATATGCTGGGACGATTTGGGAGAGCGCAAGTTTTTGGGCCCAGATTTAGTGGAGGAGACCGAGGCAAAGGTGCGTCTGATCAAACAACGGCTGCTGACCGCCCAGAGCAGACAGAAAAGTTACGCGGACCATAGACGACGGGATTTGGAATTCATGGTGGGTGAGCACGCGTTGCTCCGAGTTTCGCCTTCAAAGGGGACCCGACGTTTCGAACTGAGGGGAAAGTTAAGTCCGAGGTACGTGGGACCGTTCGAGATCCTAGAACGCGTGGGCCCGGTGGCGTACCGGTTGGCCCTGCCGCCGAACCTCGATCGAGTCCACAACGTGTTCACGTTTCAATGCTCCGGAAGTACCTCCCCGACCCCTCTCACGCCCTAGATGCATCCACTATCGAGTTACAAGAGGACTTAAGCGTCGAGGAGACACCGGTGCGGATCTTGGCACGAGAAGATAAGAAATTGCGCAATCGGACCATCCCCTATGTAAAGGTCCAGTGGAGCAACCACGAGGAACGCGAAGCGACGTGGGAACTGGAATCGAAGATGAAGGAATGTTTTCCCGAGTTGTTTAGCGAGAGTTGTAATTAAGTTTCGAGGATGAAACTTCTTATAAAGTGTGAGTGGTGTAATGACACGACTTTTTAGTAATATTTTACCCTCCTTCTAATAAAGTACCCCTTTTAGTGGATCGAAATTATCGAATTTCTGTAAGTCGGTCGGTGTGTGGCATGAGTATTTTCCTGTGAAAGAGCACGAAAAACGAAGACCGACGGTGCAATCGGATCTGAAATCCGACGTAGGAATCTCACGGAACAGGGCTTTTAGAGTTGCGGTGACTTAACGTGCATCGGAATCTGTGTAAAATATCCAGCATGTTTTACGAGGAAATATGGGTTTATACCGTAGGATTAATTAATTAAAGAATTAATTAATCGGTGACAGAAATTAAAAGGGTGGGATTTAATTGTAAGTACCAAAAGGAAAAATCCCACTTTTCGCAAAAGGAGAAACCATAGCCGGAGAGAACGAGGGAGAAAAGAGAAGAAAAAGGCGGAACCCTAGCCGGAGGAGGAAAAAGGAAAGAAAGAGGAAGAAGACGGAGGAATCCGACCACCCCGAATACCGTACCGGATTAGAAGAGCAATCGGTCGACTCCCCCGTCGGGATTTTCGGTAAGTAGTTTTCGTTTTGTTGCGTTAATGGGGTTTTCTCGTGTCTTTTTCGTTGTCTGCATCGCCGTCTCCGTCCTCGTCGTCATCACCGACCCCGCCGCACGATCTAGGGCACGGCGCGGGCGGGCGAACGACGCGAGCGCCGTTAGGGCACGGCGTGGGCAGGCGAGCGACGCGGGGGCCGCAAGCGCACCGCGCGGGCGCCGCCCCCGGGCGCGCAACCGCGCGGCCTTGCGCCGGGCGGGGCGCCCGCGGACGGGCAGCGCCGCGCGGGCGCCGCCCCCGGGCGCGCACCGCGCGGCCTTGCGCCGCGTGGGGCGCCCGCGGGCGAGTGTGCGCCGCGCGGGCGCCGCCTGCGGGCGACGCACCGCGCGGCCTTGTGCCGCGCGAGGAGCCCGCAGACGGGCGCATGCTGCGCGGGCGCCATGCGGGCGCCGCCCCGGGGGGGGCAACCGCGCGGCCTTGTGCCGCGCGGGGCTCCCGCGGGCGGGCGCATGCCGCGCGGGCGCCGCCGCGAGCGACGCACCGCGCGGCCTTGTGCCGCGCGGGGCGCCCGCGAGCGGGCGCATGTCGCGCGGGCGCCGCCGCGCGGCCTTGCGCCGCACGGCCTTGCGCCGCGCGGGGCACCCGCGGGGTAGGCGGGCGACGCGCGGGTGCCGCCCGCGGACTCACACTGCGCGGTTTCGGGTCGCGCGGGGCATCCGCGGGCGGCAGCGTCCGCGCGGGGCGCCGTCAGGTGTCGTAGGAGCGTCGTTCTTGGGTTATTCATCGCGGGGTTAGTTTTGGTTTTCCCGTTTCCATAGTGTTAGTGCGTTTATTAATGATCGTCTTTCTTTGGGGGACTTCCTTAGGTCCGGGTGCGCAGTGGGAGTGTGCGAAAGATCCAGGTGTCCAGTTTTCCCCGCAACCAGGTGGGTACGCTTGCAATAAGTGCAAAAAGTGCAGTAAGTGCACCATATCATTGTAAAAGTTTTAATAACCTGTCTAATAAAGTAGATGAACTGTTAAACCTTTCGCATGAATGTGTATTGTTCTTTCATTATTAAATTGTGGCGACTGAGGGTCGCAATGCTTGATACACGCCGACTTCGGCAAACCTTGTTGTTGGATGCTGCACGTACATAGGCCGATTGGCCTCCGCATGGGTGTACTTTTCTAGAGAAGTGGTCTGAATGAGCCGTTTGCCCCACGATTCGTGTAGGTGCCAGTGGGGACCCCTTCACGCCAACTAAAAGTGCCGCACTAGTACCGTGAAAGGGGTTAAAAGCATCATGTAAGTAAAGTGATTGTGCACGAGGGGAGATCGTCGACTCCCCGACAGGTACCAGTTGTAATTAACTCAAATGATGTGGACACATGAGATGGAAAAGCGAAAGGTTCTGGTGTAATCGGTTTGTTTTAAAATTAATGTCAAATGCTAATCATCTACTTTATTTGTCACTGACTTTACCCACTCCGTGACAGGTCTGATTAGGTGTAGTAGCCGGGATGGCGGTGAGACTGCGTCGAGAGGACCTTAGCCGTAGGAGGCTAGCGATGTTATCCATCTTGGGTTTATCTCATTTCTCTTTTAGCTTAACTGTTAGTTTAATTTGCTTGAATGTGGATCATGTGGGGTGTTGGATAGTCAATTAGTTAGCACTGTGGATTTGATTTACTTTTATGGACTTTTATGCGGCATAGTTTATAACTAACAAAATGGTTTCGAAAATGCTTTCCAAACTAAGTGCCGTGTGGGCACAATCTTGGTAAACCCCTGGATTTATCCTTTCAAAAAGATAGGGCCGCTTTAGTGTGAATGTGTAAATGTTTTCAAAAACTGGGTGTCGTGTGGACACCGATTGCAAAACTCGTAGTTTAACTCCTGATGTGGTTGAATGAATTTACCTTTCCTTCTTTGTTCACTGTGACTGTGTGGTTAAAGAATGTTGTTGTTATTGCTGTTGTAAATGTTACGCCGTGCATATACAAAGGAGACTCTGTCCGATTGAAGAGTGAATTTGTATATGTGGCGGGTCTGACGCGCACCGGGAAGAGGTCGTTACCTATTCATAAAGAAAAAAAAAATATATACGCTTTTTCCGCTTATCTTTACCTAAAAACCCCCGGGGCGTGACAGTTTTCTACTAGTCTGGTTAAACATGCAAACATATGACGGGGTGCTAGTCAAGGTTCCACTATTAAACATACAACATAACCGATGCTCAAAATGCCAACTCTAGCATGTAATCACTTTAACCAACAATTATCACAGATATTATCATGCATCCATCATACATCGATAAATAAAACCCCCACAATATCATGCATATATCTGGATCAATAAATAAGTCACTAATTCTATCTTGCACGCATCTCAATTAACATATCTATCATGCATGTCCACTACAAGATAGAATTAGAAAATTGTCCGTCGATTTGGAGGAAAATCCAACCCACCTGAAACGCGACAATCCAGGGTCTGATTGGGCTAAAACTTGGCGTGCATGTTCCTCAGCCACTCAGGATTCCAACGCAACAAAAATCATCCAAAAACTCCTCCCGGATTGGCAGCGGCAACCAAAACACTGAAGTGATGTCCACTACGATACAAAATTCAGCGAGCGCGTCAAAGAAATTTGGAGGCAAATCCGATCATCATTTTCAGCCGGGACCAAAAGAAAAAATGCTCACCTTGATCATGATGATGTATTCCAATTTTTACTTTCATCGGGAAACTCCAAAATCTTTGCGAAAACTGCATCACAACCCGAACATATAGTAAATTACAAGCCCAAAATCCTGCATATACTGTTCTGCGCAACAGTCCCCAAAACCGAAAATGTTCACCTTCGTAGAGACCTACAAAAAATCCAGAAAAAATACGGTTGCGTTTCTCTCAAAGCGTAGATGCAAATCGAGTCCTTAAACTCCCAAATCCGCCAACCGTAGGCCGAGAAAACGCAAGAATACTCCTCCGCTGTCCAGAAATTGCCACAGAAAAAGGGTATCTAAAGATGCTCCGAAAAACCCAGTAAAAAATCAAAATGGAGAGGAATGATAAATACAGAAATCGAAGATCTACCTCTCGTGAAAACGCTGCCACAAAAATCGGCCAAAAACACACTCGGATGAGCACAAGAGAGTCTATGGAAGAAACTGTCAGGTTTTTATATATTAAGGATCCACAAGGATCTAAATAGGTACTATCAAACAACTAGAGGGGGGGTGAATAGGTGTAATACTTATAAAACCAATCTCAGTGCAAAATAAAAACCAATGCGGAAAATAAAAATAGCACACCGAGATATACGTGGAAACTCCAATCCAGGAGAAAAACCACGGGACCAACACGAAATAACAATCCACTAAGAATAGAAGAATAACAAGGTGATTACCGACTCCACGGACTCAAACCCCTTCTTCAACTTCTTCGGATCTTGCGCTCACCGACTGCACGTCCACTGCACACGTTCGAATCCACGAACGCCACTCGAATCCACAAGCACACGTTTCGAATCCACGAAACGCCTTCAACACATCGAATCCACGATGCTACGTCGAATCCACGACGCAAACTTGATAAAAGCTTCGATGGTGATCCTTTGCTTAGATTATCAATGAAGAACCATAGGTGGAATCTCTAAGCAAACACTAGATCAATTCGACAAAAGATAGATTTTGGAAGAACCGTCGAATTGACCTAAAAGAGGCTAAAGAGAAGAACGATAAAAAACCTAGCCTCTAGGGTTGCTCTCAAGTGTTTTATAAATTCATCGGTAGTTCTTGAGAAACCCTAAGTGTCTATTTATAGTTTAGAAACCTTTGGAAAGAGATAAGAATCAAAAACTGACTTAACAGAATTTTTCCCGCACGACGGTCCGGACTGGTTCAGGACTGTCGTCTTTTTTCAGCAATTCCTGAAAAAACAAGGTTCGGGGGTCCGGACCGTGGATTTCAGTCCGGACTGGAATTCTGATCCGGACTGGTTCAGGACCGTCGTCTTTTTTTCAGCAATTTTCCTGAAAAAACAGTTCGGGGTCCGGACTGGAATTCTGATCCGGACTGGTTCAGGACTAGAATTCTGATCCGGACTCTGAACATCCAATTTGTCCAGTTTTTGATTTTTAAGCAATGAAAACTTATCCAAGTGTTTCTAAACTACACAAATGTATTCGGATCACCAAAATTATTTAGTTAAACGCACCTGATCAATCCGAATCTATTTTCCTTGAGATTGATGTATATGATCCACAATTCTTCAACTTCAATCTTCAAGACTCAAAACACTGAGTGTCAACTTGAGCTCTTGTTGAATCTTCTCTGAGTCTTTGATTGCTGATTGACAATTTGATCACTTCAAGACTCCGACTCAACTCACGAAATATGCCAACACAAAAAGGCGTAACAATCTCCCCCTTTGGCAATTTCGTGACAAAACCCAAAAATACATAAAACGCTCAAGTCACTCATCTTAAACCAAAAAATCGAAACTCAATCTCATCACCAAAACATTGACTTTCTTTGCGTGAAAGATCCAATAAACAAAAATTACATTTGAAGCAGTCTTAGAACAAACTCTATGACTTAGGACTTGGAGTCTTAAAGTGATGTAGATCCTGCAAAACAAAACTCCAAACAAATCAAAAGTCAGTTGTCAGAAAGTAAAATTATATCCTACATTTGATTCGTCCTTTTGGTTCTTTTTATTTTTCGGCTCCTTTTTCATCATCTCTTTTCTTTATCTCCCCCTATCTTGAGCATCTCTGTTCTCCCCCTATTTCTGTTCTCCCATTTTTTGTCACAAATTGTCAAACAGTGAATATAGGCAAAAAGAAATCACTAACAGCATTAGTTCATAGAGAAAGAGAGATAAAAGCTCAGTTCCGGTATATAACAAAAACGCAGATTTCGTACCGGTCCTCGAAGGCAAAAATCACAAAAATTCTTGAAACAAATCCAAATTTTGAAATCTTTCAAATACCGATTTGCATTCCATCAAGAAAATAATTTAAGTGCTTGAAAATAATATGAGATCACATTGATGTCATTCAATCCAATTAATTTTACAAAAATTAAAAAGATTTACTCCGAAATCATGAAAAACAAAGATAAGACATTATAAACCGTTTTTCATATTATATACGTCAAACACAAGTCATCAAAAATAATCTTGAGATCCAAAGTCTATCAAGATGTAACGGATTTACAAAGATGACTTACAGAGATTTTCAAATGACATCAATTTTGAATTTTACCCTTCTAAATTGAGATATGCACTAAAATACCTAAGGGTGGCTCTTTGAGCATCTTTCAACTATCCCACCTTATACCAACCAGGAGATTGTTCAAAATATAAGAACTTTGAATATGAATCTCCGAATGCTTCAACTAAAAATTTTAAAAAATATTTTTCAAGCATCAAAACATGTGGTAGCTTCACACACAGACCGGACGACCGGGGTGGCAGCTCTTTCCAACATGTGGTGGTAGTTTTCACACTCCTTTTGGATGTAACTCTTTCCACATCTTTTGCAAATCATTTCATTACCCTTGTAAGAAAATACAATCTCTTATGTGAAAGAATTAAATCCCAAATTTTAGTCTATCGGTTGTCTCATGTTTATCACAAAGAACTCACACAACCGAGATAGATTAAGCATCTAAAAATCACACATGATTACTAAAATTTGATGAATATAATTATCAAAAACTCCTATAATGAAATATCTTCAAGAATTATGATTATGGAGTAAAGTTGATAATTCATATAAAATTAAATTGGAGTGATTGAAAGTGAAACCCTTTTTATTCAATGCACTTGTTCGTTAAAACCCTTTTGTTCAAAAACAAAACATAAAAACGAAGAGCATTGAAAACATGTAATGCAGAGATTAAGAAAAATAAGAAAGGAAAACCAATCAAAGCATTACATACAGTCATAAGCTATTTAGAACTTAAGACAAGGAAAGATATCACCTTTCCGAATCCAAAATCGTCGGATTTTGGGTTGTCTTGACTCATTATGGTTGGGAGATAATAGCTTTGACTGTTGATCCACCTTAGGTCTTTGCCTCGCAATGATCCACTTGTATGAATGATGTTGTGGCTCGGACCTTTGGTGGTTTGAGTGAACTCCTTTGACTTGATGAGTCTTTTGATTCCGTTGAGTTTGCTCCGTGGATGAAGTTGCCGAAGAATTCCTCTTTCTCTTTTTCGGGCACATCTTCATCAAGTGTCCTTCAAGTCCACATTGGTGACAAGTTCTTCCTTTCAACTTAGTTGTGGAACTTGAAGCCTTCACAGTTTGGTTCTTTTTAAATCCCAAACCAACCTTGCTAGTTTGACCTAATCCAAACATACAATCAAGTTTCTTGGAACCGGTTGAAATCCTTTGTATGTCGGATTTGAGTTGATGAACTTGCTTGGTCAAAGCTTGGTTGGTGACATGAATTTCCTCAAACTGTTTTTCTAGAAAACCAATCTTGTCCATATATGATTTAACGTTTGTCTCCGATTGGTTTCGCTCTTCTTGGAGGATTTTATTGTTATCTAATAAACGTTCTCGTTCCTCCTCGAGATCATGAAGTTTTATCTTTAAAGCATGATTCTCGTCTTGAATCTCAAGTCGTTGCTTCCTCAACTTCTTAATATGCTTGGCCATCTTCTTTGATTCCGTAAGAAGTTGTTGATATGCCTCAACGAGTTCTTCTTCGTCCGACTCCCCCTCACTTGATGACTCTCCGCCGGATGTTGATGTTTCATGCAAAATCAAAGGAATAGAGTCAGTGATTAAAGATGATAAGCAAACATTAGAAGAGGAAATTTGAGAAGCATGTAAGGCAACGACTTTTTCCTCTTTACTTGAGGTTGATTCATTAGAAGTAGAATCGTCCCAAGTTTTCGCTTGCAAGGCCTTTTTTTTATATGATTTCGGAGAAGGACAATCCGTTGAAATATGGTCGTAGCCTTTGCATCTATAACATCGGATTTCCCCTTTGAATTTATCTTTTTCCTTAGAAGGTTTTGCAAGGTTTTTGAGATTAGAGGATTTAGAACCCGATGATGTGATGACCTGGATCTCCGCAGAGCTGTTGCAGTGCGTTGGGTGGCTTCTGGAGGCCTACGGGGTGTGTTGGAGGTGTTTGTGCACAAATTAGACACAAGTGTTGGACTTCGGGCTTAAAATGGATCACGTGAGTGATTGGAGGACCCCGTTGGATGTTTAGAAGTAGTTTCGCGCGAAGTGGATATTAAAAATGGACTCAGCGCGAAGTTTGGACCAAGGAACACCTTTCCAGATGCCTTCGGCAATTTTTAGAGTTAGAATTTGGCAAATCAGACAGCGGATTTGGATTCAGCGCGCGAAAACGATAAAAATAGACTATTCATTGGTATTTTTCGGAGTCCGGATGCCGCGCACGAATTTCAAGGCAGAGGGGGCACTGTTCCGGCGGCTGGGGCAGCGCCGGCGACGGCGGAGGGCGGCGGCGCGGGCTCGGGCAGGCGCAGGAGCGGCGGCGGGCAGGCGCGGGCAGCGCGCAGTGCGCGGGCAGGCGCGAGGGCGTGCGGGCAGGTGCGCAGTCCACCGGCCAGCGTGCACCGGAGGGCTGGACACGTGGCAGCTGCCGGTAGGCTGGTGCAGTGGACCGGGTCCACGGAGCAGGAGTGGGGGGCCTCGGGGCGCCTGCGTGCAGAGGGCGCAGGCGGGCGCACGTGGGCTGCGTTGACGCGGTTTCCCGCCTTCGGGCGTGCCACGCGTCGGCGCCGCGTTGGGCCACGCGTCGTGCAGTGGACGGCCCGCGCGGCTGTCTGCTGTTGCGGGGTAGACATGGAGGCCCGTGGGAGATTCGGGCCCGCACAGTGTTGGGCCGGGCCCAACACTGTAGCGGCCCGAAAAATCCGAGCGCCCGGAAGTGGGGACACAAGCGTCATTATTTCAATTGTTTCTTCCAGCCTATAAATAGGCCGAGTTCAACTGCTGAGAGCTCTTTCCCTGCTCTTCTTCTCACTGTGCGGCCTTCACAAGAAATCTTCATCTCCCAGAGCTGATTCCATCTGCAGATTCCTGGATTTTTCCGCGGCACACATCCCGAGGTTTCCATTTTTACGGCGCGGCGCGACGCTCGTTCATTTGTGGTTTCCTTCGTCGCGGTTTGGGTGCGAGGACTCCCCCAGCTTACTCCGACCACCGATTTTGTCGATTTTTGCACCGTTGGCTTCACGGCAGGTAGGGCTACGATCTTCGTGATTTGAGTTTCCCCTCGTTTCGAGTTTATCTTGGAGTTTCCCGAGCTTTCTTTTGACCCTTTTTCTGGGGCGGAGTTTTGGACAGCACTGTGGTATTTCGGCGATATCTTCGCGCACAGGCGTCGGATCGAGGCGTGCCAAGAGGCGTTTTTCATCTACACAGCGCAAGGAACATCCTCAAATTTTCTGGGAATTTTCTGAATATTTTTCGATGGTGAAAAATCTCTGTTTACAGAAAGTATTGCTACAGTTTTTGAGATCGGTTTATTTCGGGATGGTTATCTTGTTGATTTTGTAACTCGGTCTACAGGTATCGGATTTGGGTGTGCGAGTACTCATTTCGATCATCTCGTCCTCGCGAGGATCGCGACGGTATTTTTTTGGGAATTTTTAGAGCAGAACTCGCAGGTGAAAACACGGCAACTCTGGACTGATGTGTTTTGGACAGATTTTTGTGGAGCATTGTATGTTTAAATTATGTATGTTCTTTTGGGGGTATGTTGTGCAGTGTTGTGATGACTGTTTGGACCGAGCGTGGATTTCACCTTTGGACAGGGAATTAGCGCTCCAGGTGGGTGGTTGTTGCTTACCTCTATTTTGACATGCTCACTAGGATTATTAGAGTGATCTCCTTATGTTAGGATTATTGATTAACAAGTGGGGATGGAACTTATGCATGCTTGTTTGGACATATGGTTGGCTATGTTAGCGGTTAATTTTGCATGTGGAATTGAACCTTAAATTGGGATAATTAAATTACCTTGATGGTTGGTACTATTTGAGGATTTTATGACATGCATAGGTGGATAGTAATGCTTTATTATGGAACATGGATTATGGACATGTGTGGTTGGATAATATTTTAGCATGATGGTTATATTTATGCGGAGCTATTAATTGTTACACATGTGGAACCATTATTGGTCACCTTTTCTTTTATCTTCCTTGAGGACATATGCATGCTTGTATGGACATCTAGATAGGCCATTTCTTATCGCTACACTATCATGTTGGAACTTGACTTAGGAGAAACCATGTTTGCTTCTTTTCTCCTTTTCGTTAGTCAGGTGGTTCTTGTTGCTCGGGTTTGAGCAGGGGTTTGGGATAGTGTAGCCGGGGCCTGGATTGTGGATTATGGGTTTTGGCGGCGACCGCGGATATTGGGCGGTTGACCGGATGTCGGTTATAGGACATCGGTGTTAGGGCATGATTATGGACTAGAGGGCTTTGTAGCAACCGCGGATTTTGGGCGGTTGACCAGATACATATTATTTTACCCGATTTGGATTGGGGAATTATAGCGGCTACCGCGGATAGTAGGCGGTTGACCGGATGTCGGATGTGGGACATGATTGTGATTGTGGGTTATTCCGGCGACCGCGGATATTGGGCGGTTGACCGGAAGTCGGTTGTGAGACTTGGTTGTGGATTATGAGGTATTGCGGCGATCGCGGATTTTGGGCGATTGACCGGATGATCACTTATGCATCAGATTGGGGATCAGTTTTCTTTTAGTGGAGGGTTGTGTTCCACTGGGGCTTTATAGTTGTGATCCAGTCCTGCTTTTGTTACTTATCACACCGGCGCGGTTATTGCCCGGTGATGCTTTCCTCGTGTGGGTCGCTCCCCTCGAGATCCCCTCCGGAGGCCAGGGCCAGACAGTTATTGACAGTTTTGCTATCACATCGACGCGGCTTATTTGCCCGATGATGAGGGCGGCAGCAGGAGTTTTGCTATCACATCGGCGCGGCTTATTTGCCCGATGATGAGGGCGGTACAGATTGGGTCCATCTGGGACGGTCGGTTACTGTTGCATACGGTTATTCCAGTCTAGGACTGTATTTTAGAGGCATAGTAGTGGTAGTTTCCTTTCTTCAGCAGTCATTATTGCTTACCACACTTCTTTCCTTTTTGCCTCTGGTAGACCTAGTGGGTGTGTTAGAGTTTGAGGTTTTACCCACTAGGGGAGGCTACTGGTTTACTAGTAGTTCTCACCCCCATTCTTCTTTCCTCTTTTTCTTCTCCCTTGTTTTGCAGTGTCTTCTGCGGGTGCTGCTGGGCTTTCAGCGGCGGGTCGAGGAGAGAGGACGGCTGAGTAGATAGATCTCGAGGCAGGATGAGCGAGTTAGCTAGACTGTTGGTGTACCCATGTTTCCTCAGATGGTTGTACTTTTACTTTTGGGACTGGCTATTGCCAGCAGGTTGTATTTATTTTTGGTGAGCTGGGAGAGACAGATGTATCATTTATACAGATGTATTGTATTTTATTTCCAGCTTCAGTCTGAGATGTATTAGTTTTAGTTCAGCTCTATTTTTATTGCTCTTTTATTATTATCTCTTATATCTGAGCAGGTTTGGCGCTTCGTGTACGCGGGAAATACCGTGTGCACGGCGGATCTGTAGACGGGCCCGGGTTCTGGTTTACACCCGGGGCGTGACAGATGATCCTTTAGATGGTTTCGTGGATGAAGATCCATCGGTTCGATTCTTCCAAAACTTCCGACGAAATTTCTTTACGATCCGCGCCAATTTCTCTTCAAAGACGGCAAAAGAGATTTCATCGTCGGAACTTGATTCACTATCTTCTTCCTTTGTTGATTTGAATGCAATACCTGTAAGCTTATAAGAAGACTTGGAAGAAACTGGATTAGTAGGAAAAGTCATCTCATAAGTTTGTAAAGCACCTACTAATTCCTCTACTCTCATCTCATCCGGATGACTAAGGGTTTCAATGGCGGTAACCTTTGCCCTAAATCGTTCCGGAAGAGTCCGAAGTATCTTTCATACAATTTTCGACTCCGGGATCTTTTCTCCTAAATTAGCACACGTATTGATTACATCTTGAAGTCTAGTGTAATAATCTGTAAACAATTCATGCTCTTCCATATGAATAGAGTCAAATTGACTTGTAAGCATCTAGAGCTTTTGAATTTTTACTAGATTAGTACCCTCATGTGTAATTTTGAGAATATCCCAAATTTCCTTCGCGGTTTCACACGCGGAAATTCGTGTGAACTCAGTCGAGGAAAGAGAATTAAATAAAGCGTTCATACCTTTCCCATTGTAAGAAGATCTTTCGAATTCCTCTTTGGACCATCTAGAGCGAGGTTTTGGGGTAGTAGAATTTCCTACTTCCTCAACAGGATGCACCCAACCGTATTCCACGGATTGCCATACCCGCTCATCAATTGCGATGAGAAAAGCTCTCATCCGCACTTTCCAATAAGCATAATTAGTCCCATAAAAAAGATGAGCTCTATAAATATTACCACTTTCACCCGACATGATAGATAAACCTAAAACCCTCTCTGATACCAATTGTAAGGTTTTTATATATTAAGGATCCACAAGGATCTAAATAGGTACTATCAAACAACTAGAGGGGGGGTGAATAGGTGTAATACTTATAAAACCAATCTCAGTGCAAAATAAAAACCAATGCGGAAAATAAAAATAGCACACCGAGATATACGTGGAAACTCCAATCCAGGAGAAAAACCACGGGACCAACACGCAATAACAATCCACTAAGAATAGAAGAATAACAAAGTGATTACCGACTCCACGGACTCAAACCCCTCCTTCAACTTCTTCGGATCTTGCGCTCACCGAGTGCACGTCCACTGCACACGTTCGAATCCACGAACGCCACTCGAATCCACGAGAACACGTTTCGAATCCACGAAACGCCTTCAACACATCGAATCCACGATGCTACGTCGAATCCACGACGCAAACTTGATAAAAGCTTTGATGGTGATCCTTTGCTTAGATTATCAATGAAGAACCATAGGTGGAATCTCTAAGCAAAGACTAGATCAATTCGACAAAAGATAGATCTTGGAAGAACCGTCGAATTAACCTAAAAGAGGCTAAAGAGAAGAACGATAAAAAACCTAGCCTCTAGGGTTGCTCTCAAGTGTTTTATAAATTCATCGGTAGTTCTTGAGAAACCCTAAGTGTCTATTTATAGTTTAGAAACCTTTGGAAAGAGATAAGAATCAAAAACTGACTTAACAGAATTTTTCCCGCACGACGGTCCGGACTGGTTCAGGACTGTCGTCTTTTTTCAGCAATTCCTAAAAAAACAAGGTTCGGGGTCCGGACCGTGGATTTCAGTCCGGACTGGAATTCTGATCCGGACTGGTTCAGGACTGTCGTCTTTTTTCAGCAATTTTCTTGAAAAAACAGTTCGGGGTCCGGACTGGAATTCTGATCCGGACTGGTTCAGGACTGGAAATCTGATCCGGACTCTGAACATCCAATTTGTCCAGTTTTTGATTTTTAAGCAATGAAAACTTATCCAAGTGTTTCTAAACTATACAAATGTATTCGGATCACCAAAATTATTTAGTTAAACGCACCTGATCAATCCGAATCCATTTTCCTTGAGATTGATGTATATGATCCACAATTCTTCACATTCAATCTTCAAGACTCAAAACACTGAGTGTCAACTTGAGCTCTTGTTGAATCTTCTCTGAGTCTTTGATTGCTGATTGACAATTTGATCACTTCAAGACTCCGACTCAGCTCATGAAATATGCCAACACAAAAAGGCGTAACAGAAACGTCGACGAAAAAGCCCAAAATCAAAGAAGCGTCAAAGCGCGTCGAGTCGGGGAAAATATCGGTGTCGCGGCCTCCAAAAATCTCAAGAATCCTTAGAAATGTGGTGAACTCGAAGAAGAAATTTCCCTGCCAAGGGAGGTCCAAGAATAGCTCCAAAAAAAACTCGAAATGGGAGAAGAAATGGCCTATTTATAGGCGAAATCCGAAAAAATCGAATTTGGGACTTCTAGGTACGTTTTCGGGCGCCCGGGAGAATCGGATGCCGAACAAGGGACGTGGTGCAATGCGCCCGAATTAATCCGGGTGCGCCACGTGTCCCGACTGCGTGGGCGGGTGGTTGGCGCCCGCCAACCAAGCGCCGCCACGTGGCGGAGAGCCCGCCACGCGCGCCTGCCCGCGCTGCCACGCCCACCTGCCCACCTGCCGCACCCACCTGCCCCGCCTGCCCGCGCTAGTCCCGTGGACCGCACTGCATGCACCAGCCACTCAGCGGCCGCCACGTGTCCCACCCGGCGGTCCATGGCTCCCCCCGTGCACCCGAATGCACTGCAAACTTCCGGTTGTCCGTTTTTGGGTGTCCGGACTCAGAAAAATACATCCAAATAGCCGTTTTTCAACTTTTTTTCGTGCTGAATTCAAATTCAGTGTCCGTTTTGTGTGAAACTACTATATTTTGACGAAGGCATCCGAAAGGCAAACTTGATCCATTTTTTGCGTGGGGTCCATTCCTTGAGTCCGATTCGCGCACAAGCACCTTCATCACACAGAATAAGCCTCCAAAAGTTGCTGATCACTCTGCAAAAACCTCTGTGGAAATTCGGATCATCACAGCCACACTATTCACTTGACCAAATACTCACATTCTTTATTGTGCTTTAATTCAAGTTACTTAACCCTCGAAAATTCTTGCCCAACGGGCCCCAGTCCGGTATGTTGGGTTATGAATAATTGGATCTAAATAGGGAAAAAAATACCTAGAGGGGGGTGAATAGGTGTAAACAATAAACACTCAAAAATCTTTGCGATATAAAACCCAATGCGGAAAAATAAATAACACGCAGAGATTTTTACGTGGAAAACTCCAAACCGGAGTAAAAAACCACGGGACCGATAACACGGTGAAATCCACTAGAATTAAACACGTACAAGGTGATATACCGTACTCACAGACGACTCAACCTTTTCCATACTCTCCTAGTTGATCTTCTCCGCTCGCTCCGCAACGCTTCTCGAATCCACGATCTGCGTCCAACGCCGAATCCACGACGTCCGACCGAATCCACGGTCTTCACCCAGTAGCACGCTTCGAATCCACGAACGTACCTCGCTCCGAATCCACGAGAGCGGTAGCACCTTGAATCCACAAGGCCACGCGAGTCCACGCGCCGATCTTGGGAAAATCATTGTTTTTGGGTGGTGATGATCCGTCGAATACTTAGATTAGAAATAGATCAGAAATACCATCTAAGTATTCATTGATTTGATTCTACTCAAAATGTGAGTATTAAAACCTAGAATCAAATCAATCAATATAGATGAAGAAACATAAGAATAAATCTAATGATTTCCTTTCTTCTCTATATGTGGATCTATCTATTTCGGTCGTCTTTTTCCCTTTTTCGTGGGTTACCCTAAAAGATGAATTAAAGGGTCTATATATAGGTTAGAAACCATTAGAAGATGATAAGAATCAAAAACTAACCTTTTCTGGAATTTTTCAGGACGGCGATCTGGATCGGACTTCGGCGATCCGGATTGCAGTAGCGAGACAGACAGTTTCCAGAAAAACCAAGGTTCGGGATCCGGATCGAAGTGCCTGATCCGGATCGTTCATACAATTTACCAAACACCAACGTTCGGGATCCGAATTGAGATGCCTGATCCGGATCGTTCAAATAAAATGGTAAAACCAGTGTTCGGGATCCGGATCAAAGGAGGCTACAATCCGTATTGAACTTATGTATGAACGAACACCCTTCGGGATCCGGATTGGAAAGTCTGATCCGGATCCTGAACATGTCCCATGTCCAGTTTTTGATTTTTATGCAATTAAAAATTCATCCAAGTGTTTCTACACTATAAGAAGTATTCGGATCACCAAAAATAATTAGTTAAACATACCTGATCCTTTTGAATTCTTCTTTCTTGAGATTGAGTTAACTTCAATCTTCAAGACTTAACCGAATTCACGAAATACGCCAACTCAAAATCCGTAACAATATCCCCCTTTGGCGGTTTCGTGACAAAACATAAATCCACTCAAGAAAATTCAAAAAGATATTTTTGTTGCTATCACCATACAACAAAAATTTACAATGGAGATCCAGAATAAAATAGATACATGAGTTAAACTCCTAAAACAGACTCTAGACTTAGACATCTGTACTCTCTGCAAAAGAAATCATTCTTGACAAAAAAAACGTTAGATACCTCAAGAATTTTATATCATTCAACAACCACATACAGAGATGAAGTTTATACTCATATACTTACCATGACATTTATACATTCAGATATGTAACTGGATCATAGTTAAAAACCAACATATCTTCTATGCAATCAAAATCCAAATGTCATGTTAGTGAACATCAACTTGTTAGTTATATTACATGCCCAAATAGTTAGCAAATAGTTAGTCGAGGCATATATGCAATCACAAATGAAAACCAAAAGTTGAAGTTCTACTTACCTTACTTACCTTCATAGTTCAACTGGACAATCAAGATTGTTCAAACTGTTCTAATACTCTCTCCCCCTTTTTGTCACAAAGTTAGCCAAAATTACCAAAAAGGAGAGAAAAGTTAACAAGTTCAAGAACCAAAACTGTAAGAACTAAAACTAAAAACTTAAAACTTAAAACCTGCACAAGAAAAGATTAAAAATCTGCACAAGAAAAAGAAAAGTTTGAGGACAAGTCAATCATCTGAGTCAGAGTCTTCAGAGCTCGTGCAGCCCAGTTTGTTCAAAATTCCTTTAAGCATTCCCGAAATCGTAGAACATTCTTGTTTCATCTGATGTATGTCCTTGGACATCTTTCTGAGTTCCAGAGTCATTTTATCTTATTCTTGGTTGATGGAAGACACTAAGTTTGCCTTTTGGTCGATTCTTCTGGAAGTTGAAGAACGTTGTGTGACAGTTGACGGAGCAGTCTGACCTTCATTCCGAGGAGATCTTCTTGGCAGAGAATGTGAATTGTCAAGAGGTTCATTGCTTGGCGAATTCTTTTTCCTAGCGAAACGCTTAATCGTTGAGGAAGACTTCACCAGTTTCTTGTTCTTTAGGTAAACCTTATTTTCTTCATCAATACCTTGTTGTACTTCATTAAGAAATGTGTGACGCCCCGCTTCCCAGGGGGTCACCCATCCTAGAACTACTCTAGCTCTAGCACGCTTAACTCATGTTCCTCTTGGATTTTGCTACCATCCAAAATGCTATAGCCGGGTTAGAGATTTAGTCCTATTATATCATTTATATAGAGGACTAATCCAAATTCCGGGGGTGTTACATTCTTCCCCCCTTTAAGCCCTGACGTCCACGTCAGGCTCAAGCACACTCACAAGCACCAGGCGATGTGAGACTCGTCTCGCTAGCCTTAGCCGACCTTGTGAGGAGCTGCACTCCACTCACAACGGTCATTAGCCGGGGAGCCTCTCTCTACCCGTTAAATAACCCTGGCTCAGCCGAGACTCATCTCACATTTCCGGCTGGTTAATGGCTCTGATACCAACTGTGACGCCCCACTTCCCAGGGGGTCACCCATCCTAGAACTACTCTAGCTCTAGCACGCTTAACTCTCTTGTTCCTCTTGGATTTTGCTACCATCCAAAATGCTATAGCCGGGTTAGAGATTTAGTCCTATTATATCATTTATATAGAGGACTAATCCAAATTCCGGGGGTGTTACAAAATGTGTCCTAATCTTCTTCGTCTTCAGATTCAGTTTCAGTTTGAGGGATATTCTTTGTTTCCTCTTGACATGTTTCTTTGATTTCAATACCCCGAGCTCGTCCAAGCCGTCGAGCAAGTCTTTTTCTTTTTGTTTTCACAGAAGTTTCTTCCATTGGAGCTTTGCCCTTTTCAGCAGCAGTAGGCGGAGCCTTTGCCTTTGATGTCTCTGCAGGGGCTTTCCCTTTCGAAGCAGTGGGAGTAATTGCTTCAACTTGAAGCTCATCCCAATTGATCGATTCCGTCTCAGAGTCCGTATCGGAATCGTCCTTCGTTTTCTTCGCCTTCTTAGCCTTCTTGGGTTTGATAGTATCCCTTGTATGAACCATAGTAGCCAAAAGAAAAATGATCCAGGTGATCACCATTGCTACTAGTTTCTTGTGAGAAAGGAAATCCTGTGAGCAACAACTCAAGAACACGAAAAAATTGTTAATTTTCAAAAATTTGAAAAATTGTACCCAAACAATCATTATCGTGTAGAGAGACTAAGAATCAAATTAGTTTTGCAAAAGGAATTTTAAAAATAGATCAATCGCATGAATTTGGAAAATTCCCATTATATGCCCTAAAATCGAAATTTTTGAAATCGAAGGCCAAAAATCCGTTTATCATGAGAATACCTAGCATATAATCAAAACTAATCTACCCAGAGTTCTTATTTCAAAAGAAATTTGATCAAAAACCATCCACAAACGAGAAAGATACGGAAATTCATCACGTTTTTGAGGAAGAATATGAAAAACTGTGAAAATCCGAGATTTTGATCAATAAAACTTACTTGGAATCGAAGAACTTGAGTTTGAAAACTTCCAAGATGGATGAACTCTAGAGAGAGAAGCTCTGGAGACCTTTGAATAGAAGATTGGAGTAAAAAGAATTCAAAACCCTTTTGTTCTTTATAAAACCCTAGCCGCGATCCGGATCAGTTCGTGATTTCGATCCGGGTCGGCTACCCGCAGATAATACCTGCGTTCGGGATCCGGATTGTCTTGTCCAATCCGGATCAGCTCCAACCTTTTCTTCAGAAAAATTTAGAAAAATTCTAGAAAATCCAGAAAAAGATTGTAAGCACTTTTGTGTATCAACTTTAAATGAAAATCATCGTTTCATACAACAAAAAATAGATTATACCAAATCTATCAATAACATCCAACAAATGAAACGAAAATTTATAAAAATTAAATCCCTTAAAGTTGAACAACTTCAATTACATCTAACTTGATCTTATGAGTAATGCCTTTATCAAATCATCAATTCGGTAAAGAAAATGAAATACAAAGATCAATAGATGTCTGAAATCCCAGATAAGTTAGATAATATATCTAGTCAATTTATTGAAGAGAGTGGCTCTTTGAGCATCTTTCATTAAAATTCCCACCTTATACCAACCTTGAAATTTTGACAGAGTCAAGTATTTCAACATGCATTTTATTTAATCAATCTTGAAAAACCTTGCTTGGTATACATGTGGTAGCTGCACACAGTACTCGGACGACCGAGGTGGTAGCTCTTTCCTCCATGTGGTGGTAGTTTTCACACTCCTCATTGGGATGTAACTCTTTCCACATCTTTTGAGCATAACACTTTTTCTTTGACTCCTCCTCAATTGGCTATCAATTATTTAAGATATAAAGTATTCAACCAAAAATTGATCTCGATTTCATACTGTCACGCCCCCGGGGGTTTTTGAGTCTATCAAAGCGGAAAATTGCGTGTATTATTTTTTTTTCTTCTTAACAAGGTAATTTATACCTCATCCCCGGTGCGTGCCAGACCGCCACATACACAAATTCTCTCTGCCCACGGACAGAGTCTCCTTTGTATATGCACGGCGTCTCGTTTACAACATCATACATCAACCATCAACCACACAATAGACAAACATCGTCAAACAGAGTACAGTAGTTTAACTAATGTTTAAAAGACTGGTGTCCACTCGATACCTTGTTGTTTTATTTTCAAGCGGAATACTAAAGCGGCATCAGTGTTTAGAAAGGATAAAACCCACGGTTGCAAAACTCGTGCCCACCCGGCACTTCGTTTTGAGAAAACGTTTTCGAAATCATTTGGTTTATCTTGAAAACATGCCGCATATGAAAACATCACTAAAAGCATCAAAGTATAAATGTACACCTCATCCACAGCACTAAGTAATACATGTCCACGACTAATACAATCCACAAGCAAATTAACTAAATAAGGCATAAGGGAAATGAGATAATAAACCCAAGTATCTGACTACGGTCCTCGCGACGCAGTCTCACCGCCCTCCCGGCTAACACACCTCGTAACACCTGTCACGGAGTGGGTAATGTCAGTGACAAACAAAGTAGATGTCTAATAACAATAAGGAATAAGGAGCAAACCGAAAACACCGGAACCTTTCGCTAAAACCCTGCACATAATTAAGCTGGGCCCCAACCCCAGATTTATCAATTAATTAGGCACCAACCCCAGAGTCCCTGTCGGGGAGACTAAAGTCTCCCGTCGTGTGCAAACACCTCTTTGATGCATTTAACCTCTTCGCGGTGCTGGTGTGCTATTTTCAGCGGGCGCGAAGAGGTCCTCACGGCACCCACCCCTTTGTGAGGTACACGGGTCAAAAATAGACCACTTCTCCGGAAAAGTACACCCATGCGGAGGCCAATCCGCCTGTGTACGTGCAGCATCCGAAACGGATTTGCCGAGATCGGCGTGTAGTGAGCACCGCGACCGTAGCCGCTTCAATTGTTAGATAAAACACAATTATGCGAAAGGTTAAACTGTCCATCTACTTTGTTAGATAAATTAAGAGCACTTTAATGACGATAGATGCACTTACTGCACTTGTTGCACTTATCGCAACCGTACCCACCTATTTGAAGAGAAATCGGAACACCTGAATCCTTCGCGCACCCCCGCTGCGCACTTGGACCTAAAGAAAGTCCGCAAGGATAACTTTGACGCCCCACTTCCCAGGGGGTCACCCATCCTAGAACTACTCTAGCTCTAGCACGCTTAACTCTCATGTTCCTCTTGGATCTTGCTACCATCCAAAATGCTATAGCCGGGTTAGAGATTTAGTCCTATTATATCATTTATATAGAGGACTAATCCAAATTCCGGGGGTGTTACAATAACTATAGTCAAAAACGTGTACTAACATCCGAAAACAAAAGACCCAATTTACTCTTTTCGACGGAAAAGTCCAACACCGTCCGGGTTGACGAAACGAAAATCCCGCGCCGCCGTCGTCGTCCGCCGGAACCCCGCGCGGTTCGGAACCGCGCGGCGCGTCTCCCCGGCGACGCCCCCGCGGCGCGGTGCCCGCGCGGGTGTTGCCCGTGCGGCGGCCGCGCGGTGCCCGCGCGGGTGTTGCCAGTGCGGCGGCCGCGCGGTGCCCGCACGGGTGTCGCCCGTGCGCCGGCCGCGCGGTGCCCGCGCGGGTGCGGCCCCGCACGGCGCCCGCGCGGGTGCCGCCCGCGCGGCAGCCACGCGGCGCCCGCGCGGTGCCCGCACGGTTGCGGGTCCGCGCGGGTGCCGCCCGCGCGGCAGCCGCGCGGCGCCCGCACGGTTGCGGGCTCGCGCGGGTGTCGCCCGCGCGGTTGCGGGTCCGTGCTGCAGCCGCGCGGCACCCGCGCGGTTGCGGGTCCGCGCGGCAGCCGCACGGCGCCCGCGCGGTGCCCGCGCGGTGCCCGCACGGTTGCGGGTCCACGCGGGTGCCGCCCGTGCGGCAGCCGCGCGGCGCCCGCACGGTTGCGGGTCCGCGCGGCGCCCATGCGGTGCCCGCGCGGTTGCGGGTCCGCATGGGTGCCGTCCGTGCGGTAGACGCGCGGCGCCCATGCGGTGCCCGCGCGGTTGCGGGTCTGCATGGGTGCCGTCCGTGACTCTCCTCCGCGCGATGCCCTAGCGGCACCGCGCGCCCCCGCCGTCCGTTCCGTGCCCTAGCATGACGACGACGACGGCGACGGTGACGGATACGACGGGGAAATCAAGAACTCAAACAAAAGAGACGACGGAAAAATCCCAATAAATTATAACAATTATTTTACTAACTGAAGATCGACGGGAAGGTTGTCCGGTCGCGTTCTTGCCTTCGGTTCGGTGTCCGGGAATATCGGGCTCCTTCTCTTTCTCCTTTCCCTTTCTTCCGGCTAGGGTTCCGTCTTTTCTTTTCTTTTTCTCTTCTCACCGATTAGGGTTTTTATTTCTTTCTTTTCTTTTCTTTCCGGTAATCGGGATCCCTTATATAGCTCGTATTAAATCTTTAATTAATTTTCTTTTTAATTAGTACGTAAGAGAATTCTATTTTCCCTCATGGATAATTAATTAACTAATTAATTATCCCCTACGAGATAACCCACCTTATCTCTAACGGGTGCAAGATATTTTGCACGGATTCCGATGCATGACTTAATCACCGTATCACTAGGAATTCCGTTCTGGGAGATCCCGATATCGGATTTCAGATCCGATCGCACCGTTGGCTTTCTTTTTCCGCGCTCTATCGCAGAAAAATACCAGCACCTCACAATGGCCAACTTTTAAGAATTGAATAATTTTATTTCACTTACAGGCTTAAATGACTACATGTAAGTCAAAAATACCCCGAAAGGCCGGATCACTACACCACTCACACTTTATAAAAAGTTTCATCCCGAAACTTAAGTACAAACCCCACTAATCAATTCGGGAAAATATTCTCTCATTTTCGATTCCAGTTCCCACGTCGCCTCGCGCTCTTCGTGGTTGCTCCACTGGACCTTCACATAGGGGATAGTTCGATTGCGTAACTTCTTGTCCTCTCTTGCCAAAATCCGCACCGGCGTCTCCTCGACGCTTAAATCCTCTCGCAACTCGATGGTGGAGGCATCCAAGGCATGAGTGGGATCAGCTAGGTATTTCCGGAGCATTGAGACATGGAACACGTTATGGACTCGTTCGAGATTCGGCGGCAGGGCTAATCGGTACGCCACCGGTCCTACGCGTTCTAGGATCTCGAACGGTCCTACGTACCTCGGGCTTAACTTTCCCTTTATGCCGAAGCGTCGGTTCCCCTTGGAGGGCGAAACTCGGAGTAACGCGTGCTCACCCACCATGAACTCTAAGTCTCGGCGTCTGTTGTCCGCGTAGCTTTTCTGTCTGCTCTGGGCGGTCAGTAGCCTTTGTCTAATCAATCGCACCTTTGCTTCGGTCTCCTGCACCAAAACTGGGCCCAGAAACTTACGCTCACCCAAGTCGTCCCAGCATATTGGAGACCGACAGCGGCGCCCGTACAGGGCCTCGTATGGTGCCATCTGAATGCTGGCCTGGTAACTGTTATTGTAGGCAAATTCCACTAGGGGCAAACACCGTGCCCATCCTTCGCCCAGGTCTAAAACGCATGCCCGAAGCATGTCCTCCACAATTTGTATCACCCGCTCTGATTGTCCGTCGGTCTGCGGGTGAAAAGCCGTACTGAAGTGCAACTTGGTTCCCATTGCTCGCTGCAGGCTCTGCCAAAAGTTTGACACAAATCGCGTGTCCCTGTCCGACGTGATGGATGTCGGCACCCCATGCAACCTTACTATCTCGTTGATGTAAGTTTGTGCCAGTCGTTCCCGCGTCCACGTCATGTGTATGGGCAGAAAGTGGGCCGATTTCGTCAGACGGTCCACGATTACCCATATTGCATCGTGTCCCTGTGACGATCTCGGGAACCCGGTCACAAAATCCATGGTAATCATGTCCCATTTCCACTCGGGCACCGGTAAAGGTTGCAATTTTCCTGCCGGGCGCTGGTGCTCGGCCTTTACTCGTTGGCACACCAGGCAGTGTGCCACAAACCGAGTCACGTCTCCCTTCATTTTGGGCCACCAGAAGGTCTGCTTGACGTCCCTTGTACATCTTCGTTCCCCCGGGATGCGCTGCATATGGAGCAGTATGCGCTTCCCGCAGGATTTCCTCTTTGAGTTTCGGTAGATCCGGCACGCAGATTCGTCCCCGAAATCGTATCGTGCCATCGGAGTTTACTGTGAAATCACCTTCTTGGTCGGCAGTTACTCTATTTCGCACCAGCTGGAGTTGGTCATCAGTCGACTGCCCCTCGAGAATTCTGTCAAGCAAGGTAGGTCTGACCACCAGTGTCAGAAGTTGTTCGACTGTACCCGCCGGTACTACTTCTAGTCTTAATCGCGAAAACTCCGCAATCAGACTATCTTGCTGGGTGATGGCACTTACCCCTGCCTTTTCGGCCTGCCCCTTACGGCTCAGGGCGTCGGCCACCACGTTTGCCTTTCCCGGGTGGTAGTGGATCGTTAAATCGTAATCCTTCAGTAGCTCGAGCCACCGTCTTTGTCGCAAATTTAACTCCTTTTGGGTGAAAAGGTACTTAAGACTTTTATGATCTGAATACACATTGCAGTGCGCCCCATACAGGTAGTGTCTCCAAAGCTTGAGGACGAACACAACCGCTGCGAGTTCCAAATCGTGCACGGGGTAGTTTCGCTCGTATTCTTTGAGCTGCCTTGACGCATAGGCTATAACCTTTCCCCGTTGCATGAGTACTCCACCCAGTCCGTTTCGCGACGCATCGCAGTACACTTCATAATCCTCCCCTGGTTCTGGCAGGGCGAGAATCGGGGCTCGCGTCAATCTATCCTTGAGCTCCTCGAAGCTCCTCTGACATTTGTCCGTCCAGATGAACTTTTCCCCCTTTTTAGTCAAGCGGTTTAAGGGGGTGGCTATCTTGGAGAAACCCTCCACGAAGCGCCGGTAGTACCCGGCTAATCCTAGAAAGCTTCGAACCTCCGTCACCGTCGTCGGTTGGGACCAGTCTGTCACCGAATCTATCTTCTTCGGATCGACTGCGACCCCAGCCGCCGAGATTACGTGCCCCAAGAAGCCGACCTCACGGAGCCAAAACTCACACTTTTTGAGTTAGGCGTAGAGTTTCTGTTCCCGTAGGGTCTGGAGGACTGTGCCCAGATGTCCTTCATGTTCCTCGTCTGTACGGGAGTAGATGAGGATATCGTCGATGAAGATCACCACGAATAAGTCCAGGAAGGGTTTGAATACCCTGTTCATCATGTCCATGAACACCGCCGGGGCATTTGTGAGCCCGAACGGCATTACTGTAAATTCGTAATGGCCATAGCGAGTTCGAAAAGTCGTTTTGGGGATGTCCTCCCCCTTGACCTGGACCTGATGATAGCCCGACTGCAGGTCAATCTTTGAAAACACCGTCGCCCCCTGTAGTTGGTCGAAGAGGTCGTCGATCCTTGGCAGGGGGTACTTGTTCTTAACGGTGACCTTATTTATCTCCCGGTAGTCGATGCACAACCGGAGACTTCTGTCCTTCTTCCTCACAAACAGGACGGGCGCGCCCCAGGGTGACGCGCTAGGTCTGATGAAGCCCTTATCCGAAAGGTCCTCCAACTGTGCCTTGAGTTCCTTCAACTCCGCGAAGGCCATCCTGTACGGTGCCTTGGTGATGGGTTTGGTGCCGGGGAGTAGTTCAATAGGGAAGTCGACTTCTCGTTCCGGCGGCGCTCCGGGGAGCTCTGCCGGAAACACGTCCGGAAATTCCCTTACCACGGGACCGCTGATCCTTATTTGGGGAGCGGCCCTGAACTACCAATCGGCCCATTGGGTCCTCGGCTGCAAGGCATAGGGTGGAGCCTATTTATCCCTTGCATGGCCCTTAACGGGCCCCGAGTACACAAGGTTCTCCTATGCTTCGAAGCCCGCCCGCGCACATCGGCCGGGGGAGGCTTCGCCTAATACTTAAGGATTTTAGAGCGAGGGAGGGAAAGAAAGAGAGTCTAACAGGGGTAGCAGGCTAAGGTGTGACCGGTGTTCCTAATCTAAGAGGAAAAAGAGAAACCACAAATTACCTGCCGTTACTAGGTCTGGGACGTCGCGTCCTCCACTGTAGTATCACGGGGAGTCCGTCCACAGCCCTTGGGCCAGCGTCGTACGGCGTGCTGGGGAAAGGACTTGACGTCTGAGGAGTCTGCGGATTGCTGGTCGTCAGGCGAATCCTTTGGTTGAACGGGGGTCGCAGCACTCTCTGGTCCTTTCTGCTGTGGTGGCGCGGTGGCGGCGGGGATGGGCCTCTAAGGGCAGAAGGCACGGGAGTGGTTCGGTAAGCCGCACTGATTGCAGTAATGGTACCTCCACGTACATTCTGCCACCGGGTGAGCACCCTCGCAGATTATGCACGGTCCCCGAGGTGGTTTCGCGTCCCTTGCTGGTGTCGGTTCGTCCTTCCGTACTTTCTCCGGACGTCCTCCTTCTCGGCCCTCCGGGGCGGGGCCCCCTTGCGGAACGGGTGTAGCAGTCTTCTCTGTCCCCTCCGGTCGCGGTGCCGGAGGCCTGGTGGTGCCTGGTTTCCGTGGGCACTCGTAGCGTGCGTGTCCTGGTTTGCCACATCGGTAGCAGTGGTCGTGACTCCATGGACAATCAGTCACCTGATGCACCCCACTGCATATGGGACACGGCTTCCTGTGCGGTTTCGATTCTCCTCTCTTTGCCTTTCCAAAGTTCCCCTCTGTCCTCGGGCGTTTGAGTGCCGGGCCCTGCTGGAAAGGGCCCTCCGCCGGACTGGGATAGGGATAACTCTGCCGAGCGCGTGTCTCGGCCAGTTCTTGCTCTGCCCGCCGGGCCAACATAACCGCTTCGTTAAAAGTGGGGAACCCTGCCGGTGGCATTCCCCGATAGGCGCCGTCCCTGGCGTCTCGCTGGATGCGGTCGACGCCCTCGAAATCCTGAGTCAGTAGGCCTAGGCGCTCAGTGAGAGTTACCATTTGCCCTGCTATGTCGCGTAGCTGGTTGCGGAGTAAGCGGTTGGCTACGGCTACGGGATCCATCCTGTTCATTGAGAATGGTTAGCACTCGGTGGCCGGATCCTGGCCGTTGTCTGCTGTGATACAAAGAAACCACGTTAACCCTAAGGTTATAACCCTAACACCCTGTCTTACGATTACATCTACATTACGTTCCCTTTTCCCCGTACTCTCACGTACTACGCACCTATACCTTGGTTATCTCATGTCTAATTTGCTTGTGGCACCTTACACTGTGGATGTGGATCACGTTACTATGGTTATGGTTGTTTTCTCTGATACCATTTAATCTGTCACGCCCCCGGGGGTTTTTGAGTCTATCAAAGCGGAAAATTGCGTGTATTATTTTTTTTTCTTCTTAACAAGGTAATTTATACCTCATCCCCGGTGCGTGCCAGACCGCCACATACACAAATTCTCTCTGCCCACGGACAGTCTCCTTTGTATATGCACGGCGTCTCGTTTACAACATCATACATCAACCATCAACCACACAATAGACAAACATCGTCAAACAGAGTACAGTAGTTTAACTAATGTTTAAAAGACTGGTGTCCACTCGACACCTTGTTGTTTTATTTTCAAGCGGAATACTAAAGCGGCATCAGTGTTTAGAAAGGATAAAACCCACGGTTGCAAAACCCGTGCCCACCCGACACTTCGTTTTGAGAAAACATTTTCGAAATCATTTGGTTTATCTTGAAAACATGCCGCATATGAAAACATCACTAAAAGCATCAAAGTATAAATGTACACCTCATCCACAGCACTAAGTAATACATGTCCACGACTAATACGATCCACAAGCAAATTAACTAAATAAGGCATATGGGAAATGAGATAATAAACCCAAGTATCTGACTACGGTCCTCGCGACGCAGTCTCACCGCCCTCGACACCTTGTTGTTTTATTTTCAAGCGGAATACTAAAGCGGCATCAGTGTTTAGAAAGGATAAAACCCACGGTTGCAAAACCCGTGCCCACCCGGCACTTCGTTTTGAGAAAACGTTTTCGAAATCATTTGGTTTATCTTGAAAACATGCCGCATATGAAAACATCACTAAAAGCATCAAAGTATAAATGTACACCTCATCCACAGCACTAAGTAATACATGTTCACGACTAATACGATCCACAAGCAAATTAACAAAATAAGGCATAAGGGAAATGAGATAATAAACCCAAGTATCTGACTACGGTCCTCGCGACGCAGTCTCACCGCCCTCCCGGCTAACACACCTCGTAACACCTGTCACGGAGTGGGTAATGTCAGTGACAAACAAAGTAGATGTCTAATAACAATAAGGAATAAGGAGCAAACCAAAAACACCGGAACCTTTCGCTAAAACCCTGCACATAATTAAGCTGGGCCCCAACCCCAGATTTATCAATTAATTGGGCACCAACCCTAGAGTCCCTGTCGGGGAGACTAAAGTCTCCCCTCGTGCGCAAACACCTCTTTGATGCATTTAACCTCTTCGCGGTGCTGGTGTGCTATTTTCAGCGGGCGCGAAGAGGTCCTCACGGCACCCACCCCTTTGTGAGGTACACGGGTCAAAAATAGACCACTTCTCCGGAAAAGTACACCAATGCGGAGGCCAATCCGCCTGTGTACGTGCAGCATCCGAAACGGATTTGCCGAGATCGGCGTGTAGTGAGCACCGCGACCGTAGCCGCTTCAATTGTTAGATAAAACACAATTATGCGAAAGGTTAAACTGTCCATCTACTTTGTTAGATAAATTAAGAGCACTTTAATGACGATAGATGCACTTACTGCACTTGTTGCACTTATCGCAACCGTACCCACCTATTTGAAGAGAAATCGGAACACCTGAATCCTTCGCGCACCCCCGCTGCGCACTTGGACCTAAAGAAAGTCCGCAAGGATAACTATAGTAAAAAACGTGTACTAACATCCGAAAACAAAAGACCCAATTTACTCTTTTCGACGGAAAAGTCCAACACTCTCCGGGTTGACGAAACGGAAATCCCGCGCCGCCGTCGTCGTCCGCTGGAACCCCGCGCGGTTCGGAACCGCGCGGCGCGTCTCCGCGGCGACGCCCCCGCGGCGCGGTGCCCGCGCGGGAGTTGCCCGTGCGGCGGCCGCGCGGTGCCCGCACGGGTGTCGCCCGTGCGGCGGCCGCGCGGTGCCCGCGTGGGTGCGGCCCCGCACGGCGCCCGCGCGGTTGCGGGTCCGCGCGGGTGCCGCCCGCGCGGCAGCCGCGCGGCGCCCGCGCGGAGCCCGCACGGTTGCGGGTCCGCGCAGGTGCCGCCCGCGCGGCAGCCGCGCGGCGCCCGCACGGCTGCGGGCCCGCGCGGGTGTCGCCCGCGCGGTTGCGGGTCCGCGCGGCAGCCGCGCGGCGCCCGCGCGGTGCCCGCACGGTTGCGGGTCCGCACGGGTGCCGCCCGTGCGGCAGCCGCGCGGCGCCCGCACGGTTGCGGGTCCGCGTGGCAGCCGCGCGGCGCCCATGCGGTGCCCGCGCGGTTGCGGGTCCGCATGGGTGTCGTCCGTGCGGTAGCCGCGCGGCGCCCATGCGGTGCCCGCGCGGTTGCGGGTCCGCATGGGTGCCGTCCGTGACTCTCCTCCGCGCGATGCCCTAGCGGCACCGCGCGCCCCCGCCGTCCGTTCCGTGCCCTAGCATGACGACGACGACGGCGACGGTGACGGATACGACTGGGAAATCAAGAACTCAAACAAAAGAGACGACGGAAAAATCCCAATAAATTATAACAATTATTTTACTAACCGAAGATCGACGGGAAGGTTGTCCAGTCGCGTTCTTGCCTTCGGTTCGGTGTCCGGGAAGATCGGGCTCCTTCTCTTTCTCCTTTCCCTTTCTTCTGGCTAGGGTTCCGTCTTTTCTTTTCTTTTTCTCTTCTCACCGATTAGGGTTTTTATTTCTTTCTTTTCTTTTCTTTCCGATAATCGGGATCCCTTATATAGCTCGTATTAAATCTTTAATTAATTCTCTTTTTAATTAGTACGTAAGAGAATTCTATTTTCCCTCATGGATAATTAATTAACTAATTAATTATCCCCTACGAGATAACCCACCTTATCTCTAACGGGTGCAAGATATTTTGCACGGATTCCGATGCATGACTTAATCACCGTATCACTAGGAATTCCGTTCCGGGAGATCCCGATATCGGATTTCAGATCCGATCGCACCGTTGGCTTTCTTTTTCCGCGCTCTATCGCAGAAAAATACCAGCACCTCACAATGGCCAACTTTTAAGAATTGAATAATTTTATTTCACTTACAGGCTTAAATGACTACATGTAAGTCAAAAATACCCCGAAAGGCCGGATCACTACACATACTCGACTAAACAGTCAAATAAGATAAAAACTATACCAAGAGATCATTGAGAGAGAAATTGACTTTGATCAACACAAAGATGATTTAATTCACATTAATGATCATTGCATCAAATGAATTATCATGATATCCAAAGCATAATAAATTTCTAAACATATAAAAGGATGCAGTTAAAGTCAATAAAAACTAATGCTCAATTAATGTTCTATGTCTAAGCATAGATAGTGAACAAAAACACAAAAACAAAACCTAACCTAAACAAAAGTTTCAAAAAGAGGTTATTTCAAGGAAAGCATTTCAATTGGTTTACGCAAATGAATAAAATGTTTTTGATCCAACGGTTTTGTTAAAAAGTCAGCTAATTGATCTTCAGTTGAAATGTAGGAAATTTGAAGAATATTTGATTCAACTAGCTCTCTAAGAAAATGATATCTAAGTTCAATGTGTTTTGTTCTTGAGTGCAACACAGGGTTTTTTGAAATGTTTATAGCACTAGTGTTGTCACATAAAACAGTTACCGAAGTTGCTGAAATCCGGAAGTCGCTCAACACGCTTTTCATCCAAATGAGTTGAGTTGAACAACTACCCGCTGAGATATATTCCGCTTCGGCAGTCGAGAGTGCAATGCAGTTTTGCTTTTTACTATGCCATGCAACAAGGCAATGGCCAAGATAAAAACATGCACCACTCGTACTTTTCCGATCATCCACTGATCCTGCCCAATCGGCATCTGAGTATCCTATAATGTCTAGACTTGTTCCCATAGGATACCAAATTCCGAAATTAATGGTTCCTTTGATGTACCGGATGATCCGTTTCACCGCTTTCAGGTGAACCTCCTTTGGTGCTGACTGATATCTCGCGCAAATCCCAACACTAAAGGATATATCCGGGCGACTAGCTGTGAGGTAAAGTAGACTTCCAATCATGCTGCGATAAAGTTTCTCGTCTACATTCTCACTAAGAGATTCACTTCCTAATCCCTTATTGCTAGTTCCCATAGGAGTAGGAAAATCTTTAGAATCTTCTAATCCGAATTTCTTTACCAACTCCTTCGCATACTTGGATTGACACAGATGGATGCCTTCACCATTTTGTTTCACTTGCAATCCAAGAAAGTATGTCAGTTCGCCCATCATCGACATCTCAAATTCGCTTTCCATGGTTTCTGCGAATTTAGAAGCATCATTATCCTTTGTTGCTCCAAATACAATGTCATCGACATAGATTTGTGCAACAATGAAGTTATTTTGATAATGCTTCACAAAGAGAGTCCTGTCTGCTCCCCCTCGAGTATAGCCCTTCTCCAAAAGGTGCTTTGTCAACCTTTCGTACCACGCTCGCGGTGCTTGTTTTAAACCGTAAAGAGCCTTTTTCAAACGAAAAACATAGTTAGGTAGTTTACAGTCTACAAAACCTTTCGGTTGAGCCACATAAACTTCCTCATTTAAAAACCCATTTATAAACGCGCTCTTAACGTCCATTTGAAAGAGTTTTATTTTAAAGTGACAAGCAATAGCGAATAAGATACGAATGGACTCGAGTCTAGCTACAGGGGCGAACGTTTCATCAAAGTCTATACCTTCTATTTGAGAGTAGCCTTGAGCAACTAAACGTGCTTTGTTCCTGATGATGGTACCATCCTCATTTTTCTTGTTCTTGAAAATCCATTTAGTACCGATCACATTGTGTTGCTTCGGAGGCGTCGTTAATTCCCAGACTTTGTTTCGTTCAAACTGATGGAGCTCTTCCTGCATTGCTTCAATCCAGTAGTCATCCTGAAGAGCTTCATCGACGTTCTTTGGTTCGATCATGGAAACGTAACAAGCGAATCCACAAACCAACTGTCTCCGAGTTTTGACTCCTTCTTGTGGGTCTCCAATGATGTTTGATTTAGGATGATCCTTGGAGATGCGTAACGTTTGTTGTAATGGAGTACTCGGAGGTACATGAGATGATTCCTGCACATCAGATAAGCTTGAAGAACCATTAGATGCATCATTAATATTGGAAGTATTATCATGAGAAGATGCATTTACAGGAGTATCATCATCAAGAGAGATATCAGGGGTAGATTTATCAGATGCAAAGTGGAAAGCTTCATCTACTTTAACATTTATGGATTCTACAATCGTTTTAGATTCCGAGTTAAATACCCGATATGCTCTACTATTTGTAGAATACCCCATGAAAATCCCTTCGTCACTTCGAAAGTCAAATTTTCTAAGATTTTCGCGGTCACGTAAAATGTAACAACGACTCCCAAAGATGCGAAAATATTTGATGTTGGGTTTTCTACAACACTATAGTTCATATGGTGTATTTAACGTTCCCGGGTGCAAATAAACTCGATTAATAACATAGATTGCAGTGTTCACAGCTTCAGCCCAAAAATGTAACGGTAAATTCCGGCTGTGAAGCATAACACGTGCTGTGATGACCCGGATCTCCGCAGAGCTGTTGCAGTGCGTTGGGGTGGCTATTGGAGGCTTACATGGTGTGTTGGAGGTGTTTGGGGCATAATTTGGCTCAAGTGTTGGACTTCGGGCTTATTTGGATCACGTGGGTGATCGGAGGACCCCATGGAGGGTTTAGAGGTGGTTTCGCGCGAATCGGATATTAAAATGGGGCTCCGCGCGAAATTCGGGCTAAGAATACACTTCCGGGAGCCTCCGGCAAATTTTAGAGTTGGAATTTTGCAAAATGGACGTCAAATTCGGATTCAGCGCGCGAAAACGGTCAAAATGGACTACCTACTTGACTTTTTGGGCTCCGGTTACTGTTCACTGCCGGAACAGTGATTCCGGCGATCGCCGGCGGCGCGGCGGCGGCGGCGGGCAGCGGCGGAGCGCGGCGGCGCGGCCTCGGGCAGGCGGAGAGCGGCGGCGGGCAGGGCGCAGGGCGCGCGGGCAGGGCGCGCGGGTGCGCGGTCCACGCGGTCGACGTGCACCGGAGCGGGGTGCCACGTGGCGGCTTACTATTGGGTGGTTCACAGGTCACGGTCTACGGAAATCCTCGGGTGCACGGTGGAACAGTGGAAGACACGTGGCATGCTATCATTGGTCCGGTGTTTGGGGATGTCGTGCACCGGGTGCAGCGAGTGTGTGGCCTGGACACGTGGCGTGCGAGGATTGGGCGAGCTACTGTGCGCGTACGGGCGGCAGGCGGCGGGGCAGGCGTGCAGGCGGCAGGCGGCAGGCGGCGGGCCGGCGGGCGTGGCGGCCACGGCGCCGACGTGGCGCACGCGTGCGCCACGTGGCGGCCGCCTATTGGCCAGCGCCAACTGCCCGTTGACCAGTGGGGAGCCACGCGGCGCGTGGGGAGTGGCCGGATCCGCTGTTTCGTGTTGGAGGACACGTGTCGTGCGGAGGAGCGGGTTGGACGGCCGTGCGGTCCGACCAGGATCCCGTGCGGGACTGGGCCTCCGTGGGCCGCGGCACTGTGTGGGCCCGAATTCGGGGTCCGAAAGATTCGGGCGCCCGAATTCGGGACACAATGGGTATTTTCTAATTTGTTTGTTTGAGCCTATAAATACCAACCCGAGCCCCTTCTTTTCGAGTTTTTCTCCCTTTTTCGAGCCTCTTCTGCCCGAGCCACCTTAAGGAGATTTGTTCACCTCTTGATCCTTGATCTTTCTGCCAAGTCCTAGGATTTTTGGAGCACGCATCCCGAGGTTCTCCATTTTACGGCGCGGCGCGACGTTGCATTTCCTGTCTCCTTCTTCAGCGCAGCAGTGATGTTTTAGCTCCCCTGGGCTACTCCGAGGTCCTTTTTCAGTGATTCTTGCGCCGGCTGACTCTTTACAGGTAGGGCTTCAACTTTCATTTTGATCGCGCTCTTCCGTTTCGAGGTTTTGGCACGGATCCCGAAGCAAACAGTGACCCCTTTTTGCTGTGTGGATTTCCTTGATAGCAGCAGAGTATTTCGGCCATATCTTCGTACACGAGCGTCAGACGGAGACGAGCTTATACAACTTTTTCATCTACGGATCGCAAGGAACGCGCTCGTATTTTTCTTGGATTTTTCAGAGATTTATTTCGAGGTGATAATCACTGTTTTCTCAGTGTACTGTGTACAGTTTTTCTTCACAGTTTGTTGATTGGATTACCACCTTGACGAATTTATAACTTGGCTTACCGAACTCTGATTTGGGCGTGTAAGGTACCGTTGCGAAGCTATCGACGCGAGGATCGCCGTGATATTTTTCTAGGAATTTTCTGGGCACTTTCTGCAGGTGATAATTTAACAGTTCTGGGACTGTTGTTGTATGTATTTGTAAGCACATTATTTGGGAGCCTAAGTGTTTTTAGTGGACTTGGTGTTGTGCCAGGAGTGTTGCGGGTGTGCTGACCTTGTTGGAGCAAGGGATTGGAGTTTTGGGTATTTTCAGCTGTACGGACCCGGACAGTTAGCGCTTCAGGTGGGTGGTTGTTGCTTGCCTCTACATCTGACTTACTCACTAAGTTTATTAGAAAACCCCCAATGTTGAGCATATTGATTGAGTATCCTGCATGTTGACTGATATAGATGTGAGCCTATCATCTGAGATTTCTTTGGTGGATATAGCATGTTGGGGATATGACTGGGGTAATACTGCTGTAGGAACATGATCATTGGAGTAATTTATTATTGATAATTGACATGCTACTTTAGCACCCAGATTTTATGAAAATGGATTAAATAGATTAATTGGTGGGACATAATGATTTATCATTGTGCGGGTTTCACTCTGGGGATTTATTATGGATCAGGGATCATATACATGTGTAGTTGACTTATGATTTTGGCATGACTGTTTTATCTGTGTGGATATTATTAATCGATACACATGTAAAACTGTTACTTGACTTTCTTTCTCTCCCACATTGTATGAGGACTTTTGCATGCTTATTTGGACATCTAGATAGGCCACTATTTTATTGCTACACTATCATATTGGGATTTGACTTAGGAGAAACCATGATTGTTTTCTTTCTCCTTCTTATTTAGACTTTTGAGTCATGTTGCTCGAGTTTGAGCAGAGGTATGGGATTTGAGCAGAGGTATGGGATAGTGTAGCCGGGACCTGAGGGTCAGTGACAGGGTGTACTTGATGTTGGATTGTGGGTTATTGCGGCAACCGCAGACAGTAGGCGGTTGACCGGATCTTGATTATTTTACCCAATTGCGGGTTGTGGGTTATTGCGGCAACCGCGGACAGTAGGCGGTTGACCGGATCTTGATTATTTTACCCAATTGCGGGTTGTGGGTTATTGCGGTGACCGCAGACTTTGGGCGGTTGACCGGATGTTTACTATTGCATCAGATTGGGTATCAGTTTTCTCTAGTGGATGGTGTTTCCCACTTTTGAGTACTATTGCATTTGATTGGGGATTGGGGTTTCATTAGTGGACGGAGTTTCCCACTTTGATCATAGTCATGATCCAGTCCTGCTATTATGAGACAGTGGTTACAGAGATGCTTGATACAGTGATACTTTACTCGTGTGGGTCGTTCCCCTCGAGTGCCACTCCGGAGTAGGCTTTAGACCGTGTTGGGTTCCGGTCATTTGGACAGTGGAGATACTGAGTTCTTGAGTTCGACAGCAGGGCAGGCAGTACCAGTTTTACTGGTGGCACTAGATTGGGTCTAGTTGGTCAGATACTGTTTTCTGATGCATTCATACCGTTATTTCCTTCGGTATTGCATTTAGAGGCATACTTGTTGTGGTTTCCCCTTTTATTCAGTAGTTCTGTTTATGGTTTTACCACTTGCCCTTTTCTTGCCTCTAGTAGACTTAGTGGGTACGCCAGAGCTTGAGGCTTTACCCACAGGGGGAGGCTACTAGTTTACTAGTGGTTCTCACCCCCATTGTTGTTGTTTCCCCTTTTTCTCCCCCCTGTTTTGCAGTGTCCTCTTCGGGAGTTGCTGATCTTCGATCGTTGTTCGAGGCGAGGGAGTCACGAGCTAGATCTTTACCACCCGAGGAGTGTAGCTGTATCCCCTGGTTGGAGATTCCTGGTAGCGGTTGGCTGGTTTTACTATTTTATTTGGAGGGAGATCTTTTGTATTTGGAGAGACTGATGTTGAGACTGATGTACTATAGTTTTAGTTTAGCTCCTTTTATAGTTGAGAGATGCTGTACTGAGGACATTGTATGATGATTATCTGTATTTGAGGAGATGGATATTGTACTTTATTTCATACGGTTCAGTGATTGGATTTTATTTTACAGCATTTCATTTCTGCTCTGATATTTGTGTAGCTATAGTACTATCTTTTGCAGGTTAGACGCTTCGCCTATGCGGGTTTTAGCATAGGTGGCGGATCTGTTGGCGAGCCCGGGTCGCAGTTTCGACCCCGGGGCGTGACAGATTAAGTTGGTATCAGAGCTTAGGGATAGGTCAGTTGGGACCGTAGGAACCCTAGGCTTATGGTTGGACCCTAGGATGACTTCGAGAGAGTCGTGATCTTTTAGCGAGAGCCCTGATTGAGTTTTATAACTCTCCCGAGTGATGGGATAGGTGATTGGCATGTTTATTCTCCTAAGCAATTATGTTGGCTGCAGACAACATAATGCGGCGGAACGGTTGACATGCTCTAGACTCTCGCGGGATTGGGTCGAGTTTTGTTTTGTGCTGTGGTGCTGTTGGTCGTGGTGAGCGGTGTCTCCCCGACGCGTTGTGCGGATTGGTGTGCACTCGTCGCAGCGGTGGAGCTCGAGCGGATTGTGTTGGGGCCGAATATCCGGATTGAGGTTAGAGAGCTTCAGGCCCCGATGGCAGGATTGTCAGAGGTATACCAGCGACAGAGTGAGCCGCTGGTATGGGTGACACAGTTATCGGAGCAGTGGGCAGCCCGACAGTGTTTTTCTCCTGAGACCACCTGGTTACAGTATCCTCAGCAGCAGTGATTTTTGAGGCGCCGATGGAGCGAGTGGCCCCCTCCGTGCCAATGTTTAGTGTCGCGGGCACCGAGGCGGGGTGGATTGCTGATAGTGGATGAGTTGTGGGACATCATTGATGGATGGAGCCAGTTTTGGCAGATGAACTACCATAATTTATGGATTTGAATTGGAACCTTTGGAGGTAAAATCATGGTTGGTGGTGATGGAGTGATCAATGAGAGTCTCCCTCTGCTAGAGAGTTGATGTAGTGTTTAAAATGGGCGCTCCAGGTTCGAGGGACGAGGCGCGTAGGATGTGTGCGACTGGGAGTGGATTGCGCCAGAATACCCTTTTGTTTATCTGATCCCTCTGCTTTGGATTTGGATTTTGGATGCCTCAATGGTGTAGGCATTATGTATGGAGCGTACTGTGCAGTTCCTTTGGATAGAGATCTGCCGCTAGAGGCGAGTTCTGGATAGAGGCGCCTGACGCTAAGTGTTGGAGGAAGATCGGCTGGCAGAGGCACTTTCATTTTTCCTTTTCCTCGATGGTGGACATCCTTGTGGACGGATTATGTAAAGCTTACCCAAAGGAAGGTTACCCTTTGTGATTGATAACCTTCGTGTTTGGGGTACAATAGATGTGCTTGAGAGGTGAGCTAAGTAAGGCTAATTGAATGCGGGATTGCATGAATCAATTATGTTTTGTCATATGACGGTTGCCATAATGGATTTTCTGAGATGTTAGGGGTCGGGTGGACCCCGATGGCAACATCAGCATCTTTATCAGAGTAGCGCAGCGGAGCGTGGATTGGTTGTCTGCGGAGGGCCTTAATTTGTCGCCTCAGTGTGAGCAAAGGCAGAGGATCGTGC